>JAPPVO010000036.1:95225760-95604375 GCA_030407325.1 Camellia japonica
GCCACTCAGTTATCTGTTATTGCATTTAACCCTACAAAATTTTGGGTACACTTGAACCCCTTAGTTTCTAGTTATTATGATGTCTCTGGCTTCAGATGAATGTGCCTACTGCCATCAAAGGGTCATTGAAAGTATCATTGTCCCAAGAGGGATGTTTGTCTGCTTTGTCTGTGTTTGGCCTCGTCTTCTCAGCAAGTGCCGATTAAGTTCTACGCTCCTCCTCTGAGTACCGTTGGCCTCCCACCGATTCTACTGTATCTGCTCTAGTTCTTGATCCTGACTTGGCTTCCTTGAGTGCTCAAATTAGCCAGTTTCCACATATACTGTCTATCTCCCAGCCATTCATGTCTGCTTCAGTTGTTTCCTCTTTAATTCAGGTTTGCTTGGTTCTTCTTCAGGTATTTCTTCATCTGTTTGGATTTTTGACTCTGGTGCTTCTCATCATATGACTCCATCTCTCCTTACTTCAAAATTGTATTCCTCCCCTTTCCTATTACCATCAATACTGCTAATGGATTTGGTATGTCTATTCTATCTGTTGGGTCTGTCTTACCTCTGCTATGTCTGCTGTTACTATTCCTTCTGTTTTTTTATGTTCCTCAGTTATCTGTCAGTTTGTTATCTATCAGTCAACTTGATGCGTCTGGTTTTGATGTTATCTTTTCCTCTTCTGTCTGTTGTGTGCAGGATCGGCGTGTCCAAGAAACAGATTAGGACCGGCCGTAGAATTGGAGATCTCTATGTGGTGAAAGCTTGCATCTCCCCTTATCCACCTCTCCAGCTACCCTTTCCTCGTTTCAATTAGATTCTCAGTCGAGTCAGTTTTACTTATGCATTCTCGTCTCGGTCATTTGTCTGTTGACCATTACGGTCTTTAGCTCAGTCAGGATTGTTGGGTAAAGTTTCTCCTAGTCAAATTGATGAATGTCGGGGTGTAAACTTGCCAAAATGTCAGCCTTACCTTTTCGTAAAAGTACTTCTATATCTGATACACCGTTTTCTTTAGTTCATACTGATGTTTGGGGCCCTTCTCTTGTTCTCACCAAAAGGGGTTCTGCATACTATAGTCGTTTGTTGATGACTGCACCATTACACTTGGGTTTATCTTATGACTCATAAGTCCGATTTCTATCAGATATACCATACTTTTCAGTCTATGATTACTACTCAGTTTGGGTCTACAATTAAAGTGTTACGGTTTGACTTGGGCGGGGAATATTTTAAAAATGAGTTCTGTGAGTATTTGGCCAATTTGGATACCATTCACCAAACTTCCTGTACAGATACACCTGCCCAAAATGGTCGAGCTGAGCGTAAACACCGTCATCTTCTTGAGACCGCTAGGTCTCTTCTTCTTTCTGCCTCAGTTCCGGCTCCATTCTGGGGGGAGGCAATTCTTACTACTGCTTTTCTTCTTAACCGCATGCCTACTCCCCTTCTTTCTGGTCGGTCTCCTTATGAGGCTTTATTCTCCCAAATTCCTAACTATTCCCTCCTTCGTGTATTTGGGTCTGCCTGTTTTGTTCTTCTTCCCCGCAAAGATAGGACCAAACTTAGTGCCCGGTCTGTCCTCTGTGTTTTTTTGGTTATAGTCCTACTCAGAAAGGTTATCGATGTTACGACCCTGTTTCCCGTCGTCTTTATGTCTCCCGTCATGTTGCCTTTCTTGAACGTCTGTCTTACTTCCAGCTTCTCCCTCTCACTACTCCAGTTTCCAAAGAGGATTTGGTTCACATTGACCCATTTCCTTCTGAGGTTTCGTCTGATGATACATCTCTATTGTTCCTCCTGAACTTGTTCCATCTTCTTCTCCTATACCTCTAGCTATTTTCTCCTTCTTCGGCTTCTTCTTCTCCTCCGTTGTTAGTTTTTCCCGTCGCAAGGCTCCTCCTTCACTGGTTGTCTCTACCCCTGCTGCCTCCCTCTGCTTCTGACGACTCTGATCCTACTGCACACCGATATCCTTCTTAAGCACGTCATCCTCCAACAGGTTAGGTTGGTCTAATACTTGTTTTTCTGCTTCCTATCGTACCTTTTTGTTTGCTATTCACTCTTTTGTAGAACCTCAGTCTTACAAGGAGGCTTGTCAGGATCCTCATTGGGTTCAAGCTATGGAGGATGAGTTGTCTGCTTTACAAAAAACTAGTACTTGGGAGTTAGTTCCTTTACCTGCTGATAAGAATCTGGTTGGTTGCAAATGGGTCTACAAAGTCAAGACTCATTCTGATGGTTCTCTTGAGCGTTACAAAGCTCATCTAGTTGCCAAAGGTTTCTCTCAAGAGTATGGTATTGATTATGAGGAGACATTTGCTTCTGTTGCCAAAATGACTACTGTCCGTACTTTGATCTCTATTGCTGCTGTTCGTTCTTGGCCTCTTTATCAGATGGATGTTAAGAATGCTTTTCTTAATGGCCATCTCACTGAAGAGGTTTACATGCATCCTTCTCCTGGCCTTCACCATCCCTCTGGTCAGGTTTGTCGTCTTCGGCGTGCTCTGTATGGTCTAAAGCAGTCTCCTCGTGCTTGGTATGGTCGATTTCAGATTGCTGTTACCGAGCTCGGGTTTCATCCTTCTGCTTCCGACTCTGCTTTATTTCTGCGACATACCTCGGCTGGTTTTTGTTGCTCTCTTACTCTATGTGGATGATATGATCATCACTGGCTCGGACTCTTCTGCTATCTCTGAGTCAAGCAGCATCTCTTCCGCACCCTCGAAATGAAGGATCTGGGTCCATTACGGTATTTTCTTGGTATTGAGGTTGTTTCTGCTCCCAAAGGCTATTTTCTGTCTCAAGCCAAGTATGCTAATGAAGTCATTCATCGTGCTGGTCTTACTGATACTAAGGTTTCTGATACGCCTATTGAGCTTAATGTGAAGCTTAACTCTATTGATGGTGTCCCTCTGGATGATTCCACTTTATATCGTGAGCTTGTAGGTTGTTTAGTTTATTTGACTGTCACTCGCCCTGATCTTGCTTATGCTGTTCATGTGGTTAGTCAGTTCGTTTCTGCTCCTCGCTCTACCCATTGGACTGCTTTGGTTTGCGTTCTTCACTATCTCCGGGGTATCATCTTTCAGGGCTTATTGTTGTCCTCTACTTCCTCTTTGGACTTGGTGGCTTATGCTGATTCTGATTGGGTCGATGATGTTACTGATCGTAAGTCTACGTCTGGTTTCTGTATGTTTCTTGAAGATTCCTTGATCTCTTGGAAAAGTAAGAAACAATCAGTCATTGCTCGCTCTACTGCCGAAGCTGAGTATCGTGCTATGGCTCATGCCATGCTGAGATTGTTTGGCTTCGTTGTCTCTTGTCTGATTTGGGTGTCTCTCAGTCTTCTCTGACATCTCTTTATTGTGACAACCGCAGTGCTGTTCAGATTGCCCACAATACTGTCTTTCATGAGCGGACGAAACATATTGAGATTGATTGTCACTTTATTCGCCAGCATCTACAGTCTGCCTCTATCTCACTTCCTTTCATCCCTTCGGCTTTGCAACTTGCGGACTTCTTCACCAAGACTCACACTACCGCTCGGTTTCAGTTTCTTCTTAGCAAACTCTCAGTGTTTTCTGCTAAAACGCCTTGAGTTTGAGTGGGGGTGTGAGAATATAGAATATATTCTTATGTGTTTTGTACAAATTAGAGTCCTATTAGAGGCATGATTTTGAGAGTCCTGTTAGAGACATAATTGTATTTGTATTTTCCTTTTTGGTTTAGGATTTAGGGCTATATAATCTAAGATCTAATTGTAATCTTTGACACATTGAATATATGAGATATAGAAAGTTATTCAGAAATCTTACATAACTAAGACAATTAAAAGGTTAAGAGCCAAGTGAGATTAGATGTAAAATGTAGAGGTACAAAGTAAAATTTGGCTAAGTTTAGATAAGAACGAAATGATAATTCATTGACCTCTTAGGTGTATTTGGTCAACTGTGATATAGTAAAATGGAATGATCATTCTATCAAAATATTTAAGTTGACTAAAAAATATAAAAAATACATTACAAAGGAATCATCATTTACTATTGTAAGAAATGGTCATTCTATAAGAAAAATGAATGACTGTTCCATTTCATTTTTTCGTTCCCATGAACAAAATAGAGCATTAATGGAAGAAAAAGCTATGAATCTAGGATTCTGACTATGGAAATTGTTCAGAAAATGTTTGGAAGGTGTGGATGTAAACTTGATATGTTGTAGATCCCACCTTTAACAAATTTAATCCGCATGCTAAATTCTAAGTAATTTAGAAGAGATTATTGTTAATGGAATGACCATTCTGCTAAATTAGTGAATGATTATTTCATTTTTAATATATATTTTTTTACCCAATCAAACATGGAAAGGATATTAAGAAAAATGATTATACCATTCCATTCTTATTCTGTTGAATCATACGTTATAGACTTGTTTGGAAACGTTAATGTTTACAATTTTTTATTTATATTAACAAAAATTCTAAAATATATATAAATATATATAAAAGAAATTTATTAAGAAATCTTTTTTTAAATACTTGTATCCCAATTAATCCATAACATATTCTTATATTCTAATAAAAATTATCATACATTATATGTTTTCATAAAACTTATAAACAATTTACAAAATTTACTAAAATTTTGTAACTATAAAAAAAAGTTGATTTAACTTATTTAGGATTTTTTTTTCCCTTCCCCCTTCGGCCAGGGCCAATTCTAGGGGCAAGCCGGCAAAGCCGCTGCTTTGGGCCCCCAGATTTGAGCTGAAAAATAGGGTCCTCCCTTGTAAAAACAATTCTTATAATATTGGGTAATTTTTTTTTTTAAGACCTCAATTAAATGAAAAGCCTTAATTATTTTGATCACACTTAACTTTAAGCTCTCAACACCAAACTCAAAAACAAAATTGCTTTTATATGTGGAGGATTCCATTACATTAATTTTAACTTACCAAAATCGAACTACGTCCAACGCTTAATACCAAACCTAAAAATAGTATACGATTTTATTACTGGAGGGCTCTAAATTGATTTCTCTTTACCAAACTTGTCTCCTACCCAATTCACCATTTTGATATTCAATTTCTTTGGTCTTAATATTCTCTGTAGATGACTTTAAATTTTGTATCATTTCAAAATTTTACTTCAGCTGTCTGTTCACTTCACTTAAAAATTGAAATCTCTATAATTGAATTGACTGTTGCTTATTGAATCATAGAATGAAATATTTATTTAATCATACTTCCTAGGAAGTATAAAAAAATATTGAGTCTCAATCAACAGCTCTTAATTCAATTTTACAACTACAAATGTAAAAACAGTAATGTTTAAGTGATACTACGTTCAATTAATTATTACTCCAGATTTTTGTGTACTATTTTTTTTTTCTTGTGTAAATGGTTAAAATATAAAACAATAATAGTAAATTTAATCATTTTAAAATTATCTAATAACTATTTTAAATTGATTTTATCTTTTTAAGCAATATGTAAAAATATAGGGCCCCAAATTAACACTTCGCTTTGAGCCTCTGAATGTTCAGGGTCGGCCTTGCCTCCGGCCACCACCTCCCAGTAATGGAAACCACCTTTGGCCACCTCTCCTTGCCAAAATCCATCTTTGGCCACCACTTTCGAAAGTCGATTACCATCTCCAACCATCGGCCACCACTTTCGGCAGCCGATTAACATCTGACCATAATATGTGACTATCGATAATCACCTTCAGTCAACATTTCCCACCAGACAACTTCCTTCACTTAATTTCAAAATAAACTTTTAAAACATGTGTGTGTCAAATATATTTTTGTTTTCATTTTTATAAAAAAATAAACATAAATATATTTAATGTTTTATGTAAATAATAAACTGTGATTGTCAGCAAAAGGTATTACATAAATGTCAGAAACTAATCCAATTTTTATTTGATTTGAAAATAAAATAATTGACAAATCTCACAAATTATGAACGTTCAATCTCCCATATACAAAAGTTAAAGTTAATAAAAGATTTAAGTTGGCCCAAATAGGTTGTTGCTTGCTCTGAGAGCGAGACAGTGAGCACTAAAAAATATTAATTAGCCTTCTTTTTACTTGGTGTTCTTTGATTTCAACATACCTTTAGTTTCGTTTCATAACGAGATATGCCGTTTGGTTTGACGACGGTTTCGATCACATCCTTTTTTTTTTTGAAATTTATTATTAATATAATATAATAAGTAGACAAATAATATATGCCTTCCATTTTTTATAATTAGTTTTGATATGTTGAAATGTGTAAATTGTTCTCAATTCATGTACCCTGAAAGTGACAGAAGTACGTAAGCAGTAATTTTCCTCAAATTTGGAATTAAGGAAGGAAGTACTACCTTGGAGTATGCTCTGGTTACCATGTCAAATTGCAATTTGAGTGAAAAATTGAGAAAGAAATTGCAATTTTATGATTGCAAATCTTTTAGGAAAAATTACACATAAGTGGAAATTGGAGAAAACATTTACAAATTAATAAAAAAATTATTAATTTAATTATTAATATTTACAAAAAATTTCATTAGTTCATTGATTTTTGAAAAACTACTCTGACGTAGAGTTCTCCCAATCTTTTATGTAAAATAAAATGTATGATACATACTCAAAAAGTGGGGTTGGTGTGTGTGGCATATAATTGTCCAGATTTGAATAATTAAAGTCTAGTCTATTGACCACAGGGGTGGTGGTCTATTGAACAATGCATTACGTTTTCACAGGGGTGAGTCATGTTCAAATTCTGGGGGCACGTTCTCTCTGTGGAGAATCTGTGCTGTACTTCGATTGAAATTTGGCCTCTTCTGTGGCGCGTGATGAGGTCCATTGGGTGCTTTGGCGATAGGTCACTTCCTATGAATTGGATTAAATTTGGTCAGTAACTGGTTATCCCAAGACCAGGCCCACGATTGCTATAATGCCCCATAAAGTGTCCCTTTTTTTTTTTTTTTCCATATAAAAAATATATAAAAAAAGTTCAAGCCTATTGGGGGACAGCATAAACATTAGGTGTGATTTTCTTGCCCTTTGCACGACGGATTAAAGTTGAGAATTGATTGAATGAGTCTGCCCAACAGCATGCCGTGAACGTAGGTGAGGTAATTTGAGTCAATTGGAGTCAAGCATATTTTTAAATAGATCCTATCTTCTGATGCAGTGAACGTAGGTGAAGTAATTTGTGTGAATTTGAGTCAACAAGCAGTACTTTTATAATAGATTTTATCATCTATAATTAAAATTATTTTTTAACTCTAGTTTCTTTTCTGTTGTTTCAGATTTTAAATTAAAAGGTATAATTTGGACTCTTGAGGTTCACTATATGTCTTGATGATGTGAAATGTTCATTTTGTAGGGGTTTTCATGTATATCATCTACACACATAGTTAGGTTGATTAGATAATCATATTTGTTCAATTTATTATTTTTGTCACCAAAGTCTATTTTTAAAAACATAGTTATCATCTTTTTTTTAAACAAATGAGATAAATTGTACATGTTACGATTATCAAATTAACCTAACTTTTTTGTATGGATGATATACACGAAGGCTCCATAAAATAAATGATTTGGATCATTAGAAAATGGGATGCATGGGATGCTCCACGAGTCTAAACAACACACACTTCTGGATTAGAGAAAAGCCCAACCCTATTTATATAAGGGTTAAGTTTCCCTTCAGTCCAAAAGGTGCGTTTTAGGCCCGTGAGACGCACTACGGGTCATGTTTCTTTAATTTGAACCGTCAATTTTGTAGGGACATTCGTATATATTATCCACATAAAAGATTAGATCAATTCAATAATTATAACTTATTCAATTCATCATATTTGTCTAACAAAAAATATTGATGACAAGTGTATTTTTTAAAAAGATCATTAATTTTTTTTGGTAATAAATGCTATAAATTGAACAGATTACGATTGTTGGATCAATTTAATTTTTTGTGCAGATGATGTACATGAAAGATTCTACAAAATTAATGGTTCGGTTTATTGAAAGGAGACCCGTGGCAAGCCCATAAGTCTAAAAAACACCTCCTAATCTAAATTTAGACTAAAGGCAGTCAGATCTTCTGTGTAAATTTGTTGCCTTATAAATTAAAGAAGGGGAATTGTAGGCTAATTAAAATAAAGGAAATTTTATAATACACATCCCATTTTGGGGTGTCTACCATATGTTCCAATTATGATATTTGTAATATTTTGTTATGACTTATTATGGTGTTAGTTATGATTTAATTATGATTATGTTATGACTCATTGTGTGTGATGACCCAGAATTTCTCCTTCCGCTCGAGTGGGTCTCCAGGATGAGTTGTATTTCTGAGGCATGTGGACTCATTTTTGACATCCTATTAGTGTATTTGGAGCGTCTTTATTTTAATTTGGGATTCTAGTTGAGGTGGTAATATGTTGGTAAAGTATGATTGAACCAAAGAATTTAATTCGGATAGTTATTTTACGAATAGCTTCCACTCTTTTTCCCTTTTCTTTTTCCACACTTTGAATTTGGATGTGAGGTTAGAACCATTGGAAAGCTTATTTCCGGGGCTTCAATTTGGACACAAGAATGACCTAAAACGGAGTCCGGATGGGAGAGTTACACCTATTTGAAGTTTTGGAATCTGTGCTGGAACAGGTCCGCTCGAGCGAGCATATGGACGCTCGAGCGAGGTTTTCGGGACAGCAGCTTTAAAATCGAGATTTTTGATCATTTATTGATATTTTCTTTTCCCCTCTCCTTTCCCCTTCTCCTAAGTCCGAAACCCTAGCTCCAAACCCTTGAATTCCTTTACTTTGATCAACAACCCACCATGATTCTTGTATCAAGGATGAAGAACAAGAGGAGATGAACATTTTCAACCGATTGGAATTCGAGATTGCGTAGGATTCTTCTCTAGGTTTGGTTTCTTGCTTGGTTCTTGAGGTAGGGATTCTCCTTTTTTTTTCAATACTTCATCTATAGATAGACATGTGGTAATTTTTGTATTGCATGAAAACTATATCATGTTGGATTTTTGTATAAATTCATGAGGTTGAACTTTGGGTTGGTTGTTGGTTTTAGATCCATGATTATTAGATGTGTTTTGGGGCTAATTGGGTGTTAATTAGCTAGTTGTTGTTGAAAGGAGAGGAAACCCTAATATTTATTGATTTAATAATTTAATAGAGGGGTTTGATCTTTGGGTAAATACTTGGGTATTCTGGATTAATGGAAGCCATTGTTGGTTATTTTAGATGATTGAGGCCTTTTGTTCAATATTGAGAAAGAGGGAGGAAAACCCTAATTTAATGGTTATGATTTAATTTATATAATTAAATTGGAATGACTTTGAAAAGAATGTGGTTGATAAAAATGAGTTTTGGCTCTATTGCCTTTGGATTTGATTTTGTGGAAACAAAAGGGATGAAGTTGGTTTTGAAAATAAAAGGAAGTGGGATTGGTTTTGTGGAATGGGAAAAGTACTTTGGAATGGGTATGAATGTTGGATTGTTGTATCTTATACTACTATGTTAGTATTAGTGATAAGTTGATAATCTCATGACAATTGAGTATGTTTATAGATGTACAATATACCTGCATCTAGAGGTTTTGTCCTTGGTCATCGGTGGAGGATGACACGGTTGCGTTGAACTGTTGTGTATACATTACACTATTGATTGATTGTGTATATGACGTTGTGTTTATATGCATTACTTGTGTATGGGAGGAGATAGGGGATGTACTCCACGGTTTAGGGGAAGATAGGGGATGTACCTCTAAACCGGTTAATGATTATGGGAAGATAGGGGATGGACCCAGGGTTGCTGCTTATATGCGCGCCTATTGCAGAGATACAGCTCATATGCTTATCTATAGAAGTGTGATACAGCTCATATGCTTGTCCACCGAAGTGTTTGTTTATTTGATATGATATATCGCCAAAATGTGTATCAGTTGGGAAGTATGGAAGTGAGTTTGATTGTGATTGTTACGATACCAACATGTGTATTCGTTATGTTATCATATATGTTTAACTTGATTTGTTATCCCTGTTGAATTTGGAAATATTGTTAATGAGAGATGGAACCCTTGTTGAGTTATTTGGCCAGGTTCTGAGCCATAATTGGAAGGTGAATTGTGCCATAGACTATGTGTCATAGGCAATGTAGACATTCGTGTCATGAAATTGTAATTGGATTATCTTGTGTTAATCATGTATTAGTTGCTACCCCTTTGTCTTTTAGAAGTGTAAAGAGAATCAAACATTTTAGAAATATGTTCTAGAAAGGCACATCTGTTGTATGTGTGGAAATTGGAGAATAGTAGTGGTCTTAGTGAATTTATTTCCTAAGTAGTTGCTTATGTATAAAAGATTGGGAACGGGGTTAATGAAAGGAAAAAAGGAAAGATGAATCGCTTATAGCGTTGAATGAAATAGTTGTTTTTGAGAAAAGTTTATATATATTTATATATATATATTTTGTCTAAACTGTCACATTACTATTCTAGTATAAGAATGAGTGTGCATGATCATAGCTATCTGTACTGTTGTTATTGTTAAGGATCAAGTTGAGATCCCTACTGGACTATATGTTCATCCCACGTTGTTGAATCTTTTTCAGGTGTTTAGCAGGTTGAGCTGCAAGATTTGGATCTACTTATTTGTTGGCCACGGGGCCTCTTTCTTGTTGGCGGAACGCCATATGTGTAAAAGGGTTACACCCTTCAGTTGTTTATTTAAAAGTTGTAAGCCTAAGGGCAATTTATTAGTATGTCCATGAAACATTTACTTGTATACGAATGAGAGTACTGATATCCATTGCTATGGGTTGAATGTATGAGTTTATTTCCGCATATTATCTCTGAAATTGAATTAAGCTAATGAACTTGGTAATGACCTCGAGTAATAAAAAGTGGGGCGTGACAACTTGGTATCAGAGCTACCGGGTTTGAATACCTTGAGCTCGTGGGAAGTGATTTTTATCACAGTGGGTTTACTACGTATAGTGAGGACGTTGCATATAGTTAACAGGAATATTAGGACTATGTGTTGCATTTATGTGAGCATGGGATTCAGTCTCCTGGATAGTATTCATAACCGGTGAACTTGCTTTGAGGTCCTTTTGGAAACACGCCTGATCAACGTGGTTTCTGATAGGAATTCCTTGAGAGTTCCGGGATGAGTGGCTATCTTTGTGAACTTGATTCGATTATGTGGTTACATGTTTAGATGTTTATATGCAGTAGAGATGTAAAGTTGAGGCTAAGTGTGTCTTGTGACTTACCAATGTTAGGGTGTGCCTCGGAGAAGGCTATTGTGTTGACACTAAATGTATTTTAATTGGTGCTTTATAGGATGTCTACACGAGGGAGTAGAGGTCGGTTGAGTTGTAGGAACGCCTGAAGAGGCACAGCAGTTCCTTTAGTACCTGCCGTTGCAGCATCGGCTGTCGGCGAGGATGTCGCACATGAGATTGTGAGAGCAGTGCAAGACGCCCTAGCTCATACTGAGGGCGGCAGAGGGCATGCTCTCAAGCTTACTAAGGAGTTCTTTCGCTCCGGTCCACCTGAGTTTGGGGGGGAGGCTAAACCGTTGGAAGCAGAGAGTTAGTTAGAGCAGATTACCAAGACTCTTGACATGCTTAGAGTCGAAGATGAGGAGTTGAGGGTTTCTTTGGCGACCTTTCAGTTGAAGAGTGATGTGAGTTATCGGTGGAAGAATGCTAAGAATAATGTGGGTGGCTCGTGGGTTGCTTTTACCGAGGCCTTTTGGGCCAAGTATTTCCCTCCTTCTGCTCGAGAAAGGTTGAGGGAACAGTTTTGGAGTTGCGTCAGGATGACACTCCTGTGGCACGTTTGAGATACGGTTTGGTAGTTTGTCGAGGTTTGCTCCAGAGTTGGTGACAACAGAGGAGCGTCGTTGTTTTGAGTTCGAAAAGCGGTTTGGTTCCGATATTCGGGAGAAGGTAGCTGGATCCTTGTGGAAGGATTATTATACTTTAGTTGAGGCAGCGGCCCATGTAGAGGCCTTGATTGCTAGTGGTGATGGGGTTAAGGAGGAGACCATCTCGGTCAGTCATGCGGTTCCTAAGCGCTTTTAGGCTCAGTAAGGGGTGGGGGCGGAAACATGCTCAGTCGGGAGCTGGTTCCTTTTCTTCGCCAGGGGTTTCGGATCCTTCTGTTGGGGGTTCCGGGGAGGTGCAGGTTTTAGACCAGTCTCGGAGTAGAGGGCCTGGTGGTTGTTTTGTTTGGTCAGTGGGCCATGGTAGACGTTCTTGTCCTTTGCGTGCAAATTCTTCAGGGGTAGTCAGACTCAGTCGTACCTATCCAGTCGGGGGCGTTATCGGTACCAGAAACAGGCAGGCCAGGCTTCGGGAGCCTCGCGAGGGGCGACTATTAGTTAGTCCTATAGTGTTACCTTGGCCGGTGGTGTATCATGTTTATTGATTTTGTTATGGACCGGTATACCGTTGGATGCTGAGGCACCATGTTATGTATTGCATTTATATGCATAGTATTGTTTGTTTAATCCTCATGTATTGGGGAGTATGTATGGAATTTTGAACTCTCTATTTTATGTATCGAGAAGTTGTTAATGGGGTCAATGATCCTAGTGTTGTTGCTTGCTTTGGTACTGTATGTTGAGATAATCTTGTGGCGGCCTGTGGGCCCTGTTCACTTTTGAGATTAATTGTTGAGAGCGGGAATCCATGGGTGTATGGGTTAGACGTGATGGTTTCGAGAGTTGTGTGGTATCAGCAAGGTTATGTGAGATTTGTATCTGGGTTAGCGGGAATGGTACCTGTTTGTTGGTTTGTGTCTTGGGCTTTGCTAGTTAGCGAGTCTGTAGTGACCCCATCGGTTGTATGGGGGTAGTGTTCGTGTTGTGATTGGTATCAATTGTGGAGTATGGTTTGTGAGTGAATGCTGGCAGCGTTTGTGTTCTAGAATAACGAGAATAACGTTGGTCAAATTGTCCTTCGTGATTGGGTTGGTATGATTAAGGTTGACCATGTCGATTTTGAGTTGAGGGGATGAACTCCATTAGCATCACTTATGTGTGTGTGCTTATTGATAATAGAAAT
Organism: Camellia japonica; assembly: GCA_030407325.1. Taxonomy (NCBI): domain Eukaryota; kingdom Viridiplantae; phylum Streptophyta; class Magnoliopsida; order Ericales; family Theaceae; genus Camellia; species Camellia japonica. The sequence continues at coordinate 95,238,839 of JAPPVO010000036.1, forward strand.
ATTTCTATTTGTTGTTGATATGATACATCACTACAATGGTGTCTATTGAAAGAATGATATAGCTAATATGCTTATCTGTGGTGAAGGAGGCGGGAGGAAATTGCAAAACCATGAATTCTTATGCCTTGTGTTTTGATAGCACTGTTGTTATTTCTATTAACTATCATTATAGAAATGTTATGTTTGTGTTGGTTTTGGCCATCACCGTATGAGTGATGGATGTTGCTAGTGCTATTTTGGAAAGAAATGGAAAACAAAATTTTTTCATAGTGTTTGGGCCACCTAAGGGCATTGTTGAGAGATTGATTTAAAAAGGTTTTGAGGAATTTCAAATGAATGATTTTTGGCAAATGAACGGTGGATGATTATGTGTTTTGGATAACATCGTATTGGTGAAAAATGTTACAAAACTTTTGAGTTTCGCATGGAAAATGCAAGGTTTATTTCGTAATGTCAACATTGAAAATTTGACTATCTTTGAGAAATGTCTCTTGAGCAAGAAAATGTTTTCGTAATAATTACTCAAAAGATTTGCTTTGGTTGCGTTGTTGAGAATCATGTGGTTGAGTAGTGACTTAGCTTGAATCGCTAGTCAGTTGTTAGTAATTGTTTCAGGGAAGGTTTGAATTTTGTTGAGACGGTCACGTCTAGAGTGTCGTCGTTTGGAACGCGTTCCCTTGGTTAGTCTCTTCCTTGGTAAGAGTGGATTAAAGGTTTGTAGTGAGAGTAGTTTCTTTCCTAGTACTCGGGTGTTGGTGTTGTGTGATCGGTTGGCCTTGTTTTGGCGCATCCTCAATTTCGAGGACGAAATTTTTTTTTAGGAGGGGAGGGTGTGATGACCCAGAATTTCTCCTTCCGCTCGAGTGGGTCTCCAGGATGAGTTGTATTTCTGAGGCATGTGGACTCATTTTTGACATCCTATTAGTATTTGGAGCGTCTTTATTTAATTTGGGATTCTAGTTGAGGTGGTAATAATATGTTGGTAAAGTATGATTGAACCAAAGAATTTAATTCGGATAGTTATTTTACGAATAGCTTCCACTCTTTTTCCCTTTTCTTTTTCCACACTTTGAATTTGGATGTGAGGTTAGAACCATTGGAAAGCTTATTTCCGGGGCTTCAATTTGGACACAAGAATGACCTAAAACGGAGTCCGGATGGGAGAGTTACACCTATTTGAAGTTTTGGAATCTGTGCTGGAACAGGTCCGCTCGAGCGAGCATATGGACGCTCGAGCGAGGTTTTCGGGACAGCAGCTTTAAAATCGAGATTTTTGATCATTTATTGATATTTTCTTTTCCCCTCTCCTTTCCCCTTCTCCTAAGTCCGAAACCCTAGCTCCAAACCCTTGAATTCCTTTACTTTGATCAACAACCCACCATGATTCTTGTATCAAGGATGAAGAACAAGAGGAGATGAACATTTTCAACCGATTGGAATTCGAGATTGCGTAGGATTCTTCTCTAGGTTTGGTTTCTTGCTTGGTTCTTGAGGTAGGGATTCTCCTTGTTTTTTTTTCAATACTTCATCTATAGATAGACATGTGGTAATTTTTGTATTGCATGAAAACTATATCATGTTGGATTTTTGTATAAATTCATGAGGTTGAACTTTGGGTTGGTTGTTGGTTTTAGATCCATGATTATTAGATGTGTTTTGGGGCTAATTGGGTGTTAATTAGCTAGTTGTTGTTGAAAGGAGAGGAAACCCTAATATTTATTGATTTAATAATTTAATAGAGGGGTTTGATCTTTGGGTAAATACTTGGGTATTCTGGATTAATGGAAGCCATTGTTGGTTATTTTAGATGATTGAGGCCTTTTGTTCAATATTGAGAAGAGGGAGAAAAACCCTAATTTAATGGTTATGATTTAATTTATATAATTAAATTGGAATGACTTTGAAAGAATGTGGTTGATAAAAATGAGTTTTGGCTCTATTGCCTTTGGATTTGATTTTGTGGAAACAAAAGGGATGAAGTTGGTTTTGAAAATAAAAGGAAGTGGGATTGGTTTTGTGGAATGGGAAAAGTACTTTGGAATGGGTATGAATGTTGGATTGTTGTATCTTATACTACTATGTTAGTATTAGTGATAAGTTGATAATCTCATGACAATTGAGTATGTTATAGAGGTACAATATACCTGCATCTAGAGGTTTTGTCCTTGGTCATCGGTGGAGGATGACACGGTTGCGTTGAACTGTTGTGTATACATTACACTATTGATTGATTGTGTATATGACGTTGTGTTATATGCATTACTTGTGTATGGGAGGAGATAGGGGATGTACTCCACGGTTTAGGGGAAGATAGGGGATGTACCTCTAAACCGGTTAATGATTATGGGAAGATAGGGGATGGACCCAGGGTTGCTGCTTATATGCGCGCCTATTGCAGAGATACAGCTCATATGCTTATCTATAGAAGTGTGATACAGCTCATATGCTTGTCCACCGAAGTGTTTGTTTTTGAATGATATGTATCGCCAAAATGTGTATCAGTTGGGAAGTATGGAAGTGAGTTTGATTGTGATTGTTACGATACCAACATGTGTATTCGTTATGTATCATATATGTTTAACTTGATTTGTTATCCCTGTTGAATTTGGAAATATTGTTAATGAGAGATGGAACCCTTGTTGAGTTATTTGGCCAGGTTCTGAGCCATAATTGGAAGGTGAATTGTGCCATAGACTATGTGTCATAGGCAATGTAGACATTCGTGTCATGAAATTGTAATTGGATTATCTTGTTAATCATGTATTAGTTGCTACCCCTTTGTCTTTTAGAAGTGTAAAGAGAATCAAACATTTTAGAAATATGTTCTAGAAAGGCACATCTGTTGTATGTGTGGAAATTGGAGAATAGTAGTGGTCTTAGTGAATTATTTCCTAAGTAGTTGCTTTGTATAAAAGATTGGGAACGGGGTTAATGAAAGGAAAAAAGGAAAGATGAATCGCTTATAGCGTTGAATGAAATAGTTGTTTTTGAGAAAGTTTATATATATTTATATATATATTTTGTCTAAACTGTCACATTACTATTCTAGTATAAGAATGAGTGTGCATGATCATAGCTATCTGTACTGTTGTTATTGTTAAGGATCAAGTTGAGATCCCTACTGGACTATATGTTCATCCCACGTTGTTGAATCTTTTCAGGTGTTTAGCAGGTTGAGCTGCAAGATTTGGATCTACTTATTTGTTGGCCACGGGGCCTCTTTCTTGTTGGCGGAACGCCATATGTGTAAAAGGGTTACACCCTTCAGTGTTTTTAAAAGTTGTAAGCCTAAGGGCAATTTATTAGTATGTCCATGAAACATTTACTTGTATACGAATGAGAGTACTGATATCCATTGCTATGGGTTGAATGTATGAGTTTATTTCCGCATATTATCTCTGAAATTGAATTAAGCTAATGAACTTGGTAATGACCTCGAGTAATAAAAAGTGGGGCGTGACATTGTGGTTAAGGCTGTAAATGAGCCGAGTCGAGTTTTAATATATTGAGATTGTTTATTAAGATTTTAGCGATCTCGAGCTGTGTTGGCTTAAGCTTGACTTGAGTTCCAATTTGTTCACAAACCTTTAATGAGCCAAAGAAATTATAAATTCATACTTATGTATGAGACTAAAATTATAATTGAAACTTTAATTATACAATTATATATACAATATATAAACATATAAAAAAAATCAATATCTTACCAAAAATAATATTTACTACCACTATAATATAATATATATAGTTAGCTATTATTACATTATTTAAATATATAAATAATATAAATAACATATTTATCCTATTTTTATACATATTTTTACATTATATATATATAAATAATATAATAATTCCCCTATATTTATTCTATTATTTAAATAAATATTAAACGAACCTTACTAATGCCGAGCTTTCGTATATTTAAACTTGTTTATTAAGATTTTAACTAACGAACTCGAACTTGAACTGAATAAAAATTTGATGAACCGAGTTCGAACAAACCCTTACCAAGTCGAGCTCCAACCTATTCACAAATGACTCCGTTTATTTGCAGCTGTAATTGTAGTGTTAGTTATGACTTATAATGATGGTAGTCATAACTTATCATGATTATAGTTTGGTTATAATTCGAAAAATTGTTAGTTATATCTTGTGGTGTTCAGTTACAAGTCATTTTTTTAGTTATGGCATATAAAAAAAATTTAGTTATAACATTTGTGATAACCAATACCACAAATGTAATAACTTGCATAAAATATTTATCGGCATCTATAGTCAAGTCTTGATATTATACAATGAGGTTGTTTGGTGCAGATTAAAGTAGGTGTTTGAGATTTACTTGTTTGGTATTTTTTTTTTTAAGAGGGAAAAAGGTCAGAGACCGGGATGCATTGCTTCAAGAGAAATTAAAGAAGACATCTCAGGCGGGACTTCTTCTATCCAAACAGACAAACCAGAGGAATGAGAAGCCCGTCAAGCCAAAAACATGTGCAGCTCTATTGCCCAATTGTGGGACATGAGAGATACAAAAGCCACTAAAACCACTACACTTCACATGCAATCTGCAATGATATGTAGGGGCGACTCTACATAACATTGGGTGTTTAAATTTTACCCTGAATTTTTATTTGTTTATTTATATATATGTGTAATTTAGCTTAAAATTTTATGTTAAACATCTTAACCTATTTTTTTAATACCTAATCCGGTTGAACACCTAACCCAACCCATAACCCTTTAACCAATATATATGCTTTGTAAAGTGAACACAGAATATGTTTTGGAGCTTTACTTCTTTTGCCTATACAAAGTACCACTTTGATAAAATTGTGTGATTTTGCAATTCCCAACAAGTATATCACTTGAATATTAATGTTGATTAACAGTTTTATAACTTATCGCAATTTGAATTAAAAGAATTTTCTTTATTTTCTTTTATCATGCTAGTAATAAAAACAAAATATATTTATGTAATTTTTTGTATCTACATTTTATTTTTTTTGAAACAATGATATTAGTATATTATATATATATTTTTTATTCGTGTGTGATTTGAAAAGTCTAAAAAAATAAATTTTTAAATGTCCATCTTAAAAAAATTCTTGGAATACCACTGTGAACACCCTGCCACTGATAATATGCCCAAATGTGGCCAACGAATGTACACTCTGTCCGACTCCGACCTTGGGTGAAGTTCTTCAATACCACTTGGTTGCGAGCATACCACAACCCCCAATAATAGACCCAGCCCCGTTTCATCCACTGCCACTCAATGTGATCAGCGAACTTAAAGTTTGGTATTTTTTTGTTGACTTGTTTTTTTTTTATAATAAATTATAAATACATCTTTTCAGATTTTCTTAAAATATATATTGTCTTTTGTAATTTTAAAAATTACAAATATTTCTCGTTAGAATTGTCGTTTAACGGAATTAATATAAAAAGAGGAATTTCTAACTACCCTCTTATATAATAATGAAATTACTAAAAATATTAATTGAAGTTATTTCTGACATCATTAAAAATTATTTATGACTAAATAATTTATTAACAAAAAAAAGTCATCTATTATGCAATTAAAAATTTAAAGACATGAAACATAATTTTCAAAATTATCACACAATTAATATTTTAAATAAATCTCAATAAATATATTTATAATTTGCTCTAAATATTAAAATGCACCAACACATTTGGTAATCTGTAACAGACAATTCGACTTTGCATCTGTGATTTATGGTCCATCGGGAAAGAACAAGATGACAGGAGGAACCCCCTCTCCCAAGTCAAGTCAAGTCCACCTATAATAATAAAAATAAGGGGAATCAAGTGAAGTCTACCTATAATAATAAAAATAAGAGAAACCTTTTAGTATTACAATTTTATAAAATAAAAGAAATATAATATTTTCATACTGATCGAGAAAAGAACGAGATGACAGGAGGAGCCCCCAAAGTCAAGTCTACCTATAATAATAAAAATAAAGGGGAATTCCTTGGTACCACCAAGTCAAGTCAAGTCTACCTATAATAATAAAAATAAGGGAAATTCTTTAATATTAAGATTTTATAGGATAAATGACATGTAATATTTTCATACTGATTGGGATCTCTTAACATTTTTTCAGAAAAATTTCAATTCAGAGAAATTTTGATTTGTTATAAGACAACTAAAGTCAAGTCTTCATATTCACATGAGAAAATGAATTATAAGTAGGACAACTAAAATCATGTCTTTATATTAGACAAATTCGTTACCCTCTATGCATGGTAAAGGAAACATTTGTGATAAATAATTATATATGGTTAAAGATCCATTTCCATTATTTTTCATACATTTATTATATGTATGTGTTGGAATTTGCAAATTGTTATCAATTGATGGAAAAAGTATTGGATCCTCCACGTATTCGTACTTTTCATAAATTATCATACACTATGTCTCTCATATTTCACAAACACTCAACACAAAATCATGGGCCTTGAAGTCCATTCCAACTGGTGACAGCAGTCCTTAAGCATTAGTGGTCCTAAAATTTGGAATTAAACAAACAGAACTTGAACAAGAACCACGAGAAGTTCCTATTAGAACATATTGAAGATTCAATTTTTTGATTTGTAGTGGCATAATTTGTAATTTGATTTTATTTCAACTACCAGAATTATGGACGTGTGATAACATTTTAAAAGATAAAATTAAAAATAAATATATTCATGAAATGGTAGGAGTAGCACCTACTAAAAATAAATTCAGAGAATAGAATAAGATGATTTGATCATGTATAACAAAGACCAAATGATATAATGGTAAGAAAGAGGGATACAATCACTATAAATGGAGACGTTGTTTAAGGGAAAAATCTAAGTTGACATGAGATGTGATAGTAAAAAAAATATATATTTATTTAATTTAACTGAATAAAATAAAATGACAAAAAAAGATTTATATGGTCAATCCTACTTAATTAAGACACAACACTTATTTTTGGTTTAATTTATAATATGGTGAATGAACTTAGATAAATGCCATAACACAAGCAAGTTTTCACATGAACTTAGATAAATGCCGTAACACAAGCAAGTTTCCACCAACTTAATTTGTCGTCTCACATGGTGATCATTAAAAACAACTATCTCATGTTTACATCAACACATTTTAACATCATGCACCCAATTATTTTCCTAAATAGTTGACATTCAACTAAAAAATTTATATTTTTTTAATTTTTTTGTTTTCAGTGATATATCTTTGAAAAATTATGTTAAAATTCTCTTGTGGTTCATCTGGTGCACAAGGATTTGAAAAGTAAAAACATTTTGAAAAAATTTAAAAATATTCACTAAAGACAAAAAAAAAAATCTCTCATTATTTTTTTTTGTCTTTAGTGGAATTTTTTTCAATTTTTTTATTTTATTTTATTTTTGGTCTGTCTAGATGAAAAAAACTTAAAAGTGTAATTATTATTATTTTTATACATAAAACAGTCAATTTTAAACAATAAATTATAAAAAAAATCTTTGTGATTTTACCTTTGTTTATGGTAGAAACTTTCAATTAATTAATTTCATTTAGTACAATGCATTATAAATAATTATGGATGTAATAATTGATAAATCACATATTTAATTAAGTTCAAGTCTTTTTATATTCATTAGAGTTAAAGTTGGGACCTACACGAATTACTCCATAGTGGCATGCTCATGTTTAATTATTTAGCCCCGTTTGGGAGACTTTAGTTTTTTAGTTAAAAAGTCAAAAAATTACTTCAAGTTCACACATTATTGTTTCTAGGTCTGTCTAGTGAAAAAACATTTAAAAAGTAAAAATATCCAACTGTTTTTTTTATTGGTCTTCAGTGGAATTTTTTCTAATTTTTATTTTATTAGATTTTATGGTCCATCTAGTTAAAAAAAAAAAAAAAAAAAAAAAAACCCTTAAGGAAACATTTGTGATAAACTTATTTTTTGGTTTAATTTATAATATGGTGAATGAACTTAGATAAATGCCATAACACAAGCAAGTTTTCACATGAACTTAGATAAATGCCGTAACACAAGCAAGTTTCCACCTACTTAATTTGTCGTCTCACATGGACCATTAAAAAGAACTATCTCATGTTTACATCAACACATTTTAACATCATGCACCCATTTATTTTCCTAAATAGTTTGACATTCAACTAAATTTTTTTTTTTTTAATTTTTTTGTTTTCAGTGATATATCTTTGAAAAATTATGTTAAAATTCTTTTGTGGTTCGTCTAGTGCACAAGGATTTGAAAAGTAAAAACATTTTGCAAAAATTCAAAAATATTCACTAAAGACCCAAAAAAAAAAAAATCCCTAATTATTTTTTTGTCTGGAATTTTTTCAATTATTTTATTTTATTTATTTTTGGTCCGTCTAGATGAAAAAAGCTTAAAAGTGTAATTTTTTTTTTATACATAAAACAGTCAATTTTAAACAATAAATTATGAAAAAATCTTTTGATTTTACCTTTGTTTATGGTAGAAACTTTCAATTAATTAATCTTATCATTTAGTACAATGCATTATAAATAAATTATGGATGTACCAATTGATAAATCACATATTTAATTAAGTTCAAGTCTTTTTATATTCATTAGAGTTAAAGTTGGGACCTACATGAATTACTCCATAGTGGCATGCTCATGTTTAATTGTTTAGCCCCGTTTGGGAGACTTTAGTTTTTTAGTTAAAAAGTCAAAAAATTACTTCAAGTTCACACATTATTCTTTCTAGGTCTGTCTAATGAAAAAGCATTTAAAAAGTAAAAATATCCAACTGTTTTTTTTATTGGTCTTCAGTGGAATTTTTTCTAATTTTTATTTTATTTTATGAACCATCTAGTTAAAAAAAATAAAAAAAATAAAACCTTAAAAGTGTAATGTTTTTTTTAACTAGAGACCAAAAAAATTGACAAAAAAATTACTAAAAAACATCAATTCCAAACAATAAATTATAAAAAAGTCTTTGTGATTTAATACCTTTGTTTCTGGTAGAAACTTTCAATTAATTAATCTTATCATTTAGTACAATGTTTTATAAATAAATTATGGATGTAATTATTTATAAATTATAGGAAAAATTATCCATAAATCTCATATGGAGGAAGGTTGATTCATTTAGTCCTAAGAGTTTTCTTATGAACCAATTAGTCCTTTTTGTTTTGGAAAGTTGTATTTATTTGATTTTGTGCCATTTGAGTTTAAGTGATTGTTCTTTTGTGATTCATTTTTTAAATTTTCTGATTCTCTTTGGGATGAGAATGAAAATGTGAGAAGTATAAGATTCTTTTTGGAGGATTGATGGCTTAAGTGTTGGTTGTCCAGTGTGAAAATCTGCATTTCTGTTAGCGGGGTTTCAATTCAAAAACATACAAAACTCCAGGTTGTTGTTGTTGTTTTTTTTTTTTTTTGTAATTTGTCCAAGAATAAAACTAAACATTAATAAAATTAAAAAAATAAACATTTTAAATTAATATTAAAAGAAAAACTAACAATGACTAATTTACACTACAACAAATTAAGATTTTTGAGATAAAAATTTAGCGACGAAACCACTTTTTAAAAATGAAATATATTAGTTACAAAAAATGTCATTGTTGATATTTAAGACAAAATTAGATATTTAGTAAAGAATTATTATTTTTTGGGATAAAAATTCTTATCACAAAGATAAACCTTCGGCATGAAAATTTCTCTAAAAATGCATTATTAGTGACATTTTTAAATTTTATCGCTAAAGATTTTTTTTTTTTTTTTGAATTTTTGTAACAATTTTTCACAAAGATTTTTGCAAATTTTTTTTTTTTTCAAAAAACTTTTGGAATGAAAAACTTTAGTTCTTAAAAATTTTATATGTTGTAATATCTATCAATTGACGATAGCACTCGGAGGTCAATGGTTTAATTCTTATTCTAGACAAGATTTCTACTTCCGTAAGCAGTACCCTTGTAGCCAAAGATTTCATGTATATATATATATATAAAAATTAAAAATTCCTTTTAAAATATATTAAAGTATGAGAAATCTCTTTTGAAATTGTTCATAACGGCTAGTCCTAGAGTAGGATAATTCCAATAATAATCAGAATTTAATCGTCCATATTTAATATGATTAAAAGTTGTTAGAAGTTATGAATTTTATTACATTTAATATATATTAAGATATAGATTAAAAAATAATAATGAATAATAACAATCGAGTAATGATATGCAAATGAAAAATTGATACAAAATGATGCGACTAATTTTTATTAATTTATTATGGGGTACTTACCAATTAGTCCTATTAACTAGACTTATTTACCTACAGGTCCTAACTAAAAATTTAACATTATAAAAATAAGAGAGTGATAAATTTATCACTAAAAATTTATTTATAAAAATAAGAGACTGATAAATTTATCACTATAAATTTATTCATAAAAAAAAAAGACTGATAAATTTATCTTTATCACTTAATAAATTTATCAAATAGGACTTAATAGGTAATAAGTCTTCAAAGTAGGACCTATTGGGTAATAAGTCTCCAAAGTAGGACTTATTGGTAGTTTACCCATTTATTATTTGGAAGCAACCATTGCAGTTGGCTTGGAATTGGTTGCAACAAGGCCGGTAGAGTTGCCCATATAGACCTTCACGGTTATGGTTTGAAAGGTACTCTTTCTAATCTTAATTTCTTATCCTTTCCTCATCTCCTCACCCTTCAACCTTTTAACAACTCACTTCATGGGACCATCCCCCCCCCCCCCCCAACATATTGGTAGCCTTTGGAGGCTCACCTACCTTAACTTGCCTCCCAACAATCTCTCTGGAACAATTCTGACCGAAATAGGCCAACTAACTAATCTGAGGATCTTGTACATGAATAGAAATTGAATTGGTGGCTCCATCCCTCAACAAATAGAATTCCTCAACTCTCTCAATGAGCTTAGCTTATCCATTTTGTACCTTCATAACAACCAACTTTCCGGATCAATCCCTCAAGAAGTTGGGATGCTGAGGTCTCTCGTTGAGCTCGAACTCTCCTGGAACAATCTCACCGGTTCAATCCCTCCATCTATAGGGAACTTGGGCAACTTAACCACTTTGTACCTTCATCACAACCAACTTTCCTGATTAATTCTTTAAGAAGTTGGGATGCTAAGGTCTCTCTTTGATCTCAAACTCTCAATGAACAATCTCACCGGTTCAATCCTTGCATCTATAGGGAACCTGAGCAACTTAGCCTATTTGTACTTTTATAACAACAATCTTACCAGTTCAGTCCCAGAAGGCCTATGCTTTAATGGATTGTTGGTTAATTTGATTGCATTTTGTAATAATTTCACAGGTCCTATCCCAAAAAGCTTGAGAAATTGCTCTACCTTATTCAGACTTACGCTTGATGGAAACCAACTTTGGGGAAATATATCAGAAGATTTTGTATATATCCAAACTTGGTTTACATTGATTTGTGTTATAACAATTTTTACGGTGAGGTATCACAAAAATGTGGAAAGTGCTAAGTTTGACTAGTCTTAAAATATCCAACAATAATATTTCTGCTGAGATACCACTTCAAATAATGGATTCAACTTATCTAGGCCTCCTTCACGTCTCTTCAAATGACCTAGTTGGATAGATCCCAGTGAAATTGGGAAGGATGGTTTCACCATTAGACCTTGACTAGATGATAACCATCTATTATGCAATATTCCTCCAGATTTCAGCAAGTTGTCAAATCTAGAGATCCTTAATTTGGCAGCAAATGATTTGAGTGGTTCAATCCCTGGAGCACTAGAAAAGTGTAAGAAACTTTGGAACTTGAATTTGGGTAATTTGGAGAAAGCATTCCTGCTAAAATAGGTCATGTGCAAAACCTTCAAATTCTTGTTCTTGGTCATAATTTGATAAGAGGTAAGATACCATAGCAGATTGGAGAATTGCAAATTTTGGAAACATTGAATCTCTCCCACAATGAACTCTCTGGTTTCATTCCATCATCTTTTGATAGTATGGGGTGAAGCAAAAATTTGGGATCAAATTTGATTATTGATGTGTTATGTAGGATTTGACATATAGGTTAGAGATGCTATGCTCAGGTCAAAAACAATGTCAAATTGCAATTTGATGAGTGGAAAATTGAGAAAGAAATTGCAATTTTGTAATTGCAAATCTTTTATATATTTTGAGAAAGTGTTGCAATGTATAGTAAGAAACATTACGATTTTGTTCCTTTTTATTTATTTATGAAATATGCCCCTAGTAAGAAGGACAACTTGTTTTTGTTCCAAAAAAAAAAAGAGGGGCAACTTTATTTTCATTCAAATTTTATTTTTATTTTTATGCACAACCCTGTTTTTTTGGCTAGTTGAAATAAGCTTTACAAATGAGTAGGTTCAATAAAAAATTTCTACTTCTCTGGAGTCACTCAATTCTGTAACACATTCACACAACATTTTAGTGGCTCAGATAATTTAAACATTTATCAGCTACATATTTCACATTCAAATAATTTAAACATTCAATGAACTACTTATTTTTTATTTTAATTTAATTTATTTTTACATAAATGATATATTTAACGGATCTTACAAAATAAACAATTCAAAATATCGAAGTGAATCTACCAAGCCTAGCAATACCTTTCTAATTGAATACACAACTGGAGAAAATCCATTTCTTTTAAAACATACTATACATATTAAGCATGTGATCATGTTCACATAATTAAAATACACAAAAATATTAAGAATAGAAATTATAACATGATGAGACCCACTTTTGATTAAAAAAATTTGAGGAGCCCATTTTAAAAAATTTTACACAATGAGACCTACATTTTAAAATTCATCCATCCCTGAACATCCTTGCACTATATATTTATATTAAACATTGTGTCACTCTCAGTCAAGAATCGATTTGACTTTGCATCTCTGATTTTGGTCCACAGAGAAAAGAACAAGATCACAAGAGGAGCCCCAAAGTGATTTTGGCATAACATTTAAGTGAAGGAAAATTGTCAGTGATGAATGAGTGAGATGTTCGATATGTCATAATTTGATATACTTCAATTATAAAGACTAAAGTGACACATAATACATATTTTAGGGACAATAAATGTATTTTATCCTAATTTATAATATGAAGTGAGTTGCAAAATAAATTAATGTATGACAAAACATCACAAGTGGGATTTCTCCAAATGATTTGTTGCTAATAATTTGTTTACCCAAGTTATGTTAAATCCTTAAATCCATCTTTTTAATATTGATCTGGCAAGATCTTAAAGGTCAGTTGTCCAATTTTATTCCCTAAATGAAGCTTAAATTCACAACCTATAATTTGAAAATCGGATAACATATCGCTGTGGCACAAGATCATCAATATCAGCTGTCCAAACTCAACTTGTGCTTCATAGTGAAGGATCCAAACCAAAACTTGAAAGCAACTACACTAGAATTTTCAAACCCAACTAATAATGCTCCAAGTCATTGTTCAAGTATTGTACAATGCATCTTCTATCTATAAACTATTTTTCACACACTTGCAGCTCTTCATCCCTCCATCCATTTACTGCCTTTTATAGCTTGTCATAACAAACGAGCAATGGCATTCTTAGCAAAGACACTTCCAAACCAGTTTGATTATTTCCGAATCCTTTTAATCTACCTCATCATCCTTGCATTGGCCACTTCTTTTGATTCTGCTGCTTTTGCTTCTTCTGTAACTAGAGAAGAAGATGGAAAAGAAGCAAGTGAAGCCATGGCTCTCTTGATGTGGAAAGCTAGACTCGATAACGGAAGTCAATCTCTCCTATCATCGTGGGTTGGGAGCAACCATTGCAATTGAGTTGGAATTGGTTGCAATAGGGCTAGTAGTGTCACCCTTATAAACATTACAAGTTATGGTTTGAAAGGTACACTTTTCAATCTTAACTTCTCATCCTTCTCTCAACTCCTCAGTCCTGACCTTTTTAACAACTCACTTTATGGGACCATCCCCTCCCACATTGGTAGCCTTTCGAGACTCACCTTCCTTAGCTTGTCCATCAACCATCTCACGGGTTCAATCCATGTTTCTATAGTGAATTTGAGCAACTTAATCAGTCTATACCTTTATGGCAACCAACTTTCAGGACCAATCCCTCAAGAAATTGGGACGCTGGCATCTCTTGTTGATCTCAAACTCTCTGGCAATAGTCTCACGAGTTCAATCCCCGTTTCTATAAGGACTGGGCAACTTAACCACTCTGTACCTTTACGACAACCAACTTTCCAGATCAATCCCTCAAGAAATTGGGATGCTAAGCTTTCTCATTGATCTCGATCTGTCACAGAACAATCTAACTAGTTTAATTCCTACATCTATAGGAAACTTGGGCAACTTAACCTATCTAAACCTTAATGACAACAAACTTTTTGGATCTATTCCCCCATTGTTCAACAATCTTGCACATTTGACTAAGTTTGCTATAGGTAGAAACATGATGAGTGGTCATATTCCAGAACTTTAATGGATTACTGTTTTTTTTTACAGCAAATTACAATAATCTCGCAGGTCCCATCTCAAACAGCCTGAGAAATTGCTCTAGCTTATACAGAGTTAGGTTTGAGGGAAATCAACTTTCGGAAAATATATTAGAAGATTTTGGCATATACCCAAACTTGGTTTACATTGATTTGAGTCACAACAATTTCCACGGTGAGGTATCCAAAAAATGGGGAAAGGAATTTAACTAGTCTCAAAATGTCCAATAATAATATTTCTGGTGTGATACCACCTGAAGTAATGGATTCAACTCAACTACGTCTCCTTGACCTCTCTTCAAATCACCTAGAGAATCTATCAGACAGCATTCCTCCAGAATTCAGAAAGTTGTTTGTACGAGCACAGAAATAATCTTCTTGTATAATCCTATTGATCAAGTTTGCACTCCTCCAAGCGTCGTCGCTTTACTTGCTAAAAACACAAACGTGAGCTAGCCGGCGGGTGTGTGCCAGATACCTCTTCGATGCCTAAGTCAGCAAATAGACAATAGATAAAAGCTCTGTGTATTTGTTAGTCAAAATTGTGATACCTGTCTATAGGTCCTGTTATGAGCTTTTATAGATTCTGCCTGGCACAATCTTAGTAGGATTTCAACTCTCCTTATAAGAGTCCTCCTAGGAATCACACTCCTAGTGAAGAGTGTCTATCCTGATAACACTCTACTTACTGCCAACCAAGTGAGATGGTTTGCACAATCCTAGTAGGATTCTAACTCTCCTTAGCAGAGTCCTTCTAGGAGTCTCATGCCCAAGGATAATACTTATCCTTAGAACATCCTCATCACTTCAAGCCAAGTGAGATGGCCACTCCCTTATGCTGGGATATACATTCCTGACTGAGCTACCTTATCTCGATCCCCTGCCGTTCGAGCCGTGTGATCAGAAGCCGATTTACTGAATTCACCCTGCCGAGCTACACAAAGCTCGGCCCTCTCCATTGACAACATCTCGGTCCGATAAAGGACTACCTTCAGATAGCTAGGTCCAGCCCTTAGCAACCTATCTCTGACTGACCTAGTGTCTTTTTAGCCCAAGATCGAGCTACATCAGCTCTTATCTTGGCCCATTGCGCAGCCTAACTTCCAAAGAAGACTTTTCCTAGCTCGGCCTAATTTGTTCACAAATTACCCTCTCATTGTCCAATCTAGAGAATCTAAACTTGGCATCAAATGATCTAAGTGGCTCAATCCACGAAGCACTAGGGGAGTGCCTAAAACTTTTGAACTTGAATTTAAGCAATAATAGATTTGGGGAAAACATTCCTGTTAGCCTTCAAAGTCTTGATCTTAGTCATAATTTGGTAATAGGGACGATACCATAGCAGATTGGAGAACCGTGAATCTTAGAAACACTGAATCTCTCCCACAATGAACTTTCGGGTTCCCTACCATCGTCTTTCAATAATATGTTAAGCCTAACATTGGTTGATGTTTCCTACAATCAATTGGAGGGTCCTCTTCCTGAAACCGTAGCCTTCCAAAAGGCATCATTTGAAACACTTAAAAGGTAATAATGGTTTATGTGGAAATGCCACTGGTTTGAAGGCTTGCTTGCCTAAAACGAACAATGTCGTTGTTGAAAAAAAAACGAAAAAAATTTGTGCTACTATTTGTCCTTATTTTTGGATTTCTATTTCTTTCACTAATGGTTATTGGAATAGTACTCATGACTTTTTGTAAGAAATCAAGGGACATAGAAAATGAGTCAAGACGAGTAAATATCAAAAATTTGTTTGCAATTTGGAGCTTCGACAAGAAGATTGTATATGAAAACATCATTCAAGCAACTTAGAACTTCAATGCCAAACATTGTGTTGGGGAGGAAGGATCTGGTATTGTTTATAGAGCTAACCTTCCAAGTGGCCAAGTAGTTGCTATGAAGAAACTTCACGCATCACCTGTTGGAGACTTGGTTAATCTAAAAGGCTTTATAAGTGAGATCTGTGCATTAACAGAGATTTGCCATCACAACATCGTAAAACTTTATGGCTACTGTTCACGTCCGAGGCACTCATTTTTGGTTTATAAATTCTTGGAAGGGGGTAGCTTGGGAAAGATACTGAGCACAGAGGATCAAGTATTTGATTGGACTAAGAGAGTAAATGTTGTCAAATGTGTGGCAAATGCTTTGTCTTATATGTTAGGGAATTAGGGAGTCCACAAGCGCAAAACAATACCGGTCCAATCTAACAGGGAGAAACTCTAGAGTCCACAAACGCCACATCCCAACATACATTATTTAGAATTCATACCCACTTAAAAGCTGAAACCTACAAGTGGAGAGCCTATCTAATAATGTATATTAAGACCTATCTCCTTTTACTCTTTATCCGATGTAGTACTCTACCTTCACACATGCTCCAACAATCTCCCCCTTATGTGTGAACCAAACATCGCCTCTTCATGCTTCCCTCAAGTCTTGATCTATCGTCCGCAAGTTCATTGTAGATCATTACACACTCCCCTTAATCTTGATCTATAACTCTCCAACATCAAGTCCAGCTTGGACCACCCTCACACACTCCATCGTGAACCACCATACTCCATTGAGGGCCACCTTGTAGTAGTCCAACCTTGCCATGTGCATCAGGAATGTTTCTTTGCTTCACCAAGAGTCATCATGGATTTTTCTTGCACCATCAAGAGTTTTCATGCAAACTCGAGCCCAAACCCACCAATATCGATGCTCCAGAAAAGCTTGCCTATGGATCGTATGCCATCAGCTCTGCGAAGCCTAATATTTTTATATAATAAAATAATATATATTTTTATAATTATTCACATTATTTTGAATTTAAAAGTCTACATATTTTTATACTGAAAATTTATTCAAGAAAAATATTTCGACCTTATATTATTATTCAATATTATTTTCTGAATCATATGATATTTTAATATTTTTTCTGTATTTTTTCCAAACCAAATTACACTGAAATGTAACATTTTCTCTCACTCTTTCCTTTCTATCAATAAACCATCCATATATATATATATATATACATCTACGAATACATCTTCAATTTCACCACCCGAACCACCAAACATGTTAAGGATCTCAAATTTCATTTCGAAAATGTTTCATCTCAATCTCTCTCTAAGTTTGATTTTTATATCACAAATTATGGAGTCATGGGAGGCTGAAATGGAGGCTGGTTATTGTGTATCAAATATTGTCAAAATGAGATAAGGATTATAATTGTTTTCTTTCAAGAATTTGGTGGGAAAGATTTGAAGAAATCTTGGCAAATCTTGCAAGAATCAAGGCATGGCGAAGGCGTGGTGCAGGAGAGGAATTTTCAGCCGAATTGGAGGCTGTTTGTCGGAGGCGTGGGCAGACATTTCGGTGGAGGCATGAAGAAAAGAATGGAAGTCAGTCTAAAAAGGCTGTTGCACGTCTGTTCGCGCTCGCGAGAACCATGACCGGCCTCTACCTGCTATATCGCACCCGCCCCTTTTCACCGCTCCTGTGAACAGGACCACTCCCAGGCCTATTTAAGGCACGCTCGACTAAATTGTTGGCATCCCTCTTTTGCCTAATGATACACTAGTTCACAAGTGTTTCAAGTTCATTTTGAGTTTTTGAAGTTGGGTTTTGGGTTACTTTCGGCATGCCAAAACCAACCATTCCGAGAAGAAGTGAGGGAACGAGGTGTCATAGGATGAAGTACGAAGTAAGGTGAAGAGATTGGCGAAGAAACGGAGTAAAACCGTTAAGAATTGAGAATGTTATGGAGTCTGGAAGATGGGTTAAAGAGATGTCGGAAACGGGAAAGTCTTATTTTAGGGAGTTCTGACGGCACGCAAGAAGAGGTGGAACGAGGCATGTGAGAAGTGGAACGGAAACTAGGCCGTGATTTTCAGTATGGTTTTGATCTTTTATCTATTTGCAAAAGTTTTAATAAATTCTAGAAATTTTTTGTGTAAAATATGAAAATACAGGAGCTTATTTAGCATGTCTTTTACATCTCTGAATTTTTGTAAAACCATCGGAGAGTATTTTATAATCAAAACTATTATTTTTCTAAACTACCGCAAACAACCCTGCAAAGACAGCTATTTCAAATGAATGCTATTTTCTCTACAAATTTATTTTCATGCAAGACCACTTGGGAAGTTAGGTTTTTGAGTTATCTTTCATTTGTCACTAATTTCATTGAAAACCGATGAGTATCGAATGAGTAATTTCAGTTTTACCAAAGCATGACAGATTCTGTCCAATTTTCTTAGAAAAATATTTTCTCCATGTTAAAGAGCTTTTTATCTTTCAAATTCTCTAAAAAAGTATTTCTAACTTGAGTATCTAGCAAACAATATAAATCTCACTTTTGTTTGATGTCATTTGAAGCCTCTTTTCAATTTTCAAACTTGAACTCCCTGTTTTGAAGTTGCTGGAACACCTTGTTTGAAAATACCAGTTTTCTTCCAAAAATAAATTCTCTAGCTTAAACTAATTTTTAGCTTTCAATCCTTTTAGTAAAATCTTCCTAACTCGTTTATCTAAATTTAGAATCCGGAATCAACCATTTTTGACACCGTTTGGTATTTCTTTTAACTTTGCAAACCTGGATCACCTATGCTGAAATTTGTTGAAAATAATTTGGAAGATTATTTTTGTGCATCTCCATTTTATCCATTATTTGGTATGTTGTTAATTATGGATATGTTTTATGTGGTTTAAAGTTAAAAATAATATTGTTCACATTATGCATGAAAATTAATATGTTGAAAGTTGAAATCTGGACTAACTAATGATGTGAATGATTTGAGAAATGATGTATATTGTTTAATAGAGTGAGCTCTGGTTCGAAAATCTTGCGCAAATGTGATGCGTTAACGGGGCATATTCTGAATCTTATGGAATGGTCGAGGAATAATGGTGGTAGTTAGAGTCTCACACAGAGGGAGTATCTCTAGAAGGCCATTTCCTTGGTAGACTATTGATGTTGCAGCTCGGGTACAAAACTCGAGGAGTAGGCATCCGTGGTGCTGATCCTAGTGTAGGACCAACAAAGAGTCAGAATAGTTTCGTATCTATTGATTAGTGGTTGGTTGGGAACAACGCTCTACAGAGAGTTGCTTAGAAATATTGACTTACTGACGGCTAACATGATTAATTATTATCTTTAAATGTTTTTTAATCATGTACTCATTTTATTAATCTTGTTGGTTTATTATTATACCATGCATATAATTGTATTATCAGGATGGGTCAATTATTGTGTTGTAGTATTCTATTGGGCTGTCAAACTCATGGCTTTCTTTGTATTGTTCTAGCATTTTATGCCAGGCACCGAAAAGATTGTGAAGAGGATGACGTTGTAGGAGACTTAACGACGATTGGATTAGAGTGCTAATGGGAATATTTTAGATATGATTGTTGTATCAGATGTGTTATTTTAATTCCTATTGGAGAGAGATGTACATTATATTTTATTTGAAAAAAATTATTCACCATGTTTGTTTCCAGTTTTTTTAAAACAGTTTTTAGAAAATTATATTTTCTTGTTTTCCGTATTTTTTGTTTTTACTGAATTTTTTTAATATTTTAAGCAATTTTTTTTTAATTTTTAGACACACCTAACATTAACACACTTAATAAGTATAATTTTTGCGAAAAAAAATCTTTACAAAATTCACTAAATACCAAAAATACAAAAAAATATATAAAAATTCAGTATATTTTTCATATTTTTGTATATTTATTAAAATTTTAAAATATTTTTTTACAAATATATTACTTTTTAGATACATCTAAGTAAGGTGCATCTAAAAATAAAAATAAAAATGCTTAAAATTTTAAAAATATTCACTAAAAATAAAAAATAAAAACATGAAAAACAAAAAATTCAGTTTTCAGAAAACTAAAACCAAACACACTAATTGTAATTTGAGGTTTATTTGGATTTTAAACTGTCCTAAAATTTAGAGTCGTTACAGGCTCTGATACTAGTTGTTAAGGAATTAGGGAGCCCACAAGCATACAGCAATATCGGCCCAATCTAACAGGGAAAAACTCTAGAATCCACAAACGTCATATCAGGGCCTAACATACATTATTTGGAACTCATACCTACTTGAAAATTTAAGTCTATAAGTAGAGAACCCATCTAATGTATATCTCCTTTTACTCTTTATCCGATGTGAGACTCTGCTTTCACCTCCATGAATGTTCCCCTCCAATCATCCATCGAGACTTATCTAGCAAGAATGTTTTGTTGGACTCGAAGTACAAGGCTCACATCTCTGATTTTGGCACAGCTAGATTTACGAAGGCTGACTCATCCAATTGGATGTCATTCGCAGGGACATTCCGTTACACTGCTCCTGGTATATATATTTTTTCTATGCCATGAGTTATATGTAATAAAGTCACCCATAGAGTGTTCATTTTTAACATCTTGTCTACTTAAGCTTATTATTCCATTGCTTCTGACATGCATACATTTGATTTGTCATGAATAATGAGCATAAAACTATTGAAAGCTATTTTGGATGAAATATATGCAGTGAATTCTTTTTTGCAAGCCATGGAAATATTTTATTCTTTTTGTTTTTCAACGTGATTTAATGATGTTCTTTTGATTCAATATTTAATGCTTTTGGTTGAGACTTTGGCTCCCTCCAAATGTAGCTTATGATAGTCCTTTAACATCCCCTGGATATGGTTCATTGATCAATAGCTTATTTATTATAGTTAACATTTTGTTTTCATAAATTTTTAGTTCTCTCATATACTAAGGTAAGCTGTCAATTTTGAAAGAGTAATAGCAGTTGAAAGACTTTACTTATTAGTTATTCAACTCATTATTATTTATCACATAATTTCAAGCAAGTTAACCATAGTCTGAAAAGGAGCATGAACATGTTTCTTTTTTCATTTTTCTTTTTCTTTTTTTTTTTACCCTTTCTTTATTTAACTATTTTTCTTTTGTGGACATTTTTTTTCTTTTTTTCTTTTTTCAGAACTTGCTTATACAACGGAAGTGAATGACATATTTCTAAGTAAAAGCTTTATACCTTTTGCAGAATGAGAGATTTCTTTTTCCATTTTCATTTTGCAAAATCTTTATACCTTTTACTGTAAAAGCGATTTCTAAGACTATCAACAAACACCATATAATGTGTGTGGATATATGCAGAATAATGGATATCAGGACCTGCTTGAGAATTTTACATCAGTTGCAACAAAAATGGCTATGTGATCCTTAGTACAAAAAAGTTTATACTTAATTTATAATGTATGTGGATATGTGATCCTATTAGTACAAAAATGTTTTGGCGTTTTCGCACTTTTGTCTTATTCTCCTAATTTCTATGTAGGTAAGATGAGCTGTCTTTGTATCATTTAATTTTTATTTTTATTTATTTATTTATTTTTTTTTATCATTATGAAAGTAGCAACAGCCGTGAATGTAACTATTATTTTGGGACAAACTACGTAAATCATTGTATTCTTATGTCCTTGTATTGTTTCTATTTTTTTTATTTTTTATTTTCTATTCATGTTTCATATCTCACCTATACGAGCACGAAATAATTCTTCTCGTATAATCCTGTTGATTAAGTCTGCGCTCCTTCAAACGACGCCGCTTTACTCCCTGAAAACACAAACGTGAGCTAGCCGGCGGGTGAGCTAGCCGGCGGGTGTGTGCCGGATACATCTCCGATGCCTAAGTCAGCAAAATAGACAAAGAGACAAAAAGCTCTGTGTATTCGAGAATCAAAGTTGTGTTACCTCTCCAAATGTGATGTTGTGAGTTTTTATAGGTTCCGTGTGGTACAGTCTCAGTAGGACTCTTATTTCTCCATGCAGAGTCCTCTTAGGAATCACTCTCCTAAAACATAATGCTTATCCTTCAACACCCCCCTCACTGCTTAAATCAAGTGAGATGGTCCTAGCTCGGTGGTATGTCCAAACGACCGAGCTAGCATTGCCATGGCACAATGACAATGTAACCGAGCTAACAATACTCATGCTACATTTACCCCGGCGTTTTATGTGTAACATGTGCCTCGGCTTCACCTGTAGATCGTGCTAACCATAGCATATTTAGACCGAGCTACTCAACAGCAAGGTCCTAAGTAGAAGCCAAAAATACCTCGGCTCAAGATGGTTTGACCGAGCTAACTGTCACCACGCCAACCGTGGTGACCGAGCTAACCACCAAGCTCTTTCGGACCGGGCTATCTGCAAGGTTCCTCTGGACCGGACTAATTACAAGACCCTTTTAATCAGTCCTTTTTACTGTGGCCCACAGAATGGCCCATTACCCAGCTCGGCCTAATTTACATATAAATTACCCTCTCAATTGTCTCTTAATTCCATCTGCGCAGCATGATAGAGATTACCTGTTACCAGTCGAGCTAAAAAAAGTTTTAGCCTTCCAACCGAGCTAAATTCACACCATGCTACCAATCTGTCCGGTCAAACGTCTCTTCAGTCTATAACTGAATCGATTTCCATTCCAAGGACACGTGGCAGACTCTGATTAGCCCAACGCAGCTGTCACGTTGTCTTCGTACTCCACGTTTTTTGAACAGTCCCGCCTTTTTGTCCTTCCCTCTACACAAAACAAACCCTTCGTTTTGAATCAAACACTTCACTATTCATTTCCTTCTTTCTCTCTCTCTGAGCCTTTATCTTTCCCCAACCTTGGATTTGTAGAGCTCGTGTTTGTTGCTGCTTCTACCTCCATCTTCAATGCCTTCACCTTTGTCACGACCCAAACCCGCCCCTATGGGTTTAGCACCGTAACCGGCCAGTAATCCGAAATTACCGAAGGCCTGCTTAACAGTAATACAGTATAACAGAGTGCAGGGGCATGGCGGAAGCCAATACAGTAATTAAACAATGTCCAATGAGCTGTGACAGTCTGTATGCCAAAAAGATTTTTCATACATTTATACAGAACAGTACAAAACAGTATGCATATATATACAACCAGTCGGTACAGGGACTTAATCCCTGATTAACAATACAGTGCAAACGTTCAGTCTATACAGTAAATAAAACAGTACAATAAGGGGGAATACTAAAACACCCCATAGCCTAAGCTTGGCAGGCTCGGAACCTCGCAGTGAGGCACATTGGTTGGCTTGACAAAACTGGGAATCTACCCCGACGCTTCTAGCTTTGATCCGGTGCCTGACCACCTACATATATATATGAGCAGTGAGCTAAAGCCCAGTGAATAACATAATGCGTAAAGAGGTTTAAAATGAATGTCCTTACAGTAATGAAAACAGTTCAATTCAATGTGTATATCAGTCATTCAGTACAGTAAACAGTCATATGTGGTACATCCATTAGCATAACAATAACAGTAGGTCTTAAAAGACCGAACAGTAATGATGGCCATCAATCAGTAAACAGTAGTGGTTCTCCAAGGGAACCGACAGAGATCTCTGTAACAGTAACAGTAAACAGTAGGTGCTAAGGATGCCACAGTATAGTTCAGAAATAAAGGACATACATTCATTCAGTAATCAATATCAGTTCAGTAAGCAGTTCAGTTCAGTATTCAAAAGATAATCATTTTGAACATATCTTTACACAATTGTTACTCACAGAGTTCTGGGCTACAGTGAACTAGAGCGTCTCCTCGGGAAGCCAACCCTACACAGTTTACAGATTGAACACACACTAAGCTACACAGTTGGGAAAGATAATAACTTAATCCCTAATTTGCCTCGGTGTGTTCTACATCTATATCCTCTTTAAGATGCCTTAAACTAGGCCTAGGAATGCCTAGGATGGAAAAAGGATGCAAAATGCACTAGAAAACACTTTACAAAATTTGCTGAAAACAGGGGTCTCGCTCGAGCAAGGCTTTCTTCGCTCGAGCGGACATGCAGACAAAGGAGCTTCGCTCGAGTGTGGATTCCGTCGCTCGAGCGGACTGCGTGCTACAGTAAAAATGCTGGATGCTCCAATTTTACGCTCGATGCTCGCTCGAGCGTGAGACACAGCTCTTCGCTCGAGCGTACGCCTGCGCGCACCAAGATGCTGAGAGCTTGCAATTTACGCTCGAGCCACCATTCCCTCGCTTGAGCGGAGCTCAGAAGAAACGATGGTCGCTCGAGCGTAGAAGCCAAATTCTGGAATTTCCAGATTTGCCTCCCAAGCTCAAACCAAGCATTCCTAAGCTCAAAATTCGACCTCTTGGGCCCAAATTCTGGAAAACACATCCAAACTCAATATACAACAAGTTTCAAAGCTCAATTTGTGAATTTAAAGCCCAAGAGTGAATCAATTAAATCCAAATTCAAACCCATTTTCATGAACATGAAGAACATGCAAACATGCATGAATTCAAACCATTTCAAAACTTCCAAAACATGCTCTAATGAGCTCATTCTTTTCAAAACAAGTTGAAAACATGGACTTAAGCTTAATTATGAACATGCATGTGACAATTTGCCATGAAATCAACTCAAAATTCATCAATACACACATGCATGCATGAAATGAGCTACAATACAACATTACAAGCTATAAATTGGCTCTAGACTTCAACTTAGCTCTAAATCATGCAAGGATCAGCATAAATGCACAATCAATGAGATGGATTTCTACCTTAAGTCTTGTATGCAAGATGAGTAAGCTCAACTATGCAATCTATACTTCAAACCCTTCAATTTCCAAGCAATCTACAAGTGAATTCAAGTCTCTCCCTTCCTCTCTCTCTAAATTCGGTGGTGAGGCAACAAAGGGGCTGATGAAATGTTTTGTATAAGGTGTAATGAAGCTCACAAAGATTTGAGGTAGTGGGCCACTACATGGCAATTAAGTAAATAAGTCTAATTCATGTAATTTGGTACCATTTAATCTAATTTAATCATACTAAATCAATTTTTCAATAAATATACCATAAAATCACATAAATTCTACTGATCATGGAACATCAATCAATTTTGAATTCGGCCACCGATAAGGCCTTCAATTAGCAGTTTAAACACAGAAAACTGAACAGATAATTAAACACTCAAACAGATAAGAATGCAATATAACACATATAAACTCAGTCAATTCAGTTCTAGTTTCCGGTCGGTCAGTTCAGTAATTCAATCAGTTCATTTACTTTCCATAATCGATCTTAATTTAGCAGTAATCGGTATAAATCAGTGATCAGTAACGAGGGTTATTACAACCTTGAACTGGTAAGTGGTTCGAATCTTCTTCCTTTCTGTTGATTTCGCGCCTCTTTTTGCAACACAAAGTATGTTTTATTTGTATGTTTTTCAAAGCGCATTCCATTTTTGCTTCCATATTTCTAGGAAAAACCACGCAATAGAACCACTTGATTTTTCAAATAATCTGAAAAATATTATATTTGATCTAAAATCACACATGAACCGAACTAGGATACTGTTTGTATCAGATGCAAGCCTAGCCATACCCAACAACCGCACTCAAACTTCACGCCATACTTGCGGTTACCATAGGTGAAGGACCTTTTATGTCTTTTAACCGAGCTAACGAACTGTACTAGGTTTGCACAATACCATGCTAGAAAGCCTCAACCACTGACCGAGCTAAAACTTGGGGCTAAACCAGCTCCCTTAGTTCAAACCGAACTAGGAATGCTGCCCCAAAGGCTCAACCGTGCTAAAGCCCCTTGTTTAAACCGAGCTAAGACTGGATAGGATCCCACGTAGCCGAGCTAGGACTTCATTTATCTTGCCTTTGTTTCTTGTAGCATGGTCCCACGATCTGTGCGCCTTTCTCTTTTTTTACTTTGCAGACTTAGGTTGCTAGGCACTCCCTTGAACGCTCAACCGAGCTACTCAGTGTTATTTCACGACCGAGCTAATACTCTGTTAAATTATACATAATTTAAAACCTCATGGGTAAATACGGATTTTTGGTAAACACCCCAGGTGGTATGGCCGAGTTCCGAAGGGACTACCATATTCCTGATGATGTTCATCTTTCTTTAACCGATCTAGATACCATGCCCTGGGAAAACCCTGGCTTTGTTCCCTTTACCCTCATTTCCATTGTAGAAACCGGACTAAGATTCCCTGTACAACCTCTTCTTTGCGAGTTCCTTAGACAAACCAACCTCTGCCCTACCCAACTTTCCACAAACTCATACCGTATAATAAATGGTATCGCCGAGCTAAACCGCCGGGCTGGCGTTAACCTCGGTTTAGCCGAGCTCTTTCCACCAATATTCCATAGGTTCAAATGAGGATGGCTGGGTTTACTATCTAAGAATAAGGCGTCGGCGTGAAAGATAATAAAGAATACCCCGGACAAGGATGTAAATGACGATGATTTCTTCTAGGTTTCTGGGAACTTCGAAGACCACGAAGCCCAGATCCCGGGCGACCAAATTAATTGGAATAAATGAGTCACCGGTATAACTACCTCGGTCCAATTTCCCGTTCTTTCTCTTACTTCGGTACTTACTTTTAACCATACTAACTGTTGTCTCCTTCCTTCATGCAGATTTGAACTTTCTCAAGTCCCAGTACAGCTATCCCAACTTAAACACACTTCGCGCCGCACTCCGATATCCAAACAGGAGCTGGGCCGAGCTACTGAATTTTGAACCGACACATAGATATAGTAGTAAACGAAAAACCAGGGTAACTGACTTTTTGTTGGAAGCCTCTCCTGAACCGGATCCAACCTTGCCTCAAATCAACCTGATCCCACTAACTGCTGAACAAGAAATGGCCAAGAAGAAAGCCGTCAGAGCACTCCTCACCGAGACAAACCAGGCCGAGGTACCACCAGCTGCCTAAACGCAAGAAACCATGGTAGCTCTGCCAACCCATCAACCTGAATCGTCTCGGACTCGTAAGCGCGCTCGGTCTTCCTCTACCGAGCCATGCCTCGTCGATGAGGACGAAACTGTGCTTCCCCCAATCGAAGTACCGAGCCCACCACCTCAGAGCTCAGACCGAGCTAACTCTTCTGATTGGGCACCGAGATTAACATATCAGAACCAAGCTATCAGACAAATAGATTCAGTGGTGGCAGATAAAGATCACATGCTGGCCTTCAACCTGGCTAAGAGCGTGTGTCTGCCCCCTGATATGGATCATCATGCCCACCTCACTGAGCTAAAAGCTATTTGCTCGGCCACCAAATCAATGGTGCTGGTGAGTACTCTTTCCTTTGTTTTCCTGGTTTGTGCAACTGTTAGCTCGGTTCTCACTCAAATTTGCTTACCATATTTATGCAGGCCATGCAAAAGAACCAGATTGCTCATAAACGTGTGCTAGAGCTACGCAAAACAACAAGGCAAGCCATGGCAGAGGCTGACAAGAAGACGGCCGAGCTAGACGAGGCCAAACAAAAAATGGCCGAGCTACAATCTGAGGTCGCCCGCCTCACCGGCCTAGTTGACTTAGCCGAAGTGGACAAACAAAAGGCTTTGACCGAGCTGAAGGATCGTTACCTGCGTGAGCTTGCAACAGTTGAGCAGAACAAGAAGGCCGAAATAACTGAACTTGAGAAGAATATTGGCGATGCGGAAGACTGCGGCTACAAAGAAGGTGAAGCAACCTATATCCTGCAGTGCGAAGCTGCCAAGGATCTATTTTTTAAGTGCAGGTGGAAAGCTGCGGTCGAACAGCTCGATCACGGTCCAGAGACTGAGGTTTTCCTGAACCCTCCATCGTACTTCATACCGAGCTGTATGGCGGAGTATGCAGCCGCCATTCAAGAAAAATTCCTTGAATCTGAGGATGATGAAGAAGAGACCGTGCCTAACAATGCCCCGGTCGTCAATGATCCTGCCATCTAGTCAGCTCGGGTGGAACCACCTGTGGAAGACCTGACAACCGAGCTACCAACTGAAACCGGGCTCCGAGTTGAATTGGATGCTGATCTTGACGCCCTGTTTGCTTGACTTTGTATTTTCTTCTTTTTACTTTTGGAAAGAAAGCTGTAACCGGGCTGAAATCCCACCCTTTTGTAATTCTTGATTTGCACTATCAATGAAATCTTCTTTAGTTTACCTCTACTTTTGTTTCAGTTTACTTTCATGTTTGTACTTAATGTAATATGAAGTAAATTCTCCGGCCGAGATATTTATCCCGGTTTAACTGGCCGTACCTGCCAGTAAATTCTCCGGCCGAGATATTTATCCCGGTCTAACTGGCCATACCTGCCAGTAAATTCTCTGGCTGAGATATTTATCCGGTCTAACTGGCTATACCTGCCAACCTCTTCAGCCTAGGTTTTTACCTCGGCTGAAGATCACTTTGTTATTCCAGCCAACTACTTCTTCAGCCTTGATCCTTATCTTGGTTGAAGAGCAATAAGGGTTGGTTTTTCCAGCTTACCGTTTTTCAGCCTTGATTCTTATCTCGGTTGAAGAGTACTAAAAGTTGGTTTTTCCAACCAACTACTTCTTCAACCTTGATTCTTATCTCGGCTAAAGAGTACTAAAAGTTGGTTTTTCCAGCCAACTACTTCTTCAGCCTTGATCCTTATCTCGGCTGAAGAGCAATAAGGGTTGGTTTTTCCAGCCAACCATTCTTCAGCCTTGATCCTTTATCTCGGTTGAAGAGTACTAAAAAATTAGTTTTTTCAGCCAACTTCTTCAGCCTAGATCCTTATCTCGGCTGAAGAACAATAAGTGTTGGTTTTTCTAGCCAACCTCTAAGTTGGTTATTTCTGCCAACCTAGAGTAAAGTGTTTGGTTATTTCTGCCAAACGTCCTGCAGCCTGGATCCTTATCCTAGGCTTAGGAGGGATGTTGGTTTTTCCAGCCAACCTCTAAGTTGGTTATTCCTGCCAACCTAGAGTAAAGTGTTTGGTTTTTCCAGCCAAATGTCCGGCAGCCTGGATCCTTATCCTGGGCTTAGGAGGGCTGTTGGTTTTCCCAGCCAACCTCTAAGTTGGTTATTCCTGGCAACCTAGAGTAAAGTGTTTGGTTTTTCCAGCCAAACGTCCTGCAGCCTGGATCCTTATCCTGGGCTTAGGAGGGGTGTTGGTTATTCTAGCCAACCTCTAAGTTGGTTATTCCTGCCAACCTAGAGTAAAGTGTTTGGTTTTTCCAGCCAAACGTCCTGCAGCCTGGATCCTTATCCTGGGCTTAGGAGGGGTGTTGGTTATTCCAGCCAACTATGCTTTCAATGTCCCTAGCTCACTAAAACAATCTTTTACAGAAGGAAACAACTATGCTGAAAAGAAACAACTTGTTTTATTGAGAAAGGAAAACTACAACTGAGTTTAAAGAAAAGCTAAAAATAAAATAGTTTGAGATTGGCAGTGTTCCATGGTCTGGGAATGGCTTTGTTGTCTTCATCTTCCAAGTGGTATGCCCCTTTTCTTGCTAATCCAACTACTTTGTAAGGTCCTTCCCAGTTGGGCCCTAGCTTGCCATCTCCTGGTACCAGGGTGTTTCCCATTACTTTGCGCAGCACCCAATCTCCAATCTTGAATTGCCATGGATGTACTGTCATATTATACTTTCTAGACAGCTCTTGCTGGTATGAGGCAATGTGAACCAGTGCTTTTTCTCTTCTTTCTTCTACAAGGTTGAGCTCCAATGCTATGGCTTCTCCGTTTAAGTCTGGATCAAAATTTTCACTTCTAATTGTGGGGAGGCCAATTTCTAGTGGGATTACTGCCTCCATACCATAAGCCAAGGAAAAAGGTGTTTCTCCAGTAGACCGCCGGGGTGTGGTACGGTAAGCCCATAAAACATGGGGAAGCTCCTCGGCCCACTTGCCCTTTGCTTTCTCTAACCTTTTCTTCAATCCATCCAAGACAACTTTGTTTGATACTTCCGCTTGGCCATTTGCTTGGGGGTATGCCGGTGTAGAGTTGTAGAATTCTATTTTGTATTCTTCACAAAAGCCTCTAAAAATTTTCCCATCGAACTGAGTGCCGTTATCTGATATTAGAGCTTTTGGTATGCCAAACCGAGTGATGATATTCTGTCAGACGAACTTTTTCACATCTTCTCCTTTATTGATGCTAGTGCTTCTGCCTCCACCCACTTGTGAAGTAGTCTGTTTGCAAGAAAGAACTTTATGCTGCCAGGTTGCTGGGAAGTGGTCCTACTATGTCCAAGCCCCACATTGCGAAGGGCCATGGCTAATTAAGGATAGAAACTCTCTGGCTGGTTGATGTATTGGTGTGCGAAACTCTGGCATTTCTCGCATTCTTGACATATTTCTCTGAATCGGCTTGCATGTATGGCCACCAATATCCTTGCGAAATAGCTCTGTAAGCTAATGATCTCCCTCCTTGATGGCTTCTGCATACGCCTTCGTGTATCTCGAACAAGAATGCTTCAACTTTGCTGGGGTGGACACATTTTAGGTAAGGTCCTGTGAAGGATTTTTTGTACAAGGCCATTGATGGGGAGAGCCAAAATCGCTGTAACTTTGCTCTAATTTTGTTGGCCTCTTTCTTTTCTTCTAGTAAGATGCCGTCTTTTAAGAACATTATAATGGGATCCATCCAGAAAGGCCTAGTTCAGCACAACATACCTCTTCTACTTCTGGTTCTTCAATGCTTGGTCTTGGTAAGTAGTCAATCAGTAATGGATGTGGGATGGATGTATCTGCCATCGAAGCAAAGCCTGCTAGTTCGTCTGCTCTACTGTTGTCTTCCCTGCCGATCTGCTCTATCCGCACTACTTCAAATTTCTTGATCTTTTTTCTGACTAACTCTTGGTACTTAGCCATCCTGTCATCCTTTGCCTCGTAGTCGCCTGAAATTTGGTTTACCACCAGCTGTGAGTCGCTGTAAACCATTAGCTCGGTGGCCTTCATGTAGAATACTGATTTGAGGCCTGCCAAAAGTGCTTTATACTCCGCTTCGTTGTTTGATGCTGGGAAGCCAAGGTTGACTGCTTGCCCACTACTAGGCCGTCTGGTGAGATGAGGACTATGCCAAGCCCTGCACCATGCCGGTTGGATGCTCCATCCACGAAGAGCTTCCACATCTCTCCAACGAACAACTTCCAGCAAGTGGAGGGATCAGATGATGCCTTGGGGTCATGAGTATTGCTGGTGTTTTCTTCAAAGTCTATGCTTGCTGTTTGCCCCTCATTATCTGATTGTATCAAGTCTTTGTTTGTTGATGAGTCTTGGCTTGGTGTAGCATGGTTTGCTTCTTCCTCTCTTACTTCACTCCGGTCTGCCGTGGGATCTGACTGAGTAACCTGTGCTAGGGGTTGTGCTATTCCGGCGACAATTTCCATCCCCATATCGGTTGTATCAGTTAAGTCGACTGGGCAGATGTGATGACTTCCTGGGGTGAATTCTGCGACAAAGTCTGCCAAAGCTTGGGCCTTTATCGCAGTTCTGGGTTGAAACTTAATGTCAAACTGTCCCAACTCTATTGCCCACTTCAGATTCGCCCAGAAAAGTTCGCCCTCTCAAACAAAGCTTTTAATGGAAAAGCTGTGAGGACGACTATGGTGTGGGCGTGAAAGTAATGCGACAACTTCCTTGAGGCCATCATCAAGGCTAAGGCCAGTTTTTCCAATGGTAAGTACCTGGTTTCGGCGCCCAACAATGTCTTGCTGACATAAAAGATGGGCAGGTGTTGGATTCCTTCCGCTCTGACCAACACCGCGCTAACTACGTGCTGCGAAACTGCCAGGTACAAAAAGAGTTCTTCTCCAGGTATTGGGGTCACTACCAAAGGTGGCGAAGACATGTATTCTTTCAAACTTTCTAGGGCGTGGTCGCATTCTTCATCCCACTCAAACTTGGCCTTTAATGCTTGAAAAAATGGTCGACATCTGTCTGACGACTGACTTATGAACCGGTTTAGCGCGGCTGCCATACCAGTGAGATGTTGTACTTCTTTTGTTGAGTTGGGCCTCTCTAGATCCTGAATTGCTTTAATCTGAGAAGGGTCTGCCTCTATACCTCAGTTGGTCACCAAGAAGCCTAGGAATTTGCCTGATCCTACGCCGAACGCGCACTTTGATGCATTAAGGCGCAACTTGTGTTTCTTCAGGATCTGAAACATCTCACCTAGGTCCTTGAGATGGTCATTCTCATCCTTGCTTTTGACTACCATATCTTGATTAGGTGTATCAATTCTTAACAAAATGTAGTATATAGGAAATATGTAGGACTCAAATTTGAAATTCCTGAACAACATACTAGCAAAATCATACCAAAATCCATTGAATTTTGAAAAAACAAATATGAACTATTAATTTAATTTGTGAGTAATCAGACATCTCTAAATTCATTACAAAAAATAAATAATATGAATCATAAACAAATACCTCTGAGTTGTAACTCAACAGTACTAAGTTCATAACCTATTTTGGTTAAATAATATGAATTATAAATAAATATCACTATTGGTTGTAACTGAACAGTATTAAGTTCATAACCTATTTTAGTCTAACATTTAAGTAGTCCTGTAATCACTTAAAATTGCAAATGGGATATAACAAAATACCACAAAAGATATAATTAAATGTAAGGAAACACTAGGGTATAGACTCCTCAAATAATGTATATCATATGCACCTTATAATTAAAAAATAAAATGACATAATTTCATACTTTTTGAGTTATAACAACAACAAAAAAAAAAATGTCATAAATAAACATAACATGAGCCATAACTGAAAAACTCATGAATCATAACTAAAATAATATTACAACTAAATAAGAAAATTAGTCATAACTAAAAAAAAAATGAAATAACTAGGAATGCATATGTACATCCCTTTCAAGGGTGTGTATATTACAATTTCCCTTAAATGTATGGTACATACTCAAAAAGTGAGTGTGGGTCTCGATTCGCCAGAACCTGCACTTCGCTAGGAGGTCAATAGTTTGAATCTCCATAGTTGTGTGTGAGTTTTATTTCCCACGTATTAATTGAGCTTTCTCTCCTGCTTTGAGAGTTTCTTTGTAAAAGTTTGTATTGTATTTGATCTTCACTACTATAATTAATTTAATCGCGACTTTCTCTCCTAGTTTGAGAGTTTCTTTGTAAAAATTTGTATTGTATTTGATCTTCACTACTATAATTATAATTTAATCGCGACTTTCTCTCCTATTTTGAGAGTTTCTTTGTAAAAATTTGAGGTTTTTTCTCCTATTTTGGGATTTTCTTTGTAAAAGTTTGTGTTATATTATAATTCATTGAATTTTATTATAAATATATAATATCTTATATCAATCAAATCTTAATAAATAAATACTTGAGTGTGGGTGTGTGTAGCATATAATTGTCCAATTTTAAATAATCAAAGTCGAATCTATTGGACTCATTAAAAAAAGAAAAAGAAAAAGCGAAGTCAAGTCTATTGGACTCATTAAAAAAAGAAAAGGAAAAGTCAAGTCAAGTCTAGTCTATTGGGGGCAGCATATGCATAAAGATTTGGTTATGATTTTCTTGCCTCTATACACGACGGCATGCCATGAACGTAGGTGAAGTAATTTGAGTCAAGTAGTACAATTATAATAGAGATAATCTCAAACGTATAATTAAAATTATTTTATTTTCTCTGTATAAGATATATATATATATTTTATAGGTCTAGGTTCTCTTAGCTCAGATCTTGAATTAAAGGGTATTATCCGAGCCTATAAAACTCACTACATGTATTATTTCGATGATATGAACTGTTCATTTTGTAGGAGTTTCATGTATATCATCTACACACAAAAAATTAGGTTGATCTGATAATCATAATTTGTTCAATTTATTGGTTTGTTGGCGAAGTCTATTTTTAAAAATACAGTTGTCATCTTCTTCTTTTTTTAAACAAGTGAATTAAATTAAACATGTTACGATTATTAAATTAACCTAACTTATTTGTACGGATCATTGGAAAACGGGACGCATGTTGAGCTCCACATGCCTAAATAGTACATTCCTCTGTATTAGAGAAAAGCCAACCCTATTATTCACATAAAAAAAAAGAAGATCAATTTAATAATTGTAACGTATTCAATTTCTCAACTTTATTTCAAAACAATATTGACAATGTGTATTTTTTTAAAAAGATCATTCATTTTTCTTTTCTTTTTTTGGTAATAAAAGTTAGAAATTGAATATGTTACGATTATTAGATCGACTAAATTTTGAGTGTGAATAATGTACATGAAAGACTCTCCAAAATGAATGATTCAGATGATCGAAACGAAATCCTTGATGAAAGACAATCCATATCTTATTTGTAAATTTGTTGTCGTATAAGTTAAAGAAACGGGATTGTAGGCTAATTAAAATAAAGGAAATTTTACAATACACACCCCAAAGGTGTGTACCATATGTATCAATTATGACATTTATAGTTTTTGTTATGATTTATTATGGTATTAGTTATAACTTCATTATGATTATGTTATGACTTATTGTAATGTTAGTTATGACTTATAAAGATGTTAATTATAACCTTTCGTGATTATTAGTTTGGTTATAATTAAAAGAGTAAATATCATTTTTCTTCCCAAACTATCATGCGTTTTTTACGTTGATCCCCATACTTCGATCTATTTCAATTTAATACATGAACTTTTCACAAATTGATCAATTAGACCCTTGCCGTCACCTTCCGTCCACAATTGGATGGAACGTGCTGATGTGGGGGGCAAATTGATTTTTAAAGTATAGTTTGGGGGGCAAATTGATTTTTAATTTGGGACGTAAATTGATTTTAAGGTATAGTTTGGAGGGTAAAATGAAATTTTAAATGCCACGTCAGCGCATTCCGTCCAATTGTAGACGAAAGGTAACAGCAGGGGTCTAATTGATCAATTTGTGAAAAGTTCAGGTGCTAAATTGAAATAAAAAGAAGTATGGGGGTCAACATGAAAAACGGGTGATAGTTTGAGGGGGAAATGATATTTACTCTAATTATAATCCAAAATGTCGTTAGTTATACTTTATGTAGTGTTTGTTTAAGAGTTTTTTTTTTTTTTGGTAGTTATGGCAAAAAAAAAAAAAAATATGGTTATGATCTTTGTGATAATCAAAAGTCAAGTCTTGATATTATACAATGGGGGTGTTTGGTGCAGATTCAGTAGGTGTTTGGAATTTGCTTTTATGATATTTTTTTGTTGACTTATTCTTTTATGATAAATTACAAATACATTCCTTGAGAACTTTTTAAAATATATATTGCCCTTTGTACTTTTGAAAATTACAAATACTTCTACTTAGAATTTGTCATTTAACAGAATCAATATAAAAAGAGAAATTTTTAACTACCCTCCTATATGATAATAAAATTATTAGAAATATTAATTAAAATATATTTATAATATCATTAAAAATTATTTATGACTAAATGATTTATTAACAAAATGAGTCATTTATTATGCAATTAAAAATTCAAAGACAATATATAATTTTCAAAAAAGAGGTGCTACATCCCCTAATATGTTACCTCTATTTTGACCTTTACTGAGGTAGGAGAGAGAGAGAGAATAGAAAGAGATAGAGAGAGGAAGGATAAAGAGTGAGTGGGATTCATTTCACATCATTAGAAGTAGATTAGGGGTGCTCAACTAGAGCTCCCAAGCATTTTTCTTTTTAAAATTACAATTAATATTTTAAACAAATCTTAATAAGGAACAATTTCTCTCTAGTTGGGACTGGAGCATGTTGTTGGGTTTCTGTGGATCAATTATGGAATCCACATCGACGATTCAAACCGTGCAATGCGTAGGGCTCGTCGAGTACTTTATTATTATAAAAAATCAAGTTAATCAGATATCACTAACCATTTGATCAAATTACATTTGTATTAATAATTTATTTTTAAAATTATAGTTACCGTTAATATAAATTTGATCTGATCAAACAACTATCGATATCAATGTAATTTTTTATAGAAATAAAATATTTAACAAAATTTACATATTGAACGATTCGAATCATCAATATAAATTTTGTAATAAGCCTACGAAATCCAACAGCACTCTCTATTGTGATTTCAAACAGGAGAGAAACGTGTGCCATCTCAATATATTCATAATTTTCCTTAAATATTAAAATGCACCAACTTTGCATCTTGATTTATGGTCCACCGAGAAAAGAACAAGATGACAAGAGAAGCCGCCCACAGTCAAGTCAAGTCTACTTACAATAATAAAAGTAATATTATGGACCAAACATACAAATTCAAAAATTATTCAAAATTTATATTAATGGCATATTTTCATATATAAATTTTACATCGTACAAATTCAATATTTACCATGCATCACTCTATCTAAAAAAAGGATAAATTACAAATACACCTCCTGAGGTTTACTTAAAATATGAATTGCTTCATATGGTTTAGAAAATTGCAAATACCTCCCTGTCAGATTTTTTTATTTAACAAAATTAATTGAAAAAGTAAAATTTTTAACTGTTCACCTATACAATAATAAAATTATCTGAATTATTAATTGAAATAAAATTTTAACATTATTAAAAACGATTAATTAACTTGATGATTTATTAATAAAACGACATATTTGTTATGAAATTAGAAACCTTAGGCGACATAATGTAATTTCTAGAACTACAAGGAATAATTTATAATTTAAGTAAATCTCAGGAGGTGTGTTTGTAATTTACCCCTAAAAAATTTTGAATAGATATGTCATTGTCCATAACATTTTTGTAATAATAATAATAATAATAAAAGGAAATTACCAAAAAAATGTAAGTCGATAAAATTATTACATATGTATGAAAAAAATTATAATTTTAATTATTAATAATATTAATAAAATTTATTATTAATTTATAATTATTTTCAAAATTTTCTCCTGATATTATTGTTATTAAAAAAGAACAAAACGACAGGAATCCCCAAAAGTCAAGTAAACTCAAGTCTACATATAATATTATTATTAAAACTGGTTGTGATTTGAAAATTATGTATATCATTGTGTTGTTTAGATAATTAACAGAATGATTGTGTTTTACTTTTTTTTTTTCATTTGTGTTTAGGATTCAAAATTGCACTTAAAAAATAAAAAATAAAAAGTTTAAGATTCAAAGTGATAAAAATAAAATATTAGAGACCAAAATAACATGAAATTCATATTTTAGAAACTATTTCATTATCATTTCGTTAATTTAGACAATCCGTTTAAAATTGAATCAATTCAATTCCACTCAAAGTGAATACTTCAATGACAACATTAAAAATTTTAAATTTCAAAGTAATACGAAACATAGATTTAAAGAAATGTATTTTATCCTAATTTATAAAATAGTGAGAGCCGCAAATGATCGGATGCTTATGTTGTATAATTTGTTACAGCAGTGATGGTCCAAAGACGTGTTTCATATGCATCGATCTGGCATGATCTTAGTGGAGGATCCAAACCAAGACTATTGAAAGGAATTGCACTAGAATTTTCAAACCCAACTAATAATTTTCCAAGTTGTATTATCTATAAATACCTCTCCATGCTCTTGCAGCTATTCATCCCTCCATCCTATTACTGTCTTTCATAGCTTTCTATTCTATTAATAACAAACAAGCCTACAATGACATTCTTGCCCAATACACTTCCCAACCACTTTCTTTCTTTCCCACCCCTTTTACTCTGCCTCATCATCCTTGCATTCCCCACTTTTTTTTATTATGCTGCTTTTGCTTCTTCCTTAACTACTGGAAAACAAGCAACTGAACCCATGGCTCTCTTGACGTGGAAAGCTAGCCTTTACAACCAAACTCAAACTCTCCTGTCCTCCTGGGTTGGAACCAACCATTGCACTTGGCTTGGAATTCGTTGCAACAAGGCCGGTAGAGTTGCCCATATAGACCTTCCGGGTTACAGTTTGAAAGGTACTCTTTCTAATCTTAATTTCTCATCCTTTCCTCATCTCCTCACCCTTGAACTTTTTAACAACTCACTTTATGGGACCATCCCCTCCCATATTGGTAGCCTTTGGAGACTCACCTACCTTAGCTTGTCTCTGAACAATCTCTCTGGAACAATTTCGACCGAAATAGGCCAACTAACTAATCTAAGAATCTTGTACCTCAATAGAAACCCAATCGGTGGCTCCATCCCTCAACAAATAGGATTGCTCAGCTCTCTCAATGAGGTTTCCTTGCGTACTAGCAATCTCACGGGTTCAATCCATGCATCTATAGGAAACTTGGGCGACTTAACCACTCTGTACCTTTATGACAACCAACTTTCTGGATCAATCCCTCAAGAAGTTGGGATGTTGAGGTCTCTCGTTTATCTCAAACTCTCAGGGAACAATCTCACCGGTTCAATCCCTCAATCTATAGGGAACTTGGGCAACTTAACCACTCTGTACCTTCATGACAACCAACTTTCCAGATCAATCCCTCAAGAAATTGGGATGCTGAGGTCTCTTGTTGATCTCCAATTCAATATGAACAACCTCGTGGGCTCAATCCCTACATCTATAGGGAACTTGGGCAACTTAACCACTCTATACCTTTTTGACAACCAACTTTCTGGATCAATCCCTCAAGATATTGGGATGCTAAGGTCTCTCGTTGATCTTGAACTCTCAGGGAACAAGCTTACGGGTTCAATCCCTGCATCTATAGGGAACTTGGGCAACTTAACCACTCTGTACTTTTATGACAACCAACTTTCCGGATCAATCCCTCAAGATATTGGGATGCTAAGGTCTCTCGTTGATCTCGAACTCTCAGGGAACAATCTCACGGGTTCAATCCCTTCTTCAATTGGAAATTTGGGCAAATTAACCCTTTTGTACCTTTATCACAACCAACTTTCCGGATCAATCCCTCAAGAAATTGGGATGCTGAGGTCTCTCATTGATCTCCAATTCAATATGAACAACCTCATGGGTTCAATCCCTGCATCTATAGGGAACTTGGGCAACTTAACCACTCTATACCTTTTTGACAACCAACTTTCCGGATCAATCCCTCAAGATATTGGGATGCTAAGGTCTCTCGTTGATCTCGAACTCTCAGGGAACAAGCTTATGGGTTCAATCCCTGCATCTATAGGGAACTTGGGCAACTTAACCACTCTATACCTTTTTGACAACCAACTTTCCGGATCAATCCCTCAAGATATTGGGATGCTAAGGTTTCTCGTTGATCTTGAACTCTCACGGAACAAGCTTACGGGTTCAATCCCTACATCTATAGGGAACTTGGGCAACTTAACCACTCTATACCTTTTTGACAACCAACTTTCCGGATCAATCCCTCAAGAAGTTGGGGTGCTAAGGTCTCTCGTTGATCTTGAACTCTCAGGGAACAATCTCACCGGTTCAATCCCTTCTTCAATTGGAAATTTGGGCAAATTAACCCTTTTGTACCTTCATCACAACCAACTTTCCGGATCAATCCCTCAAGAAATTGGGATGCTGAGGTCTCTCGTTGATCTCCAATTCCATATGAACAACCTCATGGGTTCAATCCCTGCATCTATAGGGAACTTGGGCAACTTAACCACTCTATACCTTTTTGACAACCAACTTTCCGGATCAATCCCTCAAGATATTGGGATGCTAAGGTCTCTCGTTGATCTCGGACTCTCAGGGAACAAGCTTACGGGTTCAATCCCTGCATCTATAGGGAACTTGGGCAACTTAACCACTCTGTACTTTTATGATAACCAACTTTCCGGATCAATCCCTCAAGATATTGGGATGCTAAGGTCTCTCGTTGATCTCAAACTCTCACAGAACAAGCTTACGGGTTCAATCCCTGCATCTATAGGGAACTTAAGCAACTTAGCAATGTTGTACCTTAATTACAATAGGCTTTTTGGATCTATTCCCCCAGTGTTCAACAATCTTACACATTTAACAGAGTTTATCATAGGTGAAAACATGTTAAATGGTCATATCCCAGAAGGCCTTTGCTTTAATGGATTGCTGGTTAATTTTACAGCTAATGATAATAATCTCACAGGTCCCATCCCAAAAAGCTTGAGAAATTGCTTTAGCTTATATAGAGTTAGGCTTGACAGAAACCAACTTTCGGGAAATATATCAGAAGATTTTGGCATATACCCAAGCTTGGATTACATTGATTTGAGTCATAACAATTTTTATGGTGAGCTATCTAAGAACTGGGGAAAATGCCACAATTTAACTAGTCTCAAAATGTCTAACAATAAAATTTCTGGTGAGATACCGTCTGAAATAATGGATTCAACTCAAATACACCTCCTTGACCTCTCTTCAAATGACCTAGTTGGACAAATCCCAATGAAATTGGGAAGGATGGTTTCACTATTCAAGCTTAAGCTAGATGATAACCATCTATTAGGCAATATTCCTCCAGATTTCAGCAAGTTGTCAAATCTAGAGATCCTTAATTTGGCAGCAAATGATCTGAGTGGTTCAATCCCTGGAGCACTAGAAAAGTGTAAGAAACTTTGGAACTTGAATTTGAGCAATAATAGATTTGGGGAAAGCATTCCTGCTGAAATAGGTCGTGTGCATAACCTTCAAATTCTTGATCTTGGTCATAATTTGCTAAGAGGTAAGATACCACAGCAGATTGGAGAATTGCAAATGTTAGAAACATTGAATCTCTCCCACAATGAGCTCTCTGGTTTCATTCCTTCATCTTTTGATAATATGTTAGGTTTGACATCGATAGATATATCTTTCAATCAGTTGGATGGTCCTATTCCTAACATCAAAGCCTTCCAAGAGGCTCCATTTGAGGCACTTAGAGGTAATAAAGGTTTATGTGGTAATGCTACTAGTTTGAAGACTTGCCCGCAAATAATAAACAATGGGGTTGCTAAAAAAAAGAGTAACAAAGTTGTGTTACTAATTGTTTTGATTTTTGCTTTTCTATTTCTTTTACTAATGGTTGTTGGAATAGTACTCTTGATTTTTTTTAAAAAGTTGAGGAACACAAAAAATGAGCCAAGACGAGTAAATAACAAAAAATTGTTTGAAATTTGGAGCTATGAC
This sequence comes from Camellia japonica, assembly GCA_030407325.1. Classification (NCBI taxonomy): domain Eukaryota; kingdom Viridiplantae; phylum Streptophyta; class Magnoliopsida; order Ericales; family Theaceae; genus Camellia; species Camellia japonica. The sequence continues at coordinate 95,280,254 of JAPPVO010000036.1, forward strand.
GGGAAAATGGTGCATGAAAACATCATTGAAGTGACTGAGAACTTTAGTACCAAATATTGTGTTGGGGAGGGAGGATGTGGTACTGTTTACAGAGCTGATCTCACAAGCGGTGAAGTAGTTGCTGTGAAGAAACTTCATGTATCACCCGATGGTGACTTGGCTAATCCAAAAGACTTTACAAGTGAGATCAGTGCATTAACAAAGATTCGCCATCACAATATTGTAAAACTTTATGGCTATTGTTCACACCAAATGCACTCATTTTTGGTTTATGAGTTCTTGGAAGGGGGAAGCTTGGGAAAGATATTGAGCACGGATCATGTGTTATACTTTGATTGGATTAAGAGAGTGAATGTTGTCAAAGATGTAGCAAATGCTTTGTCTTATATGCACCATGACTGTTCACCAGCAATCATCCATCGAGACATATCAAGCAAGAATGTTTTACTTGATTTAGAGTATGTGGCTCACATATCTGATTTTGGCACAGCTAGATTTATGAAGCCTGACTCGTCCAATTGGACATCATTTGCAGGGACCTTTGGGTATGCTGCTCCTGGTATGTAATGTTCATTTTATTTTATCAATCATTGCATATTAAGATTTTTAATCTTGGATGTTATTTCACTCGAATTGAAAGGGTTGTTGAACTTCTAATTGTTATTTTGATATGGAACATGAGCATGTACATGTTTCTTATTTTTCTTTTTTCTTTTTCCACCATTGTTTTTTTTTTTTTTTAATTACTATTTTCTTCTCTTGGTCATTTGTTTCATTTGGTAGAACTTGCTTATACAATGGAAGTGAATGAGAGATGCGATGTTTATAGTTTTGGGGTTCTCACATTGGAAGTGATTATGGGGAAGCATCCGGGTGATCTAATCTCCTCTCTGTCATCATCATCATCCTCCTCCTCATCCACATCAACTGCGCATGGGATATTATTGAAGGATGTGTTGGATCAACGTCTCCCAGCACCTGAGAATCAAGTGGCAGAGCAAGTAGTTGTGGTTGCAAAACTAGCATTTGCATGTTTGCAAGCCAATCCACCATCTCGGCCAACCATGAGACAAGTTGCCATGAAGCTATCAGATGATCGAAGGTCACATCTGCAAAATGAATTCCACGTGATCACATTGGGACAACTGATATCAACTGCTCAACCTCATGAGTATTTGCCTTTATCCTTGGACTATATGTTGTTCTTGGTTTCCATTTTCTTCTTAGACTGTTCAATTTCAACGCCCTTTTCTGGTCTATTTTTCTGCTCTTTTATACCAATTAGCATTTTACAAAACTTTTTAATGACTAATTTAAAACCATCTTAAATCTTCGTGTTGGTGTATTTAGTGGGCTGTTTTCATTGGATTTTTGCAAGCTTTTTAAATGAATTGTTTCAATAAAAAAAATTATACTTATTTATCTTGAATTTGTTTGACATTTGAGTTGCTCATATAATTTATAAATTTATAAGCTTTAAATTCCACATTAGCTTTTCTTCGAACTTGCTTGCTCTATTTCTTACAAAGTGGTGTTGTACTATGCAGGCAACTAATGCCCTTAGCCATCCAATCTAATTGAAAGCCTTTTGAGGTAATTTGAGATCGAAATAAATAAATTTGATTGACACATTTTTATTTTGTAATATTTTTTTATAATTTATTTTTTTGTCATTTTGTGATGAAAATTCACTAATTAAATCTTCATATTTAAGTTTTGCTAACATTTGTTTTTCAATTGATAATATGGCTAATTTATTGTTATTATAAAATATTTTTGAAACCATCATCATCTAGTGATTTTAATTTTTAAAATTAAATAAAAAAAAGTCAACAATTTCTTCCAAAGTTAGAAATTATTCGAACATTACTTGAATTGAAGAAAGGAAGCTGGAGAGGGGGGATCTATTTGGTTTGGCGTAACTTTTTTCAAACTTTTGAACTTTCCTTTTTTTGATCTCAGCAAAGAGTTGTATCAGTAAAAGTGTTATATAAATTAAAGAGAGGTGAGTGTTATCAAAAGTATAAAACTAAATGTATTTTCTTCAAATCTCAAGAGAGGTGAGCGTAAACCTGTAGATTTTCAAAAAATGTGGGTCATCTTGGGTCTGTTTTTCCATGTGAACCAGCAAGGGAAAAGAATGTTGAAGTTATATAGGGCCTTAATATATGGGATAATTACTAATAAGTCTTATTGATTGGATTTATTTACTCATAAATCTAAAGTGATTTTTTTATTTTTTATTTTTTTAATTTTTATGTATTTGCCTCTTATTTTAATAATGAGAAAATTTTGAAACTTTATACATATATTTTGTGTTTGTGAAATGATTATTTGGTACTCCTAATGATACTAATAAATTTATCAAAGTGATAAATGGTTAGGACATTTTGACTTTTGTTTGTAAGTTCTGCTTAATATTAGTTTATTTGTATTGGTTTGCATTAAAATATGATGTGAGAGGTGTAACTAGTTAAATTGTATTTTTTTATAAATATTTTTAAAAATTTATCACTAAAAGCTAAAATAGAATATTTTTATAAATAAATTTGATCCATAGAATCTATCCCTTAATGTATAGGCTTTCAAAAAATTAGGACCATAAAAAATTAAGGCTTATAGCAAGGGTTTTATTGGCTTTATGGTTAAGCCGCCCATGTTTCCATGTTTAATTTTAATTTTAATTTTTTTCATGTTGCTTCCATTTCTTTCACAAGGTCATCTACTCATATTAAGGATTTCATGTTCTGTTTGGAAGGATTAAAGACCATCAAGATCAAGACCAAGAGCTAATGAGTTAGAAGAAGAATTGGCTGGTGCACATATGGCTCTTAGGACTGATGTGTGACTGACTGCCTAGACCTGCATAGTGCTATCGCAGCTTGTCTTGTGTATTGGATTGTATGTAAAGGCTTAGAGTTGTTCTCTGTTTTGTCATTTGGTTGTTTTTTGGTTGGTTTCTTACCAACTCGTAGTTATGTGCTTGCATATGATTAGGCTTGTTGTTCAGTGTCAACTTAATTGGGATCGTGTAGTCTTGATATGATGCAGTCTTGCACTCGCATTTTTTCACTTTATTGATGTTCTATTTGTTTATATGCTAGTCTTCATCAACAAAATTATCTCTTTTACTAATAATAATAATATAAAGAAAAAAGGCAGGGGCCTTGTGATGGTGCTATAACATAGGTATTTGATTTTATTTTTTTTTCAAGTTTTTCATTTTTCTTCCATAAATCTTTTCTTCAAATCCATAATCTATACACAACCAGACTTCCTATATCACAAGAAAAAGAATGGAAAGTAGGACACCTAAAGTCTTGGTATTGGACAAACGAAAGCGTTTCAATTAAAATTCCTTGCCTTTTATACATGGCAAAGGTAAATCATTGGTCCTACACAATTATTTGTATGATTTAGGAAAAAATTATTTTTGCTTCTGGGTCAAATTCATGTAATGTTTTTACTTGATACTTTTTCGTTAAAATAATGAAACTCAATACTTTTTGTTAGATTTTTCAAAAATAACTTGACAAATATCAAATGATAAATAATGTAGAGTAATGCTCCAAAACTATAAAATAATCATTCATGATTTAGAGTGTATTCCATTATTTTCCACACATTTAGATGTACTAGTGTTTGTGCACGTGCTTTGCATGTGAATTGTTTTTTGAATTTTTTTTTATTAATTACTTTTTAAGTGTAAAATGCTTGTACAAAAAACACAGTAAAAAATGTTCTTAACAAAATAAGAAACAGTTCTTGTAGACTATAATGGTGATAATAATAATCTTCTAACAAATTATTTGTTATGAAAAAAAATTAAAAGGAAAAAAAAGAAACAAACAAAGCAGAAACAATACACAATCCTACCACAAAATTACGTATATTGAACACAAATTTATGTAAGTCTATTCATAAAAGTGATTTAAGCGAATTTGTGTTCAATTTACGCTTTTCTGTGAGATCACATATGTAAATTTATGAAAATTTACGTAATTTTGTAGTAGGGTTGCATACGGTATGCATTACACACCGGCACTTTCCCCCTCAAGTTATAATTGGTTCCAATTGAATAACGTAATTTCAAAAGTTATAGCGACCCCGGTCTTTTTCCCATTTGATTATTGTATCCGGACTTACGTTCCGTGGATTCCGCTGTTATATTGTTGTTGTGCCCTTTAATTCCTTATTCTTGGGTTATAGGATGTGTTTAGCAGGTTGGTTGCAGATTGGTTGGGTTTAGAAACCAAGTCTGCATGTTCAGTTTTTGCCTTGGTCGCTCGAGCGAGCTTCTCTTCGCTCGAGCGAGGTCTTGTTTTTGTTTTCTTCGCTCGAGCCAGGGTTCCGTCGCTCGAGCGAGCTTTGCGTCCAGTACTTAGACCTGAGAGATGTGTTTCTTGGCTCGAGCGAGCATTTCTTCGCTCGAGCGAGCGAGGTGTATGTTTTCGAGTTCGTCGATCGAGCGAGCATTTCGTCGCTCGAGCGAGCTTCTGGGTTGCAGACCTGAAGCATCGAGTTTTTGGCTCGAGCGAGCTTTCTTCGCTCGAGCGTGGATTTTTGTGTCTGGTCGCTCGAGCGACCATGTCTTCGCTCGAGCGAGCCTGTCCAGTTTAAATACGCAGAAACAGTTTTAAATCACTTTTTTTACAACTTTTTGATCCAGAAACCCTAATTACGAGTTTTCTCTCTCCCAACTCACCTTCTCTCCTAGGTTTGATCTAGTTAGAGTGTGTTTTTACCCTAGTTGCTTTACAAATAAGATAGAGGAGAGTGAGGGCTTCCATTTAATCTGAACGGTTGTTGATTTGGAGCACTTTGGAGTTTGGGCTATCATCTCGTCTTCTTCTTTTGGGTTCTTGCTTCGAGGTAGGGATTTCCTACTCCATTTATACGCTTTAATCCTAAGTGTTGGTATTTTGGTATGTGGGGGTAGTTTGGTAATTTTGGGAGAGACCTTAGGGTTTTGGCTTAGATTAATCTGTATAATTAATTTAAGGGAAAAATGTGGAATTGGGTTTAATTCATGAAGTTGAGGAAATTATGAGATTAATGATATAGTTGGGTAGTTTAAATACTTACCTATGAGACTGTTGAATTTATATTCATTGTTGTATTTATTTCTTGTTTAGAAATAACTGTTTTGGGCTATCGGTGGAGGATAGCCATTGATTGTTGTAGACCTTGCATGTGGCTTAGGTATAACTGGAATTATGTCACTTATGTTGACTGTTGAATTAATACAGAACATTACTTGTATTGATTATGTGTTGTATATGGCAATTGTGTGTTTCATTGCATATGCATTTTGTTTGGAGGAGATAGGGGATGAACTCCACGGTTTAGGGGAAGATAGGGGATGGACCTCTAAACCGGATTTGTTTGGGAGAAGATAGGGGATGGACTCCATTAGCATCACTTTTATGTGTGCTTATTTATATTGAAGTGTTTTATGATACATCCTTATAATGTGTATCAGTTTGAAGTATGGAAGTGTTGTGGTTTGAGCTTTAGTCTCATTTATTTTTGTGACATCTGGATCACTATTATAGTTGGCCAGGTTCTGAGCCATAATGATATAATTGGAAAGTTGAATAAATATTGGAAAGTGAAAGGTGTCATAGACAATATATCATAGACAATGTAGACATTCGTGTCATGAAATTGGAAATTGATTATCTTGTGTTAACCATGTATCGAATGCTAATGCTTTAGTTAATTCTTATGCTTGGTTTAGTATTTTTCTACTGGGCTGTGGCTCACCCTATATGGGACTTCATTTTCAGGTTCAGGTGGTTCACTACCTCCAAAGACTTAGCTTGTGAGGATTTGGACTTGAAGACCTGTTTGCTTTATTTTATTTGTTTTATTTGAACAACTTGTAAACTTTCAAGCCTAGGGCTTTATTTGTTTTGAGTTAGAACTCATGGAATTGTGTCCAAGTGTTGGCTTGGCAAGATGTAAGCCCATAGGACATTTATTTTGATTTTTATTTCATGGTACTCTGATGAATGGAATAAGATACTTTATTTCCTTATAATTCCGCATGTTAATATTATGTATTATGGGTTTATTTTTGAGGGCGTGACAAAAATTAACAAAGAAAGTAAAGCAATGAAAGGACTAAATTGAAATTTTGGTAAAAGTACGTACACAAGTGAGATTTTAATAAAAGTACAAGATGCTAAATGTAATTAGTAAAATCACGTGGATGTTTTTGGTTAGTTTTTGAAACAACAATACACAATTGGACCAAATTGCAACTTGACTCAAAATTTAGAGGGTTAACTAAGACAATTAAAAGGTTAAGGGCCAAAGTGAGATTACATGTAAAATGTAGAGGTGCAAAGTAAAATTGTGAGATTAGATGTAAAATGTAGAGGTGCAAAGGGAGTTGGGGTGCTTGTTGTGCACCCAGTACAGCAGGCACTGTTGTGCGGCCCTATGGGCTTCTTTCGGGGTCCGTTTTGATAATTTGAACCGTCCACATTTTAGAGTATATCGAGTAGAATATACCTGTAAAAAATTAAGTTAATCGAATATCGTTAATCCTTTCATCCACTCACATTTGTATCTTTAAAAATAAATGACATTGTGATTTAAAGTATTAAAATGTGTGTGGATGAAAAGGTTAACGATATACGATTAACTTAATTTTTTACAGGTATGTTCTACTCGATGTCCTCTAAAATGTGAATGATTCAAATTATCAAAACGGACCTCGAAAGAAGCCCATAGGGCCGCACAACAATGCCTGTTGTGCACCCAGCATAGCAGGCACCCCAACTCCGATGCAAAGTAAAACTAGTCCATAAGTTTAGGTAGGAACGAAATGATAATTCATTGACCTATATTAGGTGTATTTGGTTAACAGTGATATAGTGAAATGGAAGGATCATTCTATCAAAATATTCATTCCATATTTGGTTGACTAAAAAAATAATAAAAATACATTACAAATGAAATCCTCATTTACCATTGTAAGGAAATGATCATTCTATAAGGAAGCCTAAAAAAAGACTATTTCATTTGATTTTATCTTGTTCCAATTAATAAAATAGAGCATTAATGAAAGAAAAAAAGCTATGAATCTAGGATTTTGACCATAAAAATTTTCAAGAAAATATTTGGATGGTGTGGATGTAAACTTGATGTGTTGTAGGACCCACCTTTAACAAATTTAATCCACATGCTAAATTTTAAGTAATTTAGAAGAGATTTTTGTGGATGTGTACTCCCACTGTTAATGAAATGACCATGCTGCCAGATTAGTGAATGATTATTTCATTTTTAATATAATTTTTTTTTACCCAATCAAACATGGGAAAGATACGAAGGAAAAATTATTATACTTACACCATTCCATTCTTATTCTATTGAACCATACATTATAGGCTTGTTTAGAAACGTTTATGTTTATAATTTTTTTTATATTAACGAAAATTCTAAAAATTATATACATAAAAAAAAAGAAATTTATTAAGAAATCCTTTTTTAAATACTTGTATTCCAATTAATTTATAACATATTCTTATATTCTAGTAAGTCATATTAGTAGTGAAAACCCGTGCTATGCACGGAATGTGAAAAAAATTAATAAAATGCGTTTATATAAAATAAGATTTTTGTATATAAATTATGAAAAAAAAAATATTGAAACCTACAATTTAAGTTTCGCAATTTTATCACAATTTATGTATTAATTTTTAATTTGTCAGAATTTTTTAGTCATGTAACTTTCAACTCCCTTTCTAGAATTGTAAATTTGGGCTAGTGAAAATCAAGCAACTCGAGTTAAGCCTGTAAATTTTTAAAGATTGGACAACATGATTTTTAATTCGGTGAGAACCTATGTAAAATTCAAAAATTCAAATAAATCTGAATGACTTTAGGCAGAAACACCAAATAGCTTGATGAATCGAAACAAAATTGTATATATAAATATATAAAATTATTTGCTAATTTAATTTTTAATAATAAATAAGATTAATTAAAACTTTAATATTAATGAATAAAAGCAAATACACCTTTTAAAAAGAGATCATCAAATAAGTTGATATTAAAAAATATTAAATTTTATAATGGCATAAAATAATTTAAATATGATATATCCCTTCTTTTTACTTGCTTTCCTTTGATTTCAGCATACCTATTGTTTCGTTTCATAACGGGATATGCCATTTGATTTGACGGTTTCGATTTTTGAAATTCAATATTACTTTCTTTTTTTTTAACTATAATAATAAGGGTAATTTGGAAAGAAAAAAAAAAGTATACAAATACTATATGCCTTCCTTTTTTTTATAATCGGTTTAGATATGTTGAAATGTGCAAATTATTCTAAATTGACGTACCCTGAAAGTGACAGAAGTACTTAAGCAGTGATTTTCCCCGAATTTGGAGTAAAGGAAGGAAGTACTACAAATCATTTTCTAAATTTAATAATGTTTCATTTTTTAAAAACATAGTCATCTTTTCTTTTTTTTTTTTTTTTTTTTAAACAAATGGGATAAATTGTACATGTTATGATTATCAAATTAATTTAACTTTTTTGTATAGATGATATACACGAAAGACTCCAGAAAATAAATGATTTGGATAATTGGAAAATGGAATGCATGGTGACTCCATGAGTCTAAACAACATACTCTTCTGAATTAGAGAAAAGCCCAATCCTATTTTATATAAGGGCTAGACTTCTCTCCAGTCCAAAAGGTGCTTTTCGGCCCGTGAGATGCACTACGGGTTATGTTTTTTTAATCTGAACGGTTCATTTTGTAAAAACATTCGTGTATATTATCCACATAAAAAATTAGATCAATTCAATAATTGTAATTTATTCAATTTATTACATTTGTCTCCAGAAAATATTGACGATAAGTGTATTTTTTTAAAAATATCATTAATTTTTTTTGGTAATAAATGCTATAAATTGAACAGATTATGATTATTGGATCGACTTAATTTTTTGTGCGGATGATTTAAATTAAGGACTCTACAAATTGAATGGTTTGAATTATCGAAACGAAACCCGTGGCAAGCCCCACAGGTCTAAACAACACCTTCCAATCCAGATTTAGACTAAGGCAATCCAAATCTTCTGTGTAAATTCGTTGTCGTACAAGTTAAAGAAGGGGGATCATAGGCTAATTAAAATAAAGAAAATTTTACAATACACATCCCATTTTGGGGTGTGTACCATATGTTCTAATTATGATATTTATGATATATTGTTATGACTTATTATAGCGTTAGTTATGACTTAATTATGATTCTGTTATGACTCATTGTGGTTAGGGCTGTAAACGAGGCAAGCTTAATCAAGTTTTAGTATGTTTGAGATTGTTTATTAAGATTTTAGCAAGCTCGGAGCTGAATTGGCTTAGGTTTGACTCGAGCTCCAACTTGTTCACAAACCTTCAATGAGCCAAAGAAATTATAAATTCATACTTGCGTATGAGACTAAAATTATAATTAAAATTTTGATTATAGAATTATATATACAATATATATAAACATATTTAAAGAAAAGTCAATATCTTACCAAAATAATAATATCTACTACCACTATTATATAAATATATATAGTTAGCTATTATTTACATATAAATAAATTTACCTATTATTTATATTATTTAAATATATAAATAACATATTTATCCTATTTTTATACATATTTTTACATTATATTATATTAAATAATAAGTGCCCCTATATTTATTTTATTATTAAAATAAATGTTAACCAAATCTTACTAACGAGCCGAACTTTAGTATGTTTAAACTTGTTTATTAAGATTTTAACAAACTTGAACTTGAGCTCAATAAAAATTTAATGAACCAAGTTTGAACAAGCCCTTACCAAGTTGAGCTCGAGCCTGTTCATGAACGACTCTGTTCATTTGCAGCCGTAGTTGTAGTGTTAGTTATGACATATCGTGATGGTAGTTATAACCTATCATGATTATTAGTTTGGTTATAATTCAAAAAATTGTTAGTTATCTATTGTGGTGTTTGGTTACTGAGTCATTTTTTTTAGTTATGGTATAAAAAAATTTAGTTATAATATTTGTGATAATCAACACCACAAATGTTATAACTTGCAGAAAAATATTTTTACATTGGGGGGTGTTTGGTGCAGATTAAAGTAAATGTTTGAGATTCACTTGTTTGGTATTTTTTTGTTTTAAGAGGGAAAAAGGTCAGAGACCGGGATGCATTGCTTCAAGAGAAATTAAAGAAGACATCTCAGGCGGGATTTATTCGATCCAATTGTGGGACATGCGAGATACAAAAGCTACTAAAACCACTGCACTTCGCATGGCAACGTGCAATGATATGTAGGGGTGACTACATAACATTGGGTGTTCAATTTTTACCCTGAATTTTTATTTATTTATTTATATATATGTAATTTGACTTAAAATTTTATGTTAAACACCCTAATCCATTTTTTTGAATACCTGATCCGGTTGAACACTCACCCAACCCACTTTCTTGAACACCTAACTCAATTAGGGATGACCATTTTAAAGGTACATTACAGTGAATATTTTTAAATTGTTAAAAAAATATAGCAAAATTTACAATTTTAATATAATTATATTGATATCTTTTTTTAGTAATGTTGAATGATAAAAAATAATGTAAATAGTGTGAAAACACAGAGAAAAATAAGAATAATATACATTGCAATGAAAGAGGAACCCAATGTAATTATGCTTAAACTGTGAGATATGTTATATTTTTTTTAAATTTCAATAAAAGTTAATGTGATTTATCTTTATTGTAATCATAATTTACAAATGGTATGCAACTAAAAAGATAACATGTATTTATAGGATGCCTTTTTAATAGTGAAATGTATAATCATTTTAAACATATTATATAGTGTTTTGAAAAACAACCATTGACAATATCCATTAAACTAATCAAGAACTTTCTAATGATGGAATTATTTCAAGAAGTCAAAACATGAATTGGGAAAAAAATAGAAAATAAAACAAAAATAGAAGTTTAATTATTATTTGGGAAAATTTAGATTTTGTTATAGGAGTTATGCTAGAGACCCAAATGAATTATCAAATATTCTATCAAACCTCTCACGTGGGTGTGGGACCTACACAAATCACATGTGTGTTATGAAAAGTTTGGTAGAACATTTGATAATTCATTTGGGGTCTATAGCATTTTCCTTAGTTATAGTCATTTGAAAAACTAATGAGTATTGAAGAGAGACCCAATTTGGTCAGAAAACAAGTTTGACAGAAAGCAAAGCGAGCGGTGAATTTTCTCCACATATAAGGCGGTAGATGTCGGCACTTTCATTTATATAGTCTATAAATTTATATATTTTTGTAAAAGTTTTTTAGGAATTAAATAAATTTAAATTAAATATTTTAAAAACTTAATAAATTCAATTGATAGTTCAAGAACAAAGAATATAACTGGGAGGTGAAGCATTTTCTTACAGAAAAAAAGTAACAATCTTTGTGGTGTGTAATTTTGAGTATTTTTCTACATAAAAATGACTTGCTTCCCATGCATTGTAATTAGTTTTGGTCAATTACTTGTAGTTTTTCTTATATAAAATCAGAGTAATTTTAATAACAATAATACAAAAATAATTATATTCATATTTTATTTATTATCTTATGAGTTATAATTATATTACTAATATATATGAATAGTGAGATTCATCAAACTAATACAATCATATTTTATAAAATAAATAAAATGTAATATACAAGATGATATTGTTTAAATAATACAATCAATGACACATTACTTATTGATTTTATTATTATAAAATGAATAATGTTATATGCACTAATTAGTATACTAATTAATGTATCAATTGATGATATGACATAATTTAAGAGGTTTTTAGTATTTGTAATTTGTATAATGAGTAGGGTCAATAATCATGTCTTAACTAGAGTTGATACACTAGTTAGTATACTAATTGATGCATGTAACACCACCGTTACAAAATGTATAAGACAAGTGTGTGTTGAATAAAGAGTGGAGAGAGTGAGGATTATGGGAGAGTGGGGTTGGTGTGATGAGAGAGAGTCAAGTCCGTCGGCTGCAACTGGATGCACTTGTCCCGCCAATTACCATTCCTATCTCTATTTCAATTATTAATAAATATTAATTTAATTTTATATTTATAAATTTATACATTTTAATAACCTTAACTATAGAAATATATCATTATCATGTTACTCATTATTCATTTGTATTGAGATAAATTACACTCATCTCTCATGAAATTTAATAAAAATACAATTGACTTCATATTTATGTTATAGTAGATTTGAGCCATCAAATCTATATGGCAAGTCGAGATATAAACAAGCAAAGATAAATATACAATTTAATAAAAAAAAAAATACACAATAATATTATTTTTCTCATTCACACTACTCAAAAATTATTAATAAAAAAATTAAATTTTATATGAAATAAAATATCAAAAAAGGCTAGTGAAATTATATCAAAAATATAAAACTTACGGTATTTTTTTCAAATTGCAAGAAAAATAAATGTAATTTATTTATTTTTTATTTTTTATTTCACATAATGATTGAGAATATATTGGAATAAGTACAAAAAATGGCTACATCAAAGGAACACGACATTTATGAAAAATATGGAAGAACAACTTTAGGTCTCCTTGACCAAGACAACAACATGGGCGTGGAAAGGCTCAAAAGGGACTCCATTCACAACAATACATGTAGAGGTGTTACACATTGAAAAAATGAGACTGATTTTGGAAGAAATTCACAAAGAAAAAAAAAACACACACACACACACAAGCCAAGACAAGACAATACAATATAGGCTTTGTAGAAGGAAATCACAATCATATGAACTCCGAATGGAAATCACATTCACTGGGTTCGTAGAAAAGTTTTCTATTGTGAATTCTTGTGATTTAGTTCATTAACGCATCCCTATCAAAATTCTGTAGATGAGCCTACAACAAACTATTAGGAACATACACTCGAGTACACCTGAGATGTAATGGATACCTCTGATAGCTAAAGGGTAGTAGATATAACCTCTCAAATGTACATAATCAATTAACAAAAGAAAGAATGCATTCTGTGTAACACAAATCATAACTTGTTGAAACCATATACCACCAAGAATAAAGACGATAAAGCAAAACACAAATTAAAAGACCCCCTCAACACAGCCATGCCATTGGATCAATGATAACCTGCACTACAAATCCATTAAGGCATTCAATCATACAGCCAAAGAAAGGCTCTTCTGGGCTCCAATGTTATGTGGCCTTATTTCCCAAGAAGCAGCCTCGTGTGCTTCTCCAGGGAGGATAAAAGGCAAAGAGATCTCTCGAATCATCAAGTCACCGCAAAATGGGCATTCGCAAGCTATGGCATCATCCAATTGTGAGCGTATCTGTACAAGCAAATTAACATTTTTTAGTCCGTCTAATTCACTATGTAAGAAGCTACAATTTATGAATCAGTCAACAGCAGGGTATGAAATTTATTCTAGAGTAAATTGGCACAAGAAAATCAAATGAAATAATGCTATCTCATTTACAAAAGCATTTGAAGCAAAAATCCATCATTTTTATTGAAAGAAGAACAAGAAGAACACCATTATCATCATTTACTTCACCGACTGCAACCTGTGAAGCAGAGACACCTCTTCGGAGGTCACGTACCAGTAAACGACACATGTTGGCCAGGAACACACTAGGGGCATGCTCTATTTTTAACCCTTTTTTTTCAACTAAAATAGCATACTCAAGGTTGATAAATTTGATGAGAATAAATATTTGACACAGAATAAATATATAATATTAAAAAATATGACATATAACAAATATATAAATTGCTGTGAGAATGTGTTCTGATGTGTTCTCCTTTTTCCTTGTAGGATTAGGAATAAGTGTCATATATCTATTTGACTTCTATATCTCAGTAATGTATTCATATAGGATTAGGATTAGGAATTAGTGGTGCTCTATATAAATGATGTATTCTTTGTTCCATCAATTAAGATCTAATATACAGTTTCGTTCAGAAAACTTACATGGTATCAAAGCTAGGTTCGAACCCCTAGCTGCTTCGCTTGTCGCCATCGTGGTTCTTCTGGTTCGTGATCAGCCCTAAGTGGTGATATTCTGGTTTGTCTGGGTCATCACCATCAGCCCTCTCCGATTCGACTGATTTGTCACCATCGGAGTCGCGACCTTTCTCTCCCCAGACTCGCGAAGGTTTGAAACCCTAGCCCTCTCTGGTTCGTCTCGCGAAGGCCTCTCTCTTCCTCGCGATCTCTGTCTGATTCGATTTGCAGCTATTTACTTCGGCTCTCTGGTTCGTCTCGCGAAGGCCTCTCTCTGGTTCGTCTGCCTCTCTCTGATTCGTTTCTCAGCCTCAGTCTCTTCTCTCTCTCTCTCTCTGTGTGTGCTTTAAACTTGGGTATTTCTTTAAAAAAAAAAAAAAAAAATCTATTCAGGATTATTACACTAAAGCTCCATACTTGTCTGTTTATTACAAATTTTGTTTTATTATAATGTCGGACACTAAAATCCAAGCCATCAAATGTAAACTCACTGGTGGCAATTATGCCTATTGGGCCAGTGTCATGAAGAATTTTCTTCTTGGTCAAAAAAAATGGAGTTATGTTTCTGGTTCTGTTCCTCGTCCGTCGGACCCGAAGGCGAAAGGGTATCTGCTTTCCTGTGACACTTGGGATTGTGATAATGCCCAAGTTTTGACCTGGTTTCATAATTCTGTGGATGACCGTATTGGAATGATATTTTCCAAGTACAGTACTGCCAAGGAAGTGTGGGATTATTTACTCGGTGTTTATCAGCAGTCCAACTTTGCCAAGCGGTATGAGTTGGAAACAACTATTCAGAGTGCTCGTCAGCGGGATCAAACTATTCAGGACTTCTATATTGAGATGACCGGTCTCTGGGATCAGTTGGCTCTTATGGAACCACCTAGTCTCAAGATACTGGACGCTTATATTGAGTTTCGTGAGTAAAGTCGTTTAGTGCAATTCTTAACGGCTCTCTCTCCTCAGTACGAGGCTATCCGAGGTGGCATCCTTCACCGATCTCCTCTTCCATCTGTGGATGCTATTGTTCGTGAGCTCCTCTCCGAGGAAACCCGTCTTAAGACGGCCAGTCAGCCTCTGCCTCCTTCTGTCTTCTTGGCCCCTGCCAAGCCTCCTTTGTTATCGACCCCACCTCCTCATCAGCTTCAGGCTTCTACGAAACCCAAGAAAGGACCATTAGGGCCAGATGAGTGTGCTTTTTGCCATCAGAGGGGTCATTGGAAGAACAACTGTCCCAGGAAAGGACGTCAGCCTGCGCTGTCTTCTCAGACACAGTTCCGCAGTCCTACGTCAAGTACTTTCCGACCTCCTGCCGCTTCTACTGCTTCTACTCCAGCTCCCGATCCTGACTTGGCTTCCTTGAGTGCTCAAGTTACACAACTTCAGCATATCCTGTCCACCACTCAGCCATCCCCATCTGCCTCTGCTCTTACCTCTCGTCATTCAGGTTTGCTTGGGTCCTCTTCAGGTATCCCTTCTTCTGTCTGGCTTTTTGATTCTGGTGCCTCTCATCATATGACTCCTCACATTTCCTTCAAAACTATATTCCCACACCCGTTCCTATTACTATTAATACTGCTAATGGGTCTGGTATGTCTGTTTTGTCTATTGGGTCTGTCTTACCATCTGCCATGTCTGCTGTTACTATTCCTTCTGTTCTTTATGTCCCTCAGTTATCTGTCAGTTTATTATCTATCAGTCAACTCGATGTGTCTGGTTTTGATGTTATCTTTTCCTCTTCTGTTTGTTGTGTGCAGGATCGGGTGTCCAAGAAGCAGATTGGGACCGGCCGTAGAGTTGGAGATCTCTATGTGGTTGAAAGCTTGCATCTCTCCTTATTCACCTCTCCAGCTGCACTTTCCTCGTTTCAGTTAAATTCTCAGTCGAGTCAGTTTGTAGGATTAGGAATAAGTGTCATATATCTATTTGACTTCTATATCTCAGTAATGTATTCATATAGGATTAGGATTAGGAATTAGTGGTGCTCTATATAAATGATGTATTCTTTGTTCCATCAATTAAGATCTAATATACAGTTTCGTTCAAAAAACTTACAATTACATGTTTTACATGTGTCCTCAATGTGTCGTCTCCTATATTTTATGAAAATTTGTGTGTCCGTGTCATGTCACGTGTCTGTGTCCGTACTTCTTAAACTGCAACCATTAACACATAGGTACCACAACTAAAGTCTTTTTATTTTACTTCCAAAGTTTTTGAATGCCAACAAACAGCAACAATTAAAAAAGAAAAAAAGAGCAACTGGTGAAAAACCAAGGGCTTGAGAAAGAAGCAACAAAAATGAGTACACGACTTTATGGCAATGTTCCAGACTTTTTACACTGCAATTAAATTGACTCATCTCAAAAGCAGTGAAAAACTAAATACAGTAGAATAATGCATGTTGAACATGAGAAGATTCGACATCAGAGATGCATTCAACACCAATTTTGAGTTGCTTAAACACATATGAAAAACATCATAAGGACCTTATCCGTTGGGGTCATGCTAGTTATGGATTCCTCCTCGGTTAAGGTACCATTAGAATCCTTCTTGGATTCACCTCCCAATAAAGTAAGTTGCTTTTGAAGATCCAGTATATATTCTGCCTGCAACATTCATTTGAAGGAAAAGTACATAAAACAAACATTACGCAAAAGGGACTTTGTTTACGAAATTACACTTCTAACAAAACATAACTCTAAATAAATTCACACAAAATTAATCAAAGCCACTATAAAAATCTATTATATATTGGAGGACATACACATGGTTAGAACGTTAAAATTTGGTCAGATCAACTCAGAAATGGAAACAAGCCTGCGCAGAATGATTTTGGGATGATGATATTCTAAAAACTTCTAAATAAGTTCATATATGGGAGTTGTATCATCGGGTTTCTAAATATGTAACCTAGGCCTGTGCAAATAACCGAACCAACCAATCAACCCGTTCAAACTGACCGAACTAATGGAACATTGGATGATTTCGACTGCTGCTACGGTCGGCTATGAGTTGCAAACCTTGTATTTTTCGAATCGGCGGTCGGCCAACGGATTGAAAATCAGAAAATTCGTAAAAACCAAACCGACCGTATATCTTATATATTAAATATAAATTTTACAGGTGTCAAACTATATTTGGTTTACAAGATTACACCTTATCAAATTTGTTGGTCTTTAAGACGTGTTAGCTAATCACAAAATAACTTTATCACTGTAACATTATTTTTTCTTTCATTCTTTGTCTCACAGATCTGCCAAACGTCTCATCACCTACCCTAACCCCTCATTTCTCTCTTCAAGTCACCTCACAAATTAATACTCACCAACCCTCATCAATTTGCATAACTCTCTCCCTCTCATCCCTAATGTTCTTCTCTCTAAACCTGTTCTTTCTCACCCCATCAGAGATCTCTCTCCCTTGGATCTCTCTCAATTCTATAAGCAATGGTTCGCATAGCATATTGTTGAACTGACGGTGGTGAGGAATTGTGGTGGTCGACCGACGATGATGATGAATCACAGTGGTCAACTGGTGGTGGTGATGAATCATGTTATCAATTCTGATCTCCCTCATACCATCTATCTTTCTTTGGTCTCAAATCTCGCTGCCCTACAATCTTCTCCCTCGAAACCCCATCAGCAGATCTCCCCTCAAACCACTACCGTCGTTGGAATCTTTGTCTACATCTTAACTCCTCTATTTTTGTGTTGTATGCATATGTTGTCAAAACAGACCTTAACCGACTGCTGATTTCAGTTGAGGAAAGATACGGTTTCGAATCAAAATGGATCGAAATCGGTTGAGATAAACATGAACCCGATACATTCAGTTCGGTTGATGGGTTTAGGGTGAACCCGACCCAACCCAACCCAACCCGTGCACACCCCTAATGTAACCACATTTTTCTTTTGATCTAGTTAAGGACATAGTCATATCAGCTTAATCGGCATATGCAGAACTAAGATTTAAAATTGTATCACTGGTGCCAATTTCATACTTATGTTTTGGGCTGTAAGTGGGACGCTATGAGCCCTTCTGGATAAGCTTATGTTTGGCATTTGTAAGACAACCAAAACTAGCTTATAGGCCATATGATGACTAAATCTGGCATTACCAGAAAAAGCTAGGATAACCTCAATGGATACATGACCTTTGCACTGGTATAATGAGTATTAGTGATGCAAAATGCAAAATGCAAGATTTACAGATGCAATACGAATTTATTGTCATTATTTTAAAAGGTAGAATGCATTTCAGACTTTTTGTTCAAGGATTCACCTACACCCAGGGCAAGGAGGCCACCAGCAAAGAGCCGCCCTCCCCCGGGGGAGCAAGGGTTGAACAATGGGTTATCATATGCAATTCTATTTCCCATCTGATGGCAAAGTGTTAAATTAGTCACATTTTTTTAATCAATTTTAATAAAACTATTTGTTGTCAAGATGATGAGAACATATTAAAACTTTCTAATTTTATTTTTAACAACCACTGCAAACCATTTGTTGTAGGCCGCCAATGTTGCTTTAGTATACCCCATCTTTGAGGATATTAACTAAGTTCTAAGTGGTACATTTGCAAGAGCAAGTACCAAGTGTAGTTAAGCATAAGATTTAATGGATCTTAATACCTCCTATTGTCATGCATTGCCACTTTAAACATGAAATTACTTAAAGCAACGATATATGGATCAACACCCAATCAGCTTTACAAATATACATAAATGTATATGAAATCATTCTAGAGCTTACTTGATCTCGGTGGGTACACCTTGTGACATGGGCAATCAGGCATTGAGCATGGAAGGCATGTCCACATGGAAAGACATAGAAAGGGGCCATTGCACCTACTGATGTATAACCCCTAGCCATCCGATGGTCCCAACTTGCAGTTAGAATCTTCTTCTGACAAACCTGAAACTCGCAAGTGATAAACAGATGCAACAAGTCAACTAATGATGAAAGTCAACTAAATATGATGACAAAGAAATTGAAACAATAATCGGGCGCCGGGGGTGGGGGGGATTTCCTAAAATACCAATTGTGCATTAGAAGTTCCTATTGCTCTGGTCTATGAAGCACGGATACTGCAAAATGGCCCCCGTATGTCGGATATGTATCGGATACGGATACGCATCCAATACGGCGGAATACGTATTAGATACGGCAAAGAAGTATCCAATTTTTTTTATAAAAAAAAAAAAATTCGGATACATTTAGGATAAGTGAGGATACTTTAGGGATACGCTTGGGATACTTTCGGGATACGGCGGGGTGAAAAAATAAGTTTACAAACTTATAATGGATCAAAGTGTAAAATAACAAAAGTTATATAAAATAAAACAAACCCTAGCTCAAAGCAGCAACAACTCGAACAGAGCAAGAGTCGTCGTCGTCGTCTCCTCTGTCACTCAATCAAGGAGTCGTCATTCCATTCGCCATTTGCGAACAACAGCAAGGAGGAGGAGGAGGAGGAGTCGATCAAGGTTCGTCCTCTCTCGCTCTCACTCACTCTCACTCTCATTCTCACGCTCTCGCTCTCGCTCTCTCTCTTGCTCGCTCGCTCTCACTCTCTCGCTTTTCTGTCTCTATCACTCGATCTTAGTCCCTCTCTCTCGCTCGATCTCACTCTCTCTCTATCTCCCTCTCTCCCTCTTGCTCGATCTCTCCCCCCCTCTCGCTCAATTTCACTCAATCTCACTCTCTCTGCCTCTCGCTCGGTCTCTCTCTCCCTCTCACTCTCTCTGTCTCACTTAGTCTCACTGTCTCTCCCTCTCACTGTACTAAACTAACCCCTCTGATTTTTTTTATTTTTTTTGCAACTAAGCTAAGCTACTAGTACCCACTTTTTATTTTCTCAAAAGACAACATCAAGGGAGCCTTGTGCGGTTTTTTTTTTTTTTGATCATTGAAAGGGTTAACTACATTCATGTTTTTTTTTTAATTTTTTTTATTGAATTGCTGAAATTGCTGAAATTTTATTGAATTGTTGAATTTTTGGAATTGCTGAAATTTTTGCTTTAAGTTTTATTTTTATGCATGCTACATTACTAAAAATTGTAAAAATAACATTTTTTACGAACGTATCCCCGCCATACCTGGATCCTAGTTTTTCAAATTTTGCCGTATCGCTGTATCCGTATTGTATCATACCCGTATCCCGTATCCATATCCGTGCTTCCTAGGCTCCGGTATAGTACTATAAAATTACTCAAGCCAAAAATCAACCTACTTGAAAGAGAGAGAATAGGAAAGAAAAAATATCTCTAAAATGAACACAAATAAAATAGACAAGTTTCTCTACTGGGAGATTCCTAACAAACTAGTACTTATTAAAATAAAAAATAAAAAATCCCGAGGAACTACTTGGAGCATTTCAAAGGCTAGCAAAATTAAAGTAAAAGATTACATTTCCAATCTCTTGCAAATAATAGTTCATTAGAAGAAAAAAAGAAAGAAAGAAAGATCTATAGCAAATAACATCAAGAATATCGTTACCCCACAGTCCTCGTCACAATCAATGACAGCATATCGTTGAGCAAGTGCACTGATATCATTTCTAATGTTATCAGCACCATATGTTGCATCATTCATCTCCCGTTTTAGTTGTTCAATTTGCTTGTTGTAATCCTCTAATGATGAGCAAATTGCCTCCTGCAAACATATCAAAGAATTTAATTGAATGACAGATGATGAAGACAGTTTAGCATATGCCCACAGGAAGCATTGGAAAAACAGTTTGCAGCAGATACATGTGGTTTGGCACATAGCTATTCAAATAAAAGAGAGATTTTTTTCACAATGCACATACATCATAGCATGTCAAGAAATGCCAAGTCGGAAAAACCAGGGAATCTAGAGTTGACCCTTAAAGTTCCCATGGGCAACCTAGGGTTGACCCTTACCCAAGGGTAATCCATTAGGAAAAAAAGAGAGAGAAGGGAAAATTACAAATAAGTCGGAATTAGGAAATATAATCTCAAATCAGTGAAGAATTTTTAAATTGTAATGCTGGTGCGAAGAAGGAAAAATACTTAACGAGGGGTGGAAACTACTACTTGAATTGACCAAGCTACTCTCATCTTCCTTTTTCCTCCTCTCATGCTCTTCCCTCTCCAACAATTAACACTGACCATCCCTTGCTGGCCACCACTGCGCGACTCTGCCCTGCCACCCCCAACCCTCCGGCCAACCCCAGCCCCTCCCTACCCTTCATGCAATTGCCACCACTAGCACCTCCCCATGACCCCTAGTCGCCACCACTATATGCTATACGAATCAAAACAAAAATATTTGTGATTGTTCTTTTCACAAATTATTCCTACGTTCTCTCGTGATGATTCCAATTGCAGTCCCCCACAAGTGACCTAGAGAAAATGGTAGCCTAATATTGCAAAACACAAAATTACCTTTTTAATTTATTGAATGTAGAAAGGGAATATGAAAGCAACTATTGATACAGTTACAAAATTGATATTTTTTCACATAATGTATTTCAAAAAATATGCAGTTATACAACTGTTTTTAGACATTGCAACCTCTGAAGTTTATATGAGAAACGAGCACTTGGCACTACTATAAAGAAAGGAAGCCTATGGAATGACTAGAACATGTAGTACTACATTGATTGCAGCACAATAATTTGATACTGTGATAGCAACAAATAAATAAATAAGAATAAAATCTAACACTCAGTATTTCCTTCCATTAAAACAAATGTTAGCCTAGTTATAAGTGAAAAACTAAGGTAAAAAAGTGTTACCTTGAAGTCATCAATCAGGGCAAAGTCCGGAAAGAAGGGCAAAATATCCTCAATTTTTAGCAGCCCGTCAGTTTCCTTGAGAAATGCTATTGCTTTTCGAATGTTTTCCCTTTTAGTTCCCTTTTCTTGTTCAACGACATGTTTGGCAACCATGAGCCAGAGCTTCTTCCTTAAGTCTTCATCATCTTCAACCTTGTCAGCTTCAGCCTTAGCAAGTTCTGGGTCAACCTAGCACACCGAAAGAAGAACTCCATGAAACAACAGCATACAAGATTTCTGAAAAGATTACAGTGTTTGAGAACAAATAACCATTAAAGTTTTCAAGAACAAGCAAGTGAATAAGAAACTGTACCAAAATATTTTAAGCAAAAAAAACAACTAGCCACAAGATACATCTTTAGTGCATTGACAGCAAACTAAATTCCAAGCCGTTAGACACAAAGTAAGTTTGTCCATTTCTCATTTTAAAAGTATGTCTCAAGTCTCTACCACCCAATTCCTTCTAACTGTTACATGATCAAATCTTGCAACACTCATAGACAAAAGAATTAAAGAAATATAAGTTTAATAGACCCATAGCAAAGATACAAGGCAACTGACAACTCACCTCAATTTAAAGCTTTTCAGCCAACCAATTTCAATCTAGTTTAAAGACTCCAGAAAGTATATGGGAAACAAGGGGGAATTGGGGAAGGGCACAGATTTGATGGTTATAGAACCCCAATGATCATCCAGCCATTCTGATCGTAACTGATTGTAAAATTGATCCCATTTTGAACATAATCAGTTGCCCCACTGGCACATGAAAATATTTGGAAAAACCCATTAGAAATTAAACTGATCATTCCAAAAAGGTGAACCATAATAATATTGGAAGGTTAACTGCCAAATCATGTAAAAGATGCTAGACAGTTGGTGATTAACAATTTAACAGCTTTTTTTTTTTTTTCTTTTTTGTGGTAAAGTACAATATAACAGTTATGTAAAGCAGAATAATGGTAACAAAATAAAACTGGTGAAATTTGGTAAATTTAAATTTTTATCCACCATAGAGAGCTAATTTAGTCACATCCATACAACCAATTAAGTGAACTTTGTATCACTACTTGAACATCTTCAGTTCAATGTCCATTTACAATGGACCCATCAAAAAGCACCTGCAGGATGTGGTTTTTCCATGCCCTCTTTATGTACACCAATAAAAACATAAAAGTTCCAGAATGAATCTTTTTCATGTGCCATTATTAAAATTGTATGATTCAAACAATCACATGACCATGTGGTTTCTAGTCAAATAAGGAACAATTGTTTATTGCCATAAAGCGTACAACTTATGTTAGGCAAAAACAAGGTAATGTATGAAGAATGCCATTACTGCTGAAGAGAAGAAGGGGGGAGGGGGGGTGTGGTTGGAGAGAAGGGAAATCAAAGAACCAATGAACACAACCAACCCAATTGGATAATAATACTACCTGTAGAGCAAGAGCAACTGCTTCTTCATGCATGGACATCATGCTATATATATGAACACAAGCCCGCATCCGCTTTTCCTTAAGGCAAAGGCGCAGGGCATATTTGGGATCATAGAAGAATTCAGGGCCGCTAAGCCGTCCTTTGCCAAACTTGCATTGCAGGAAACGAAGAAGGGCACTGTCATCCTCCTAATTGTGACATGGAAGGAAAACTAATATCAGACTGAGATGCATTTTAAGCATTCATTACTTGTTTTTGTGGAGGAAAAATCATGCAATAATCTCACTGGTTATATGTAAATAGATAGATCTTCTGAAGAAAAAATGTCTTAAAGAAATTTGTAAGATCAAAGTTCAATGTCACGATGCAATTGTAACTAGAGATTATACGTTCTCCTCAAATCCCATACAGCCTACAAATATCCCCAAAAAAATACACCAGTTGAACTCAATTCTATTGGAACATGAGCATCTTGAACAAGTGAAATTCCATGACAACACCCATTTTCCTTACATGAGAACTGTGAGAATATGTGTTCTCCTAGGATTAGGAATAAATGTCCTATACCTATTAGACTTCTACATATCTTAGTGATGTATTCATGTAGGATTAGGAATTAGTGGTACTCTATATAAATGGTGTATGTATTCTTTGTTCAATTCAATTCAGCTAATATATAGTTGTGTTTAGAAAACTTACATGGTATCAGAGCTAGGTTTCAAACCCCACAACCATCGTGAAATCCTTTCTGGTTCTAATTTCTAGTTCGACTCTGTTTTCTAGACTTGATCGAACTCCCTAGTTATCATCAAGTCAAGCCTATGCTTTGTTAGGCTCGCGAGACCCATTTGGTTCATCGAAGGTCATCTGATTCGAGAACCGGGTTCTCCTCTCTCTGGTTCTTTGGGTTCTTGATTTGTCTGTTTCATCGCGACACATCTGGGATCTGGGTGCAGGTTGTGAACCATCTTCGTAACCCGTCTAAGTCGCACAAACCCTCGTCGTAGTTCATTTGAGTCGAGAGGACACTGGTCGTTTGTCTCTGCCTCTTTCATGCCTCACGCGAAGGTCTACTCTTCTCCGACGATAGCTAGTCGTCTTGGGTGACCCATCTGGTTGACCCATCGGTTCGAAGTGGTCACTATGCTTCGATAGCTGATCTTCTCTCTCTGGTTCTTCTTCAGTCTGTTCATGAATTTGATCTCTGGTTATACTTTGGTTATATTTTGGGTTTATTACATTTAAACCCCTGTTTTGCTCTATTTTAAACCCCTTAGTTTTCTATTTATTATTATGATGTCTCTGGCTTCGAATGAGTGTGCCTTCTGCCATCAGATGGGACATTGGAAGTATCAGTGTCCTAAGAAGAGACGTATGCATGCTCCGTCTTCTCAGCAGTCTCCGACACAGTTCCGAGCTCCACCTCTAAGTTCTTCTCAGTCTCCGATTGCATACACTGTCTCTGCTCCGGCTCCTGATCCTAACTTGGCTTCCTTGAGTGCTCAAATTAGCTAGCTTCAGCATATACTGTCTACCTCCCAGCCATCCCTGTCTGCTTCAGTTGTTTCCTCTCTTCATTCAGGTTTGCTTGGGTCTTCTTCAGGTATTTCTTCGTTTGTCTGGCTTTTTGACTCTGGTGCCTCTCATCATATGACTCCTCATCTTTCTCTACTTCAAAATTGTATTCCCCCTCCCTTTCCTATTACTGTTAATGCTGCTAATGGGTCTGGTATGTCAGTTATATCTGTTGGGTCTGTCCTACCATCTGCTATGTCTGCAGTCTCTATTCCGTCTGTCTTATATGTTCCTCAGTTATCTGTCAGTTTATTATCTATTAGTCAACTTGATGCCTCTGGTTTTGATATTATCTTTTCTTCTTCTATCTGTTCTGTGCAGGATCGGATATCCAAGCAGCAGATTGGGACTGGCCGTAGAGTTGGAGACCTTTATGTGGTGGAGAGCTTGCATCTGCCTATGACTACCTCTCCAACTGCCTTTTCTTCTTTTCAGTTAGATTCTCTGTCCAGTCCTTTCTATTTGTGGCATTCCAGATTAGGGCATTTGTCTGCTGACCGCTTACGGTCTTTAGCTCAGTCAGGTATATTGGGTAAAGTTTCTCCTAGTCAACTTACCGAGTGTCGGGGGTGTAAACTTGCCAAAATGACAGCCTTACCTTTCCGTAACAGTACTTCTATATCTGCTACACCGTTTTCTTTAGTTCATACTGATGTCTGGGGTCCTTCTCCTGTTCTCACCAAGGGAGGTTCTGCATACTATGTGTCATTTGTTGATGATTGCACCCGTTACACTTGAGTTTATCTTATGACTCATAAGTCTGATTTCTATCAGATATACCGTACCTTTCAGTCTATGATTACTACTCAGTTTGGGTCTACTATTAAAGTGTTACGGTTTGACTTAGGTGGGGAATATTTTAAAAATGAGTTTTGTGAGTATTTGGCCAATTTGGGTACCATTCATCAAACTTCCTGTACAGATACACCTGCCCAAAATGGTCGAGCCGAGCGTAAACACCGTCATCTCCTTGAGACAGCTAGGTCTCTTCTTCTCTCTGCCTCAGTTCCGGCTCCATTCTGGGAGAGGCAGTTCTTACTGCTGCTTTTCTTCTCAACCGCATGCCTACTCCCCTTCTTTCTGGTCGATCTCCTTATGAGGCTTTGTTCTCCCACATTCCTAACTACTCCCTTCTTCGTGTGTTTGGGTCTGCCTATTTTGTCCTTCTTCCCCGCAAAAATAGAACCAAACTTAGTGCTCGGTCTGTCCTCTGTGTCTTTTTGGGTTACAGTCTTACTCAAAAAGGCTACCACTGTTACGATCCTGTCTCTCGTCGCCTTTATGTCTCCCGTCATGTTGCCTTTCTCGAACGTCTGTCTTACTTTCAGCTTCCCCCTCTCACTGCTCCAGTTTCCAAAGAGGATTTGGTTCACATTGACCCCTTTCCTTCTGAGGTCCCGTCTGATGAGTACATCTCCACTGTTCCTGTTGAGTCCATTCGTACTTCTCCGTCTGCGTCACCTATGGCTCCTTCTCCTCCTTCAGCTTCTTCTCCCCCTCCGTTGTTGGTCTATTCTCGTCGTCAGGCTCACCCACCACTAGTTGTCTCTACTCCTGTTGCTGCTCCTTCTGCTTCTGATGACTCTGATCCTGCTACACACCGATATCCTACTCGTGAGCGTCGTCCTCCAAACAGGTTGGGTTGGTCTAATACATGTTTTTCTGCTTCCTATCGTACTTTTTTGTCTGTTATTCATTCTTTTTCAGAACCACAATCTTACACGGAGGCCTGTCAGGATCCTAATTGGGTTCAAGCTATGGAGGATGAGTTGTTTGCCTTACAGAAGACTAACACTTGGGAGTTAGTTCCTTTGCCTGCTGGCAAGAATCTCGTTGGTTGCAAATGGGTCTATAAAGTCAAGACTCATTCTGATGGTTCTCTCGAGCGCTACAAAGCTCGTTTGGTTGCCAAGAGTTTCTCACAGGAGTATGGTATTGATTATGAGGAGACCTTTGCACCTGTTGCCAAGATGACTACTGTCCGTACCTTGATTTCTGTTGCTGTTGTTCGACATTGGCCTCTCTATCAGATGGACGTTAAGAATGCTTTTCTTAACGGTTATCTCACTGAGGAGGTCTACATGCGTCCTCCCCCTGGTCTTCCCCATTCCTCTGGCCAAGTTTGTCATCTTTGGGGTGCTCTGTATAGTCTGAAGCAGTCTCCTCGTGCTTGGTATGATCGCTTTCAGACTGCTGTTACCGAGCTTGGGTTTCATTCTTCTGCTTCCGACTCTACTTTATTTCTGAGACATACATCGGCTGGTTTTGTTGCTCTCTTACTCTATGTGGATGATATGATCATCACCAGCTCTGACTCTTCTGCTATCTCTGAGGTCAAGCAGCATCTCTTCCGCACCTTTGAAATGAAAGATCTGGGTCCGTTACGGTATTTTCTTGGTATTGAGGTTGCTTCTTCTCCAAAGGGCTATTTTCTGTCTCAGGCTAAGCATGCTAATGAAGTCATTCACCGTGCTGGTCTTACCGATACTAAGGTTTCTGATACACCTATTGAGCTTAATGTGAAGCTTAATTCTACTGATGGCGTCCCTCTGGATGATCCTACTTTATATCGCGAGCTTGTGGGTTGTTTAGTTTATCTGACTGTCACTCGCCCTGATCTTGCTTATGCTGTTCATGTGGTTAGTCAATTCGTTTCTGCTCCTCGCTCTACCCATTAGGCTGCTTTGGTTCGCAATCTTTGCTATCTCAGGAGTACCATATTTCAAGGCTTACTATTGTCCTCTACTTCCTCTTTGGACTTGGTGGCCTATGCTGACTCTGATTGGGCTGGTGATGTTACTGATCGCAAGTCTACGTCTGATTTCTGTATGTTTCTTGATGATTCCTTAATCTCTTGGAAAAGTAAGAAACAATCAGTCGTTGCCCGCTCTACTGCCGAAGCTGAGTATCGTACTATGGCTCATGCCACTGCTGAGATTGTTTGGCTTCGTTGTCTTTTGTCTGATTTGGGTGTCTTTCAGTCTTCTCCGACCTCTCTCTATTGTGACAACCACAGTGCTGTTCAGATTGCCCACAATACTGTCTTCCATGAGCAAACAAAACACATTGAGATTGATTGTCACTTTATTCGCCAACATCTGCAGTCTACCTCTATCTCGCTTCCTTTCATCCCTTCAGCTTTGCAACTTGTGGACTTCTTCACCAAGACTCACACTACTGCTCGGTTTCAGTTTCTTCTTAGCAAACTCTCCATGTTTTCTGCTAAAATACCTTGAGTTTGAGCGGGGGTGTGAGAATGTGTTCTCCTAGGATTAGGAATAAGTGTCCTATATCTATTAGACTTCTATATATCTTAGTGATGTATTCATGTAGGATTAGGAATTAGTGGTACTCTATATAAATGGTGTATGTATTCTTTGTTCAATTCAATTCAGTCTAATATACAGTTGTGCTTAGAAAACTTACAAGAACCATTCTGTTAATGAATCTACAAATCTGCATTTATTAAATTTGGTATTGGGCCACCTCAATTTTCAAACTTACTGACAAGTATAAAATTCCATTTGATGTGTGTCTCCATTTGTAACATGAATATTCCAAACATGTACCAAAAGGCCCAAAACATAACAAAGACAATATCAGATATTGCAAATGCAACAAAACAAATAGAAAGCATTACTGCATTATTAAGTCAAAACATTCACAGTAATTTCCTTGATCTGGAATATATAATATATATATATATTCAACTTATTCTCCCTCTTAAATACCAGAAACATGCTCCAAACTGGCAATCCTAGAGTATTTAAACAAAAATCTACTTGGACACAATGGTAATCCTAAAATAAAAGATAACTGCATAAAATAAAAAATAATATGCTTCAATAATAGCAATATGAGGAGATTAAATGAGTTATAAAGAGAGACAACTTTATCATCATTGTATATACAATAGCAGCAAGGAGCTACCCATATTGCCTACCAAGCATTCAGGTGACATGCTCCGTTTGAGGCTCAACAAGGAGTAAAATCAAAGAAATTAACTTTAAAATTAGCATCAGAACCACATACACTTATGATTGTTTAGGTCAGGCATGAATTTAGCCAATTTTTTAATTTGTTTTCTGTTTCAAAGGTCGAATTTGACTGCAAGATGTGCTGAAGTGGGCTGAAGTCATCACCATATGGTATTACTCCAAATTAAGCTGTTGGGTCTTTGTATATGGTTTTTAGTTGATTCAAATGGTGCCAAATTCTTTAGCTTCTGTATGTGGATTCATTACCCAATTCAACATAGCTATGCAATGCTTTTAGTTAAGTAGAGAATAAGTTAAAAGTAAATTTAATAGTTATGCTATTTGAGGATTGTGTGATGCAATTCTAGCCCCAATTCTGTATATTCCTATTGGAATCTACATATGACATCTAGCATTTTTTTTCTACTACTTTCCTTTTACTTTCTACACTTCAGTAGCCTTTTAAAGCCCACAGCCAGACATGATCGCCCTTTTGCTTTACCTTTAAAATATCAATGGACATGCCTAGTCCATCTTTCCTTTAGTCCTACTGCAATCCACATAAAAGTAGCCAAAATCAGCAAAGGGTACAGCTCATGGTACTGTTCAAAGCACCAAGAACAGCCCTCAATTCTCGTTCATCCTTCTTTAACAAGACCCAAACTTTAATTCCTTCGATATAATATTATAATCCTTAAAAAGCTCAAAATTTTACAAGCATCTAACCATAAAATCAGCACATAATACCACTTCTGCCACTGCCCAATATCACCTTGGGAATTAAAGCTTGTGAGACTGTCCCATCTGCACTCATCATAAATCACCATGGCAGTGAGAGAACCAAAAAAAAAAAGAACCTCAATAGAGCATATTGAGTTCAGATTATATTTTCATTAGCTTACCCATTATATATATAGCTTCATGACACTGTAAAGATCTACAGAAGCAGTCCAGGTAGCTAAGGCAAATAAAATATATCCAAAAGTCCAGTTATAAAAATCAACCTATTTTACATGGACTTTCAGTTTTGGTGAAGTACCCATGTCAACATGACAGGACATGGGTACAGGATACAAATCCGATCCTTCTATTTCGAAACAGATACTACTTAGTTTTTTTTTTTTTTTTTTTGGAGGAAAAAAAAAAATTTGGAGTAAAATCATTGCATGTATATTAAATTTTTTGTAAAATCATTGTATTTTGTATTTTGCATTGCTAATAAATAAAATTATAGTAAAATCATTGTATCTAATATGATATATCAAGAATAAATTTTACTTTGCATATATAAATTTATTTATTTTTCCAATTAGAGGACATATCCCCCGTACCTGTATCTAATTTTTAGATCCTTATTCACAGATGGTTTTAGGATGCTCGAGTTGTGCCGGCTGTTGTTGCAAGACCATAGACATTTCCATCAACACAGCAGTAATTTTTCACTTTAATTTCCGACCACAAATTTTCAAACTTCTCACCATAAATGTCTATAAATCTCATTCCATATGTATACTTACAGCAGGCAAGAATATAAACATGTATTCAACCAATCAATTATCAACATCACTATGGATTCAATGTAGTTATAAAGTAGTATTGAAACCAAACATATTGTAAAGGTTGTGAACCACTATATGAAACTATAAGATAAAGAAAACTGTTTGCAGAAACTTTGTTAAGCTTTTGAGTGAGAAAAACAACCTGCTTCGCATACAGAGAGAGCAACAAGTTGTGAACTCCAGGATCCTCATTTTGCAAACGGTGAACGCAAAACTCCAGATATTTTATTACTTCATGGGTTTCATTCCTGTTTTATGGTATACGGTAACAAGAAAACTGATCACCATGACTTCCAACAGAATGAAAGACACGTAAAATGTATAATCCAATCAACAAAAAGGAAATAGATCCGATACAGATCCTACCAACTTATTAGCAGAAGGTATCCATCAATCATAAGTCCTGCCTGATGATGTAAATGATGTAGCTGCCCTTGGGACATAAATATTAGTGTTTTATTGTGACTTTTGCAAATATTTCATTCTCTTCTATTCGTTCATACTATATATATATATGCATATAAGAAAGAGGAAGAACAGGTAATTTAATAGAGTAAATGGTTCCAACATGTTTAAATCATAGCACAGATTACATCCAAACATTAATGTAACAAATGAACTCACTGGAAATTAAAATTGTTTATGCTAGGTTTGGTGCCCTACATGTTTGGGGGAACAAACAAGTATCTTGCACTGACCGAACCCCACTTTCTGGACCACAATAGCAAATTATGTTCTGCATATATCCTTGAAAAGTACCACAATTGTAGAAAACAAGAAATAAAATCCTTAAAAAATCTAGTTTTTACCAAATGACCAACAATAGAAACTATCATCACAGCAGCAGATCAACTGTGCTGAATCCATGGGATAAGAAACCAAATGCATGGCAAAATGGTTTGAAACTTTAACTGCCAGTAATTGCAGCACAACATATTGTATGTGCAACTGCATTTAGACTAACCATTGAAATAAACTAAGTATGATATTATTCAACAATCAAATGATCATATCCACCTTTAACTAAATTCCCTAAATAGCTGGAGTATTGTAATGATTAAAGAAGCACTTATGCTTTCAGTCTGATTTATAAAAAAACAACAATCTTTTGCCATAATTTCAAACTGTTGAGAACTTTACTTTGCATGAGGTTCACTTGAATAACGCATCATTGCAGGAATTAACTTCCTTGGGTTCAGGTTTTTTGTTGTCATCCATGACTCCACAGTTTCATATGCATCAAGCATGATGAGGTCTGGAGCAAACTTGTACTGCATGGTAAACACAATTTGTTAACTTTTTCAACAATATAATGGTTTAACAGATTGTAGATGAGCAGCTGTTTGCCTGTTGCAATATCATGTACACAAATAGCAGCTTTGGTAGTAAATGAAATAATAATAATAATAAAAGATGGCAAGTGAAGCTGTGGTCAGTCATTATTATACAAAATAAATAAATAAACAAAATTGCCCAACCTTGACTCAAATAATCGAGATTAGCCCTTACCTGAAGATCTATGGGCACAGCAGGTTTTTGAAGCACTTCCAATGCTTTCTTCGCTTCTCCTTGCTAAGCTCAGTACAAAAAAAAGGGGGTAACAAAATGGAAGCTCAAATTAATAAAAAGAAGCAAATGGAGATTTTTGTGAAATTAGTAAACGAACTGTGTAAAAGCCATATGAATCATTTCCCATTTACTTTTGTCATTTTGACCAAAAATTTAATATTAAAACAAGGTTATCTCCATATCATATGAATTTATGATAGCAAGAATTGAGTTTCACCTAGAGCATGTCATTTTTGAATTACATGGAAAGTGGGGTTAACTTGGGGTAAAGTATGAAATTGGAACACACTTGAATTGAATTAGACATGGTTTCTCAAAAGTTACAATTTTATAAGAGCTTTTACAAAATTCATCGCCTTATTTTGTGTGTGTGGCTTTTGAAGGCTCTTGAAAACCAAACTTATTAATATGTTAGGCTTGTACGTAAAACTAGGGGTAAAATGGTAAATTTAGACTTGAGGGTTTTTCGTAATTATGTACACGGTAAAGTAGTTGAATGCATATAATTGGGCAGTTGGTGGGTATGTGAAATTTCACCGTGTTAAGGAACTTTAATTTTGAGTATGGACCTTACAAAAATTATAATGTTGATTTGAGAAATTCAATTTTGATTATGGATCTTACTAAAATGTTAATTCTTGAGTATGGACCTCACCAAAATATATGAACACACATTATGACATACTCCCAAATAAAAAGAAAATGGAATACCAAAGCACCTGGATATAATGATGAACCACAATCTCATATTGCTCCTTGAGACTCGCAAAATATACCAACTCATCAACTCTCCCATAACTGCTATAAATTGGAAAACAAAATAACTTTAAAAAAGATTAAAGTAAAACCATTTTAGAATACTTTCACAGAAGAATATTGAGAAACAGTTACACATTTAAGTAATAAGCACTAGTCTTATGCAATCACAATAATGCATCATAGACAGCAAGTCTTAGGAAACAATGATTAAAATGGTGGAGACAAGAACTACAACATAATGCAAAATTCCACATGTATGTCTTACATGTAATTAGCTCAATAGGCAATAGACATCCCAAGTAAAAAGGTTGGAAGCAATTATCATCTAATTAAAAATAACTCCATCTATGTCAACTAAAAAAATAAGATCAAAAAGGGATAAACGAAAAGCATCATTCCAACTAGTTCAAAAATTTATTACTCGCGAAAGTAGGAAAACAAAATTGGGAAGTGAAGCATGCCAAAGTCCAATTGCAAAAAACATTTTTCATCCATAAATTTCAAATGTCAAAAGAAAGTTTTCTTCTTCGTAATGGATAGTGGAACCATACTAATGAAACAATGAAGAAAAGCATGACATTCAAATTTATGAATCCCAATTAACAAGGAAGATTCCTATTCATGGATAAATTAACTAAACACATTCAAGATGATGTCCCATAGTAAATGAAATTAAGGAATTAACACTAAATTAGAAATATGAAGAGAAGATAATGGTGCAGCCCATAATTGGATAGAAAATAATTATCCACTTTGTAAGCCTCAGGTGAAGCCCACAAGCCCATTGCATGGAAAGAAGACATTTTGGTCCAACAAATGATCACATTCGTGAAATGATAGTAGCAGCACCGGTTAAAGATAAATTAAAAACAACACACTAAGATGGTTCAGTCATGTATAATAAGATGGTTTGACCAGTAGATGCAATGATAAGAAAGAATGATATAATCATTGTAAACACATAGCCAACCCCAATTAACTGGGAGAGAAGGCTTTGGTTGGGTTGTGCCAAGGTTTACATACCCTAGCATTTTGTGCCTATGGTATTGTGTTGTACACATCAGTTTTTGTTTTATATCAGTGGTACATTTTATCTTTATTCAGTTTAATTATAGTTTAATGATAAATTAAAGATAACAGGTGTTTGTCATGTCAAGTTATAGGGAAGGTGCTATCAAACCTCCAGGGATGGGACCTGACAAGGATATCTCAACATTACAACATAAAATTTACCTTTCTAAGAGGTTCATTGTAGTCGCCTCATCCAATACATCCTTGCAGTCACTAAGAAAAGCTCTGAACTCTTTAATGATTGAGTGGTACTCCGAACTACGATTCTCCAAAGCAGTGTCATCTTCAAGGAGAAGTCGATTGATCTAAAATAAAAATGTACAAACTAAAATTATATTAAAATGGCCAATTGTCATGTAGCTCTGAAGCACGGGTACTCCAAAAATGATGTTGTACGAGTACCGGGTGCAGGTACGCGTACCAGTACGACAATACTCGTACTGGGTACGGCGAATACATGCTAGGTACAGCAAATACATTTGGGTACGGCAAGGTTTTTTTTTTTTTTTTTTTTTTGCAGCTGCTAGAATTTGTTGCAGCCTTTATTATTCTTCTTTCAACTTCGAAAATCATCAAGTAATTTATTTCCAACACCCTTTACCCATGAGTCATGGTTTTGCTCTCTTTTGTATCATGTTTTAGACAATCAAAAAAGAAAAATAAAAAGAAAGAATTATATAATTTTTTAGACAAGTTCTCTTTTTAGTTTTGATATTGAAACTTTGATTTATATGTTGGATGTTTAGCTATAAATTAACTATCAAAAATATAAAAAATAAAAATAAAACAATTGGCGTACCCCAACCGTATCCGTAACTTATTTTTTTCAAGAATTTGCCGTATCGGCATACCAGTATTGTACCTATACCCGCACCCGTGCTTCATAGTCATGTAGTTTATGATAAACGTGTTAAAAACACTCCAATAGATGTACAACTCGAGCACAATAATCACCAAAATTATTGCAACCACTGGCTTTGGTACACTGATGTGAGAAGAAGTCTTGTAGTGTAAGACATCAAATTAAAACAACGCAGCAGAATAATAAGATAGATAAGTTATCTCGTAAGCAAAACCTTGTCCAGGTATAATTCAGTTGCCCATGTGGAAATCATAGTTATTTGGCATTTATCATCTTTTGCAAGATTATCAAGCTTCCGCAATAAGAAAGTTCTCAAAGCATCCTGCAAGGAAGTAAATATATATATATAAATTCAAAAACCACAAACCATATGAGCACATGGGTGCATAACTATTTAAAGTAAAAAATAAAGATAATCATGTTGACTTCAAAGTCTTTAATTGATAATAAAAAGAAGTTTCGCTTAAACCATAACACTATCAACCTGAACTTCAGGTAAGCAATGAAACAATTGATACTCCACATGTCGCCTCCTTTACCATGTTCGACACTGTAATGTGCATGATAGTCAGACATGGATCTACATGGTAAAAGTTAGATATGGTAGTTGCAGCTATTTGAGGTCGCCACATCAGACTTTTGCGAACATACGAGTCACTAACATCCACGATTATGAGTCACTACATAATGACGCAATTTAAAAAGGCCAAACCAGCTAATCAACAAGAAGTATAGACTTGGCTTTTTCAACCATATATGTGGCTATCCAAAAGGGAGCAACACTAGTCTAGTAAAGGCCGGGCTAACCAACAAATATAATTATCACACTTGATTTGTTCGAGGAAAAGTATAGATGTGAACAAGGAGGAACTGCTATTGTGAAAAGAAATAGACAACACTATTTACGTATGTGTATATATTCAACAAACTTAACATAGTGTAGATCAAAACCTTACCTGAACAGGAACTTAGGGTTCGTTTGGAAGGTGGCTTTTTGGCTAAAATATAAGGTGAAAGTAAAGAAAGTGTTTGGGAATGGCTTTTTGGCTTTTTACAACAAAAAAAAGAGCAAAAAATAGAGAGAAGGAAAGGAATCTTTGACCTTTTTCATATGGCTTTTTGGCTAATTCAGCCAATTGCCAAACGAGGCCTAATGTGGATTATGTATCAATATTGCCGTGGTTACAAATATATCAACAGCTCAAACAGAAAAATAATATTCCATGATGTACATTCTTTGCACATTACATAGAAAAATAAATACTCTTCAGACGTGATCTTAGCAGATAATAAACACTTGAAGAGGCTATAGGATGACATGATGAAAAGAAAGACCATCCAGAAGTGAAAAGACTCCACAAATTAAACTCAAGTAGCTATGCAACAAAATCACATGAAACTCACGGGCTCCTAATTTAATGACACAGTTGTTGAACTCAACAGAAAGCTTTAGATGTTAGAAAGGGGTCATTTTATTATATAATATATATATGTATGACTGGACTCTCCTCCATAAAGATGCCAAACACATGCAAGTATTATATTTATTTGGTAGACAATGAAGTTTGAATACAATATCTATTGTATGCTCTGTGATACCATGTTGAATTGTTGACCACCAACTCATCTGAAAACCTAAGTTGTTAGAGAGGGGGGGGGGGGGGAATTTTATTATTTATATCCTCAATAATAGTATAAAGAAATTCAAACAATAGTTTTAATACAGATTTGTAGTTCATCAAGTATGTAATTGCAACAAAATTTAAAAGCCTTTGGCATGTCTATTTTTAGTCATAGTTAAATATAAGCATTATGCACATAATTCTCAAAAGATGCTTACCCGGAGCATAAATTGAAGTAAAGCATCACATATAACAAGGTCAAGAAGATTAATCAAAAGATTTTAGTTGAGAACAAAATAATCTCATACACAGAATGACAAAATATATAATAATTTTTACTTCTAAGCGCAGTAATTTTTTTTTATAACTAAATTTTATTTAAAGGTGGCACCAAGAGTGGCGCAACCTCTGTATACAGGATGTATACAAAGAAAGCCTAAAACCCATAACTAATACAGAGCTCTCATATACTAAGCACAGTATTATCACTGAAAACAAGATGCACCTAAAACTATACATGCAGCTGCCTATCAATTGTTTGTATGAACCTGCAATAACACATCTCTAGAAGGGTGAAATCAGAGGGTAACATAACTTACCTGTTCATTTACGCTAATAAACTTCAAAGTGATCTCTTCAAATGATAATATGTAATAAATCTGCAAAATGCATTCACTTTAGTTAAAAAACTAGTCATCTTCCATTACATGAACAATATTACTCACTCAGATATTTACTTTGAATATGTATGACAGTGACTTTCCAATGTGTATTTAAGTTCAAAAAGAAATACGTGCAATAAGAAAATCCTTAAATATACAAGCATACTAAAACCAAAACAAAATGGTAATTCACCTTTGCATAGAAAGATGCTGCCCTGAGGAAATCCTTGGCAGAAAATGCAGCTTCAGCCTGCATCATAAATAGGTCAGTGATGAACTAAAATAAATTCAAGTTGCATACAATTGTATGAGAACATAATCTAACCAACAAAGTCAATAAGCCCAGACCTGTGCTAGATATACTTGATCTCTCTGGAATGGATCCCGACAATTTGCCAAAGCTGCCGCATACTCCTTCAAGTCCAGGTACACCTTCCACATATCTCGGCCTTCATCATTTACAGACACCTGCTTTACAATCTCAAATTCATCATATGGAAATTTGTTGGCACAAGATACGGCTGCTACTATTTAAACATCCTGGTCATTGCATGTAGTATACAAAATTAAGCAAGAAGTTAAACATCCTACACCATGTAGGGGGGCCATTTAGCTGTTTCATTTTGTTGATCTGTGTATATCACTTGTTGTAGGGTATGCCCTAAATGACCCTCTTGGATATGCCTTTTAAGAATTTTCTTACTTGGACACTGACAGCACGTAGTGCACAGTTATATCACAAAACAATGAAATCATCCCAGCATACAAACCTGAAAAATGGAGTTCTGGTCATATGCATAGAACAATCCAGCAGAGGCATCACTGCATAATCCAATAATACCCCTTGACATGATTCTGGTGTTTCATCAAACTGAAGTTCCTCTATGATCTGTTCACTGATTCTATTTACAACCTAAAACACATAACAAAAACACAGCAAACATCTCTATAATGTTAGTGAGCAGGGGAACTGATGAACAAATATTGAAGTCAGTTCCCAACTTGTCCATCATCGTGGACAAAGAAAATGGAACGCTCTCTAGGATCCAGCTGCTAAAACTTTATTACCAGCAAATAATGAAGTTCATATTTACAAAATTGACAAGAAAATTCAAAATCATGTATGTGTAATTAAATATATCTGTGCATGCGCTGCACAGAAAGACGTACCTTAACCTTGTTTCCTAGGAGAAGCAGAAAATGAAATTCAGACACTGCCAGAGAATTGGGTTTAATAGCTTCAGCAACATCAACTAATTTTGAATAGTCCAAAAGACCCTTGTTCTCCACAAAATTTTCATTTCCTTCTGGTGAACTGCCCAAGAGGTTTCCCAAAAGATTTAATAAGAAAAATGCTTCATAAGAGAACTATACTATTACCACATAAAGAATCAATACACTACAAGACCGAGGATGGACATAAAATGAACATTTTTCAAGAGAGAACCAAAGAAGTAGAGCCTGATAAACAATAAATTCCAGAATTTATGCCTATTGTTCTGTTCACAAAAGGAAGCAAAAGTGATGAGACTTGAGAGTCATCTCCTACCTATGCTGTGCTCCAAAATTAGGCCACCGTGATAGATACCGGCTCCAGAAAGCCATGCAAAATGTACAGCTCTTCTTTGCTTGATAAAGAAATGCAGTTCACTGCAAGATAGGCAAAAATGGACTTCATTTTCAAAATACAAGAATATGATTATGAGAACAATATATCCACCCAATATGTGTAAAATCATAATTAATTTGATTACACAAAAGAGAATAAACCCATGCAACCTATCTTCTTACCAGTCAATACCATACGACACCGATTAAGATTCTATTTATTAGTAAGAATAGTGTATATCAATTATACAAACGTGGTAAAAAAGATATGAGTCAATCCAAGTTTCACATAATAAATTAAAAAGCCACCAACTTCATCAGGCAAATTCCCCAACCCACCCACCACCCACCCACCCACCACCAACCCCAAAAAATTAAATGATGCCCCTCCATTAATCAGATGGTAAAGAAATGATATTCTGAGATGACTTTCAAAGGAACGAAAAGCAAACTCTATTTTCCTGATTATTTCAAATTTAACAATATTCTCTATGTAACAGGTTCACTGAATTAACAGAACAAACCAACCGATTCAATGAACAAGGCATGGTTTAGTGCACCACATTAAAACAACTGAAATAATCATACCAAGTTTGGCAACAACAAACCAACTGATACAATGAACAGGCATGGGTTTAGTGCAGCACATTAAAACACTGAAATAATCATACCAAGTTTCGCAACAACAATAACTCTTTGGTTTAGTAACTACATCTGATAGATCATAAAAGTACTGTGGACAGCCTAAATAAGGTGAAGCTACATGTAGTTCAACAAACTAGAGGCCCCATGCAATGTCTTGCAGCCAACAGTGCAGTGAGCTTTTTGTCAAAACTCAAAAATATCTTATTAGTTCATGAATATTTGTAGATTTTAAACATCTGTATTTTGTACTCAATGCATATTACCAATTTTCATGCATGCGTATGAATATATGGGATAGTAGTTGTCAATGTACCTAATCTTAACATTTTTCTTGTTTCAAAAATGTATTATCTAGTTCTACAAGTTCCATGTGTCATAAATCTTCACTCCTTATGTTTCCAATAGCATGAACATTTATGTGTGACAATTATGCCAAATGGATTACTTCTCATCAAGCTCCAAATGAAAAGACGAACTAGATTAATTTACAGTTCTCAATGTGTACAGTATATGTTTCATATCATTATCCAAGGCACTGCTGTCATTAACTAATTTTATTTATGTACTTTTTAGTAGCGTTTAAAACATGAACAAGCACAATGAGTTCATGGCAAAATAGGTGAAATGTAAATCCAAAGAAAATACAACAACAACAAAAGAAGCATCTAAAATTTATTATCTGTGTCCCAAAAAATTGAACTTCATTATATCAAAAGCACTTGCCTATTTGGTATTTCACCAGGAAGTTCCATAAAACGCACTGGACGATCAACATAACTAGCAAAACAGTCTAGAAAATGCATAAAATCAATAGGCATGAAATTTCAAATAAAATGTATTAATCACAAAGAGCTATAAGACAAATAAAACATCATCTACAAAATAGGGACAAATGCAAGGAAGGATGCATTCCCGAGAACCACGAATATAACCACCTAAATAGGTGAGCTACTGCAATTATGAGTTTAAAGCACAATTAATTAGATTACTTACTGCAGCCTTACAGACCTGATAGATGGAGAAATGGATGGTTGGGAAGTGAACTTAAAAATCCAAAGAGAATATATAGTGTACCTCCCTATCAACTCTAAGCCTAACTGGGATGGAGATTAAAGAACCTCAGAGCAAACACTTCACTTCTTTCTATAAGTGAAATAGAAGCTTGACCTTCTGATTACAAATTAGAGAACATTGTTAAGGTATTAGGGCAAGATCTCAGATAGACAAGCACCTAAGAGGAAGAGGGCTACAGGGTCTAAAAGCCTTGGTCAAGCCAAAGCCCCTTGATCAGCAGTCTCAACTACTTTGCCACTAATTTTCAATTCTTAACATATAAAATAAGATCACAGAAACAGGATTTCTCTTTGTGAAGTTCGAAGACTCCCAATATTTAATATGTGGACCAAGGGGGAATAACCTTGCATAATCATTTATAAAGCAATAAAAGGTTGAAGGTTGACAAAAATATAAACCCTAAAAGGTTGAGTATAATCATAATCATTTCTCTTAACATTTATAGAGCACTAGAAGTCGAAGGTTGTCAAAAATATAACCTCCAAGAAAAATGTTAAAGAAAATAGAAAAGTTCTAATAAATCTATGCAGTAGTAAGAGAGAAAAATATATATTATTCAGCTCAATTAGAAATTGCTTCTCACATTGATGTAGGACACATAAATAAACAACATACACTGCAAGAGGTATAGAATGGCCAAACTAAGGAACGCAGGCAAAAGATCTAAGCTAATGAAATAGTATCAACACTAGGTCAAGAAGAAAGGAATTGATAAGGTCAATTTCTTGTTAACATGCATTATTCAAAGAAGACACACGTGAGTTACTTATATGGGCTACCGGGTGCACCACCTGGCGGGTTTAAGAATATAAAAAACTGTGAACCAACTATATAGAGCTCTTAAATTCAACATCATGACCTTCAGCACTAACTAAACCACCGGGAGTCCATACAAAGGCCAAATTCTATAGTAAAGAAGGTTGTAATAAATTAATAATAATCGGGCCATGAGAGACTTTAAGAAGTAACTTTAATTGCAGATATAAAAGGCCCCAGAAGAAATTTATAAGTATTGCAAATTTGACAGGCCCCTGCAGGAATACAAGGACTTAATTAAACTCACATCCAGCGACCCAATGCCACTGAAAGAATAAAGCCGCGTAGGTGTAACGGCCATCATGT
Source organism: Camellia japonica (assembly GCA_030407325.1). Classification (NCBI taxonomy): domain Eukaryota; kingdom Viridiplantae; phylum Streptophyta; class Magnoliopsida; order Ericales; family Theaceae; genus Camellia; species Camellia japonica. The sequence continues at coordinate 95,321,707 of JAPPVO010000036.1, forward strand.
AATATTTAGTTCCATTGCTTGTGCTAGCTGTCTCCATCTGCAAAAAAATAAAATAAAATAAAGACAAAGGTAAGAAAAAGACATTACAGGCAAAACCCAAGTAAAACTCTAGCCAAGCAGAGAGGGTAAAATAGTTAGTGAAGGTTAGTTTCTCAACAGCCACTTCACTAATCCAGTGATCATCCACATGCATGCTTATTTTTTCAAATGACCAATTCCATCAATTAGAAAATTTAACATTTTGTAGAAGCATTAAAATACTAAAAGAAATCCATATATCTGATGGAGAAACACCATATATAAACTGTATGGCTTTTAGCACCAACCATGTACATACTAAATCTTTAAGCAATTTTAAATATTGCTAAAAGTAACCAAGCCTCCCCTAATACAGAGGAAATCCCCAAGTGGCAGATTGGTATGTATCCCCAATGAAAAAGGATCAGAAGAGTTGAAATGAAAGGGAGGACCTACAAACCCATGAATGCTTCTGAAAGTTCTTTAAGTTCAAATAGAAAATTTATGTGCTTCTCCTTCTTATCCTTCTCATCTACAGCAATTTCATGGAGTTGTCCATTATCTGTACCAAGAATGACTTCTCTTGTAGAAGCTGCAAAGACATCAGATACAACAGAAGAAATAAATTAATATGAAAAAATCCCTCTGAAATATTAGTTGGTGTATAAAACAGAGGGATGGCTGAGAAACCAAACACAAACCTTCTGTTATCTGTTGTCTATTCCTTAAAACACGTGGCCTAGTCCACTTAGCATGTGTATAAAATGTATCTGCAGCTCCACCGCCAACAATGGTAGCAATACAATGGCTCCCCCCAGGATCAACCAAAACTCTATGGATAGATTGCTCCACAGCTCGACCCGTAGAGAGATCAATATCTATGAGTAAATGATCAAGAAAATATAAGTTAAGTGTTGGATGCAGCCCAGGGTCTAGATCCAACAGTTGCACAAAGTGACCACATAAATTGCAATGTAGCATGTGATTATGGCAATCCCAACATGCAATGACAACAAATCAAGAGGAATCAACAAATGGTATGTATTATAGAATAAGATATATCAAAGAAATATAGGGCATAACTTGCCACCTCAAAAATCATCACTAGTTTTACCCTGTTAACAAGAATGAAACAATGGTGCAAAGAGTTCCATTTACAAATATTATCCCTAAAATTGAACCGCACTAAATCCATCAGTGTGGCAGCATCCCATTTCCATCTATGAAAATTTTGGTTAAGTAAATAGTACTAGCTGAACTTGGGAGAAGACATGATATACTCCAATTTCCAGCATAGCATGTCATGGTTGATTGTTAACCTAAGAGTTACATTGGTAAATTGGCTCTATAATTTATAATATGACAACTGTGAGCATAAGGTCGAAGTTATATACAATCATATGATATCACATCTCATTTTTAACAGGTCCCATCTCTAATGATTTTTACAGTTAAATCACAAAAGATAATTAATAAGGAAGAATCCAATAAAGTAAATAAGTATAAGAGCATACCATAAGAATCTCCAACTCCGAAATCATGTCTAATGATCCACCCTTTACTAGTTCCTAATACAATAACATCATTGCCAGCAGCCATGCATGTGATAACTCCATGCCCCTTTGCTGCATATCTCTCCAGAAGATCCACAGAAAAAACTGCCTTCCTGTTTCCATCTTTAGAACCAAAAACTTCAACCTAACAAGTGGTAATAACTTTTTCACTTGGAACTAGATATTTCTAAAAAAATCAAAATAATGGAAAAAGTACAAGAACTTTAAAAAAATGAGTCACAAAGAAAAAAACCCCAACAAATGGAATGAGTTACCAAATTTATTCACTCCTTTATAATCTCTCATTATACTCCCAATGAGAAAGACGCAAGTCCATAAAGAAGCGGAATACCTTAATGCTCTATTCGGTTTATTGAAATAAGATGGACTAGAGGGGAATGGCCATTCCTTAGGCTCCCCTATGGATTGATCATTCCCTTACAATAATGAATGACAATTTCATTTGCAATGCATTTTTCATTATTTTTTTTGTCAACCAAACATGGGAATGGACATTTTGATGGAATGAACAATCCATTCCAATGAACCAAACACTACCTAAGGCCTTGTTGGTTTGTGGTATAACTCACATAAGTATAAGTAATACGACCTCCCCCATGGTATTACTTGAACAAGACCATGAGATTATATCCATCCCCAATCCAATGGTCATAAATAATCTTTCCATCTTATCCACCATTTATCCCACCCTAACCAAACATAATACAACTAATCCTATGGTGTATATAATCCATGGCATTACTTATCCCCACTAATCCCAACCGCAATCCATGGTATCCAATCCCCTCCTAAATTAACCGGCAATCAAACATGGCCTAAATTCAACAAGTAGAAATCAAAATACTCCTTAGTACACTTTTTATGTGTCCCAATTTCCATTTTGGAAGTCCCATTCTATGTGTTCTAGTTTGAAAGTCAAAAGTTTTGACCATTACTTACCTTAATACTCTTTATTAATTTATGTTAAAACTGACCGTAGATATGCTTATCACAGAAGAAAAAAGAAGTTCAAAAGCGATTGAGAACAAGAATCACAAGAATCATGGCTTGTAATGTAGACGTTGAAACCGGCCTACCTAATTGAAAAATGTACTCATTTATGATAGTTTTAGAAAGAGAAGGGATACTAAAGAAGGTGGTGAGATGAGATCTGAATAGTAAATAGACAAGGGAAGTTATTGGCAAACAAAGCCTTGTTTATAATCCAATGGAGCCATTTTCTTATACTTGTTGTAAGTTGTAAACACAATTATAAACAAGGGAAGTTCTTGGCAAACATAGCCTTATTTATGGTCCAATGTAGCCATTTTCTTATACTTGTTGTAAGTTGTAAACAATGCCATATTACATCACAAGTAACAAGATAGATTTATATTTTATATACATAATATGAATGAAAATGCATTGTGTATGCAAAATCAAGGACACAAGGCAACCACCGAGATTTCTTGTCTTCTTTATTTCTTGATAAAGATTGAACTAGGAGTTAAAAATCATGAACACACATTTGATAAATGGATATTTTCATCGGTGTATGACAGAAGTAATTAAAGTTTTATGATGACGGGCTCCCAAAAACCTCAAGAAAAAATTGGGCTATAAATTGAAAATATTCAAAACAAGACATTTTTTAAATCTATCATTCAAGGATGTTTTCTTAAAGTTTGTGCAAAGCCAACTAAGACATAAAATGAGATAAAGGAAGTAATATCTCTACACCCACCGAAAGGGAGAGGAAGATATAAAAACAAATGCAAAAACATAAAAGGGAAAATGCAAAATAAATTTTTGTTGCTTATTGGGGAAAAAAATACAAGACAAAAAAGGGAAGGGAAAAAATCAAAATCTTGTCACTTCTTTTTTATAGATAAGACACATTCAAACATATCAGGGAGATCTTGGGTTTGGATATCGAAATTGCTGAAGTCCCTAATGAGATAAATGACTCAAACAATATTGTTTTAATACTTTATATGTTTGCTAATTATGTATTAGAGACCCTCTAGAAAACTTCCTTTCTATTATTCCTCTTCAAGGCACCAGAAATAAATTACAAGAGATTCTACTCTAGGCACTGGAAATAAATTACAATAGATTCTACAAGCTAGTACAATTGAGTATCAATCCCAGTTCAATCCTTGCCATTCAAGTATTGCATAGCGTCTAATACATTAAAGGGTAGTCTAAAGTGGACAACAACAATTGAGTACCATGCATATTGAACAGCTTAAGAATCTAATACAATACCAAAGACCTCCAAATGAAACAACCACACTCGAATGAAAGCAATGCTTGTTCCAAATTGGTTGCTCAAAATTTGGTCTTTAGTTGACTCAATTCTAACAAACTGCTAACATGTAAGTGAATATGGAATCAACAATTGGAACTACCAATTGAAATCAAACCGTCAAAAAAACAAATCACAATGATCACCAGTAGATTCAAACTCAAAAACTCGATAAATTCTATCCAAAATGAAGTCCGCACAAAACCCCCAAATCTGGGAACTTAGCGTGGCAACTGGGAAAATCAATCGCATTACGTAGGAACGTGATTTTCATTCTAGAACAATCGGGTGAATTAGGGTTTGGTACGGTGATGAGAAAAAGTGAGAATAAGGGATCAAGAGATTGTAAGTACCTTGGGGTTCGACTATTGCAGAGATGAGAGAGAAGAAACGTTGGAGGGAAACCCTAGTTCAGAGAGAGCACTCTCGATCAACTGGACCAAGACTACTCGGCCTATCCGCCATTCTCAGGAGCCTTCTCCTCCGCAGCTACACTACTGAAACACTTAATATTACTGCAGCTACACTACATGAGAAACAGCTAGCAAGTAGCAATATAGAGCACATATTGGGATTCAAGTTTACTCTTTGAAATGATATGAGCCTTTCCAGAATAAGTTTTGTTTGAATCCCAATATGTTTCCCAAGTAAGTTTAATGGATGAATCCCAAATTTTTCCCTGAGAAAGTTTAATATTTGATATGTTACAGGCCTTCCCTCAATCTACTCCTCATGAATTTTATGTGAGTAGTCAATTGCATTTTATTATCAATCCATTACTTGCATAAATCCTTTTTAAAAAGAACTAAGTGAGGAAAGAAAAGGGGCAATTTTTATTTTTTTTTTATTTGATCACTAAATTTAAGGAATTAGAATACAAATCTACCATGTTTCAAAATGTGCATTCCCAACTGAAAATCACAATGAACTTTTCAGTATCTTTCGTCATCACTATAACAGTTTAGGCCTCTGCTCATAACCAATGTGTTGTAATAATAATGTGATGAATTATTCAACAACAATGATGTAATCACAAAAGATTAATTAATAAAGATAAAAACATATCAGCATCTGCATCTGTTGTAGACCAAAAGAGAAAGAGTAGTAAACCTAATCAACATAATCTCTTGAAACACCATGGCTAGAAGGGGAGGAAAATTTTTGAAGGTACGAAACCATATTATTCACAAACACCCACATTTATAAGAGTTCCATATTATTTACAAACCTAAAACAAAAAAATTGTAATCCAATACCCAAACTGAAGGAAACAGAAATCTCTCTAAGTATAAGCTTTAGGGGTGTGAAAAATTAGGGATTTTTGCTGTATGAGAACAATAGCTTTTTTTTTTTTATTCACCCAAAAAGAGAACAATAGCTTTTCTATGAATTTGGAGATTCAATCATAGATGACAAATTAGGTAAAATCATGCGGTTCTCATTCTATGCAAAGATAAATTTTATCAAAGCTTTCCAAATACTTAAACTCTTGAAAACTGAAGCGCATATATATATATATATAAATGTGTTCACCTTCGCAATGTTGTGTGAGGCTAAGATGGTGGCTACCGTAGTTGCGATCGATATGTAGACCAAGGGTGGAGTATTGACTGTGGCGAAGTGAGAGAGAGAGAGAGAGAGCTACGAGGTGGGGTGGGGCACAGATTATAAATACATACACTTTAGTGCTGTTTTATTGTAGAGATATAAAAATAAATTAAAAAAATATATTCAATCACATTTATATTGAAATTGTTATTAAAAAATGAAAAATGATGCAGGCCACTAATTAGTGGTTGCTCTAATTATGTGGTAGTGGGTCTCATCTACTGCCGCATATATTTTGTGTCTTAGTTTTATATTTTTTATTTTTATTTTGCTTTCCACATCATTAATGGTGGTGTTAGTAATAGAAATTTAGTTGTCCGTAATATTATTGTTAAAAAAAATATATATAATCACATTTATTTGGAGGGTAATATTCAAAATAAATACTATCCCATTCAATTAGATTAACTATGATTAAGATATCATTTTAATTTTTTTGATCACACTTTTAATAAAAGTGAGATTTTTTAATTCTTCATGTGTGATCTTTAAGCATTATTGAAGCAGTAAAAATACATATTTAACTCAAAAAATTTAAAAATTTGTATATTTTTCAATTTAACTCCTATTAAAACCTATTTTTAATCAATAAAAAGCTTATGGAGAGTACAATCTAAATATGTCAATTTCATTTATAAAAATAAATTTTTATTTCTGTTTTGAGTACCAAAAAATCTGCTGTATGCAAAAAATACATATTTAACTCAAAAAATTTGAAAAATCATATATTTTTTAATTTAACTCCAATTAAAACCTATTTTATATGAATAAAAATCTTATGAAGAGTACAATCTAAATATTTCAATTGTATTTACGAAAAAATGAAATTTTATTTTCTGTTTTTGAGTACCAAAAAATCTGCTGTGTGCAAATAATACATATTTAACTCAAAAAATTTGAAAAATCATATATTTTTCAATTTAACTCTGATTAAAGCCTATTTTTAATGTCAATAAAAAGCTTATGGGGAGTACAATCTAAATATGTCAATTTCATTTACAAAAAATGAAATTTTATTTTCTGTTTTTGAGTACCAAAACATATGTTGTATGTGTATTATCCAAAACAAAACAAAAAAAAACCTCTTTGAATATGCCATAATATAAAACAATATTAATGATGCATCAATCTAATAGTATAAGCAATAAACAAATCAATGTCATACTAATCAAGAGGCAAAAACAAGCAATAGGCGGAACAGAGTTAGTAATATGTTGTGATAGAGAATCAGCAATCTTGCCAATTTGGAGTGTGTGTTCCATAAGGAAGACTCTAGTAGCCTCCCTACTGATGTGGAGTTTGCAACAAGAATGGCTCGCAATTCAAGATTTCAGATCTTACTGCGTGTATGTTTTTCCACCTAAGGTAACCTATATTTTTTAACAGTGATATCAGAGCATTTTACTAACTGTCATGACCCAAACCCGCTCCGATAGATTTAGCATCGTAACCGGTCAGTAATCCTTAGATTAACAAAGGCCTCAGAACATATTATCACGTAATAAGGGGATGCATAAGTAAATATAGAAACATACATAGTCCATAGAGCTGTACAAACATACACGAAACAGATAATTTTAAAACTTTGTATATACATATATAATGCCATAGACATCCATCCAACCTTGTCATCATACATAAAATAGAACAAAAGAACTGGTCACAAAACAACAAAAGTCTTAAGCTTATGTCTTGGTTTACAAAACTCGACCATTGAACTCTTTCCGGAACCTCCTCAGGAGGCACAATAGTTGGCCGACAAAACGGAGACTCCAGGTCATTAACTCTGAACCTGGTCACGCACCTAGTCACCTACATACATAATATAAATAGTAAGTAAAGCTCAGTGAATAATAACAGGATAAATATTTTAATGAATGATGTCCAATTCTGTATCATATCAATCAGAGAGATAAGCATGGTTGTATCAAAAACAGAGTCATGTTCATATTTGTATTCAAATCATGTGTGGTACTTCCATTAGCATTAACATATCACTTTGGTCAAGCATATCGAGTTTCATAATGGAACCTCCGGTATCGGGTAACATATCTCATGCATGGGCCACGGTATTGTTTTCCCCGGGCAAGGGCCTCATGATCATAAGCCACAGTATTATTTCTCCTGTGCGAGGGTCTTTGCTAAGGATACCGCAAATACATTTCTAAGTTATGGATTATCATTCATGGAATCACAAAATAGCCTTTTGTATCATTCAGAAACAATTCATAACAGATCATAGTGTTCAGAAAGTATTTTCATATCAAACATAGGTGGTGTTTGGGAACTTGGATTTGGGATTTTTTTTATTTTTTCCACTAAAAGATAAACTTTTTGCAAAACCAAAAAAAACACATCCAAACAAAATATCACATCCAACCTCATAATCATTTCACTTTTTCTCTCATAAACATCCCATCCAACCACAAAAAAACCCAACTATCTTCTCAAATACCAAAATTTTTTTATCCAATAATATCCTACAACTAAAAAAACCTATATAAAAACCCACTTCCCAAACACCCGCATAGTTTTACTAAGTTATTACTCACAGGTAACTGCATAGATAGCTTTGATAGCAACCAATGGATCAACAACTCACGGCACGTGACCTACACAAACATAACAGATACATATATTGAAACACATGCCCGGGTCGTACTTAACTTATTTCATTTTGTTCTTAGTGTGTTTCTAGTGCTTATCCTCATTGTTATGTTTTGATCTTGGCCCATGAATGAAGGGCCGCACGTGCAGGAAACAGAGGAGAACCTGGGCTACCTACTACATAAAAGGCAAGTACGACTGGTGGTGCAGGGTTAGGGCGCCGCACATGCGAGGTGAATGCCGCACGTGCGGGAGGCACGCTCCGCACGTGTGGGAATGGGAGCCACACGTGCGGGACTCCGCTAAGTCCAAAAATTCTGTCTTTTCTCTCTTTTGAGGCTGAGTGTATATCACCTTTCTTACATCTCTCTCTCTAAAAGACATATTTCTCTTCCTTCTCTTTACATTTCTTACCAAAAACTTCACAAGATCATTGATCTCTCCAAACCTATTGGCACTTTGACCCAAGTTCCTTCATCAAAGTTGGATAACTTCTCGAGAGCTTCGTAGTATACGGTGGAGATCACGTTTCAACACCGTCAATTTTGGGGGGTTTCTTTTCTCTTCTTCTCCAAAGCTTAAGGTAGGGATTTTCTTAGAGTTATATATATATATATTTTTGCAAGTTTGGGTTAAATTCGGGATTTACTCTTAGAGCCTTTGAAAATTGTTTTTTGGCTCAAGAAATTGGTGGTTTGTAATAAGGGGTTCACCTCTTGTTTCCTTTAAAAGATTTTCTTGAGGGTTTTGAATCATATTGATTTAAGAATGATTTTTTGTGAGATTTTTCTAAGAAATGAATAAATGCTTTGTTTGGATGAAAAACCTAGAAATTTAGGGGTTTTGGTAAATGTTGAGAGCCTATGGATTTATTGTGTTAAATGTATGTTTAAGTGGAAATTTCATGATATCGGATGCAAATGACAGTTTTCTAGTATATGAGAATTAGTGGATTTTGGAATCTATTGTTTAAGTATATGTGTACATAATCATGAAATAATAAATGGTTGAGGAATATTGAGATGTGAAATTGTTGCTCACTTGGATAGCTATGAAAAAATGCATATGTTAATATGTTGAAATGCATTGGAAGAAAAGTGGAAATTATGATCACAAACGGAGAGTTTGTGGAAAAGTTTTGTAAATAGTAGGATGATACATCGTATGGATAATCTCTTCATTACACGGTTGATCATTTCATTGCATGGATAATTGTTGCATGGATACTTTAAATACCTTGCTTATTGTGAACATTGAATTGGGATTTGAAACTTGCATTGAGAAAGAAATATTGAGAAATGAAATTTATTGAAATGTTTAGAGGTAAATACGTTGGTAAGTCCAGATAAGAGGTGTAAATGAAATTGATTAAGTTGGCCTGAGTGTCCGGAGTGAAAGTCCGAAAACACGCGCGAATGAGGTACCAGTTCCCTTCTGGTTAGCAACCGGTAAAGTGGGGTATTGGTAGTGCTAGTTATGCCTACTTGCAGACACCAACCTAGGGAATCACCTGAGTCGTTGTGACAACCCTCACCACTGATTACTGCTAAACTGTGACTGAACATGATTAAGTAACTAATTTGACTGACATTCTGAACTGATTGATTGAGTGTATTAGTTTAAGCGCATTTCTATCTGTTTGACTGTTAATTGATCTGTTCATGTTTTATCTTTGAATTGCAAATTGAAGGCCTTATCGGTGGCCGATTCAGAAATTGATTGGTATTGCATGCTAACTCGAATTTATGTGATTTATGGTATGTTTAATTGAAATTTGATTGGAATGGTTAAATTAGATTAAAACATTGTATTACATCATTTGAGTTTATTACAATTTTTGCCACTTAGTGGACAATCCTAGACATACACTCCTTATACCTCATACATGTTGATACACCATAATTCAGCCTTTTGTTTTGAGACCAAAACTGACTAGAGAGAAAGAGAGATAGGAGAAAATAGAGTTCTTCAAGAATTGCTTGGAAAATTAGAAGAATTGAAGAGTAGATTGCATAATTGAGCTTGTGGACTTTGAATTCAAGACTTAGGTAAGGAATCTATCTTCTTGATTGTGAATTTAAGTCATTTCTTGCATGGTTCATGGAGGAATAGGAGCTTAAGGTCAAGAATTAAATTAAAGTGTTGAATTGAGTAGAAATTCATGCATGCATGTACACATTCTTGAGTTTTAAGGTCTTTCCCATGAAATTTGCTACATGCATGTTCATATTTTGATTATAGTTCATGAATTCATCATGTTTTTGGAAGGATTGAGATATTTGGCCATGTATTTGAAGCCTTGATTTCAATTGAACACATGCAGCATCCCGCTCGAGCAGGGAAAGTAACACTTGAGCGTGAAATACGTGTATCCAGTACTTTTTATATGTTTACAGTCCACTCAAGCGAGAGAGTTCACACTCGAATAAGGACCTGTGTCTCACGCTCAAGCGGGATCGAGCGTCCATCGAGCGTGATTTTTGTGCATCTAGTACTTTTACTATAGTTTACAGTCCGCTCGAGCGAAGGAAGTCAGGCTCGAGCGGAGGTCCTTTGTCTGCATGTTTGCTCAAGCGTAGAAAGCTACGCTCGAGTGAGACCCCTGTTTTTTGAAAATTTTGAAAAGTGTTTTAAAGTGTATCTTTGCATCCTCATTTCATCCTAGGCATTCCTAGGCCTAGTTTAAGGCATCTTAATGAGGATATTGACGTAGAACCACACCGAGTCAAGATAGGGACTAAGTTATTGATTCCCAAGTGCGTAACTTAGTGTGTGTTCATTCTGTAACTGTATGGTTGGCATTCGAGGACGCTCTAGCCTATCTGTAGCCCAGTGCTCTGTGAGTAACAAAGTTGTAAACATATATTCAATCATGAATATTTTCTGAATGATCAATTGTATTGCTTTATGAAATGATATTTCTTACTGAATGAATGCTTGTCCTATTTGCGAACTGTATTCGTGGCATCCATAGCAATTTACTGTTACTGTACTGTACTGCTACTGTCATAGAGATCTCTGTTAGTTCCCATGTTTGGAACCACTACTGTTTACTGTTATGATGGACATTAACTGACTGTTCGGTCTGATAAGACCTACTGTACTATTTGCTATTAGATGCACCACTTATGACTGCTATGATCGAATAATTGATATATTGTTCAATGACTATTTTAAATACTGAAAGGACATTCATTCCTAACCTCTTTACGCATATGTTATTCACTAGGCTTTAGCTCACTGTTTATATATATGTAGGTGTCCAGGCACCAGACCGGAGCTAGGAGCATTGGGTTTAACTCCCTTTTTTGTCAAGCCAACCACTATGCCTCACTGAGAGGTTCCAAGTCCTTCAAGCTAGGGCTGCTTGGGGTGTTTTAGATTCCCCCTTTCTGTTTCTATTTTGTATATACTACTTGAGACTGGCACCGTACTGTTATGGTAGGGATTTGGTCCCTAACCTGAATGTCTGTATAAGTTGTATATATATACTGTCTGGTTATGATGTGAATATGTTATGAAAAGTCTTTTTGCATACAGACTGTCACGGCTCATTGGACATCTTTCATTTACTGTTTTGGCTTCCGCTAGCCCCTGTACTTTGTATTACTATGATTACTGTTAAGCAAGCCTTCGGTAATCACGGATTACTGGCCGGTTATGGTGCTAAACCCATAGGGGCGGGTTTGGGTCGTGATAGTCGTATTTGTCACCCCTTGAATTAAATTGATAAACTTTAAATTTGTTGAAGATATCATAATATCATTGAACATGATGGTTTTCAAAAGATAAGAAAAATGTGTTTTTCTTTCAAAAGGGCATAACATGGCATATGCATTCCATTCCTTTGGACTTGTATAAAATGTATATACTTTATTAAGAATTATCTACTGGGCTTTGCTTACCCTATGGGATTTTGGTGCAGGAAAAGATGTGGTGAACCCGCCAAACTAGGGCGTGGATGTATGTATTGAGAGCATGAGGCTCTATTTTGTGGTGATTATATTTTGTAAGCCAAGGGCTATATATGTGGGTTCGATGAACTATTTTTTGTGTAACCAGACTTAAACCTTAGAACTTGTAAGCCCTCAAGGGCATTTATTTATTTTTGATTAAATGTTCCACATGCTATAGATTCGTGTGCTAAGATTCCTTGAATGTATAATCGCATGTGGAATTAATTTGTATAAACACTGGGATCATGTAATGAAAGGTGTTGGGAATTATTCCGGTATCTCTTAAGAGCCATGGTTATTGTTATAATCATTGTATATTTTTTTGGAGCATTACATTTCCCTTGGGCGAGGGCCTTTGCTAAGGATACCGCAAGTATATTTCAAAGTTATGGATTATCATTTGTGGAATCACAAAATAGCCTTTTGTATCATTCAGAAACAATTCATAACATATCATAGTGTTTAGAAAGTATTTTCATATCAAACATAGTTTTACTAAGTTATTACTCACAGATAACTGCATAGATAACTTTGATAGCAACTAATGGATCAACAGCTCACGGCGCGTGACCTACACAAACATAACAGATACACATATTGAAACACATGCTCGGGTCGTACTTAATTTATTTCATTTTGTTCTTAGTGTGTTTCTAGCCTTTATCTCCATTATTATGTTTTAATCTTGAATGCCTAGAATGAAATAAGGATGCCAAAACACGTTGTTCAACACTTAGACAAATTTGATGAAAACAGGTTCCTCGCTCGAGCGCAACTTCCTTCGTTCGAGTAGACGTTCAAAAATGTGAGAGGTCACTCGAGCGCAATTTTGGTTGCTTGAGCGGTCTGTAAGCTTTGCAAAAGTCCTGGTTGCTTGATTTTTTCGCTCAACGGTCGCTCAAGTGTGAGACTGAGGTCTTCGCTCGAGTGCAACTCTTATCGCTCAAGCGATCTGCAAAACATGGAAAGTTCTAGGAGCATGCAATTTACGCTTTAGCCAACTTTTGGTCGCTCGAGTGAAGGTTCAAAAATAAAGGTGGTCACTTGAGCGGAGGAGCAGAATTCTGGAATTTCCAGATTGCACTTCCAAGCTCAAAACTCGAATTTAACACATCAAAACTCATCCTCTTGGGCCAAAACTTAAGAAAACAATTAGAAACTTGTAGAATATCATGAATTGAAGATCATTTCACAAAAATCAAGGCCCAAAAGCATGTCAATTGTGTGAAATCAAACTTGATGTTTCATGAACATAACATGTAAGAAGTTTCTTGGCTTCAAAGCTTTCAAACCTTGTTCAAATGAGGTGTTAAGCACCAAAACATGTTGAATTCATAAAACAAAAGCAAGAGAAGCACATCCATGTGAGAATTCTTTGAAATCAAACTCAAATTGTGGTGAAATGAATATGCATGCATGATATGATCTAAATTCTCATACTTAGTCACAAGAACTTCTTGAATTCTCTTCATTACCAACTTAAATACAAAGATTAGGAATCAATTACTCACCTAAGATCCTCAATTGAGTTCTACATTGCTATGTCTTTGAGCTTCCAAGTCAATTTCCTTAATTCCCTATAGATTGCTAGCAATTCCCTTAGTTTGAGTTTAACTCTTCTGCAAATTGACTTCAATCTCAATATTCTCACTTTCCCTCACATTTTTCTCTCTCTCTCTCTCAAGATGAAAAAATAAGGGTGCAAGTAATGGCCCTTAAGTCAACAATTGCCTTATGTAGGCTTAATTAGGGAATACACTTAATGACTAATTAATTGACATTATTTATTCTAATTATTTGGTTCCAAATTGAATTTAAATCAAACCTAGCATAAATTTCTAAAAATCCTAAATAACACATAACCCAAGTCAATTTCTTGATTGGACGCCGATAAGGCCTTCAATTCGTAGAACAAAACAAAAACATGAACAGATCTTTCTACGATGGACAAATATGAACACAAATAATACAACACACATGCAATTAATTCAGAATTTCATCTTAATTACTTAATAAGCATATAATAGATTAAAGGCTAATCATAGGTCAGGGTTGTTACACTAACACAGCATATTAATAAACATTTTACTAAATAAAGATCATCAATCAAACTACTAAAAGCACAGAAATGAAGCTAGTAATATGCTGTGATAGAGAATCAGAAAAATATCCTAGAAAAATAATTGGAAGTACAAAAACATCCAAACAAACAACTATGAGAGAAAAAACCCATGAGATCTGGCAAGATTAAAACTTGTTAACAAAGATCAAGTAACTTCAGCGAAATAAGAATGTTCAGAGATAGATAATGTGACACTTCATACTTCTTGGATTAATGAGATTGCTCTGAACACCCTTATTATTATACATGGACCCTCTTAGATTCATTTTGGAATATTGATTGAGGTGGTATCATGTTTAGGAAGTAGGATTGAACCAAAAGCTTTGATTCGGATAATTGTTTTATGAGCAGTCATCACTCTTTTGACCTTTTCTTTTTTCACACTTTGAAATTGGATATAAGGCCAAAATCATTGGAAATATTATTTCCGGGGCTTTGATTTGGACACGAGAACGACCTAAAACTGTATGAATTAATTGGGAATTATCTGTTTGAATTAGAAAAAAATATATGTTGGAACTATAACTTCGGGACTGAAATTGACGACCGTAATGGGTCCGGAAAACGAAATCTAAATGAACTTTTATTTGATCACTAAATTTAAGGAATTAGAATACAAATCTACCATGTTTCAAAATGTGCATTCCCAATTGAAAATCACAATGAACTTTTCAGTATCTTTCGTCATCACTATAACAGTTTAGGCCTTTGCTCATAACCAATGTGTTGTAATAATGATGTGATGAATTATTCAACAATAATAATGTAATCACAAAAGATTAATTAATAAAGATAAAAACATATCAGCATCTGCATCTTTTGTAGACCAAAAGAGAAAGAGTAGTATAACCTAATCAACATAATCTCTTGAAACACCATGACTAGAAGGGGAGGAAAATTTTTGAAGGTACGAAACCATATTATAAAAATTCAGGTAACTTCCGTGATCAAAAAGAGTTCCATATTATTCACAAACCGAAAACAAAAAAATTGTAATCCAATACCCAAACTGAAGGAAACAAAAATCTCTCTAAGTATAAGCTTTAGGGGTGTGAAAAATTAGGGATTTTTGCTGTATGAGAACAATAGTTTTTCTATGAATTTGGAGATTCAATCATAGATGACAAATTAGGTAAAATCATGCGGTTCTCGTTCTATACAAAGATAAATTTTTATCAAAGCTTTCCAAATAGTTTAACTCTTGAAAACTGAAGCATATATATAAATGTGTTCACCATCGCAATGTTGTGTGAGGCTAAGATGGTGGCTACCGTAATTGGTGAGGAAATCTATGATGATTGATCTTGACGGTTGCAACCAAAAACGCTTTTAAAAATAGTGTTGTTTTATTATAGAGATATAAAAATAAAATTAAAAAAAATCACATTTATATAGAAATTGTGATTAAAAAAATATATATAATCACATTTATTTAGAAGTTAATAAATACTATCTCATTCAATTAGATTAATTGTGATTAAAATATCATTCTAATTTTTTTAATCGCACTTTTAATAAAAGTGAGGTTTTTTAATTCCTTATGTATGATCTTTAAGTATTATTGTAGTAGTGAAAATACATATTTAACTCAAAAAATATGTATATTTTTCAATTTAACTTCGATTAAGGCTTATTTTTTAACAATAAAAAGCTTATGGAGGGTACAATCTAAATATGTAAATTTCATTTACAAAAAATGAAATTTTATTTTCTCTTTTTTGAGTACCAAAAAATCTGTTGTATGCAAAAAATACATATTTAACTCAAAAAATTTGAAAAATCATATATTTTTCAATTTAACTCCAATTAAAACCTATTTTATATGAATAAAAATCTTATGGAGAGTACAATCTAAATATGTCAATTGCATTTACAAAAAAAATGAAATTTTATTTTCTGTTTTTGAGTACTAAAAAATCTGTTGTATACAAAAAATACATATTTAACTCAAAAAAATTGAAAATTCATATATTTTTCAATTTAACTCCGATTAAAGCCTATTTTATATCAATAAAAAGCTTATGGAGAGTACAATCTAAATATGTCAATTTCATTTACAACAAATGAAATTTTATTTCTATTTTTGAGTACCAAAACATCTGTTGTATGAGTATTACCCATAAAAAAAAAACTCTTTGAATATGCCATAATATAAAACAATATTAACGATGCATCAATCTAATAGTATAAGCAATAAAAAATCAATGTCATACTAATCAAGAGGCGAAAACAAGCAATAGATGGAAAAGAGTTAGTAATATGATGTGATAGAGAATTAGCAACCTTGTCAATTTGGAGTGTGTGTTCCATAAAGAATACTCTAGTAACCTCTCTACTGATGTGGAGTTTGCAACAAGAAGGGCTCGCAATTCAAGATTTCGGATCTTACTGCGTGAATGTTTTTCGGCCTAAAGTAACCTATATTTTCTAACAGTGATATGAAAGCATTTTATTAACTGTCACCACCCAAACCCGCTCTAATAGGTTTAGCGTCGTAACCAGTTAATAATCATTGGAATACCAAAGGCCTCTAAACAGATTATCATGTAATAAGCGGCTGCGAAAGCAAATACAGAAACATACATAGTCTATAGAGCTGTACAGACATACATGGGACAGATAATTTTAAAACTGTGTATATATACATATATGATGTCATAGACATCCATCCAACCTTGTCATTATACACGAAATAGAACAAAAGAACTGGTCACAAAATAGCAAAAGTCTTAAACTTATGTCTTGGTTTACAAAACTAGACCATTGAACTCTTTCAAGAACCTCCTCGGGAGGTACAATGGTTGGCCGACAAAACAAAGACTCTAGGTCATCAACTCTGAGCCTGGTCACGCGTCTGGTCACATACATACATAATATAAATAGTGAGCAAAAGCTTAGTGAATAATAACAGAGTAAAGATTTTAATGAATGATGTCCAGTTCCGTATCATATCAATCAAAGAGATAAGCATGGTCATATCTGTAATGCCCTAATTTTTATACCCAAATGATAATACGATAACTATGGTCCTTTAAATTAAAACTGAAAATAAATCCACACACTTGCATTACATGATACAAATAGTCTTCAAGCGATAATACATTCACTTCAAATCAAAATAACATAAACAAATAGATACCCCCAAAGGTTTACAAGTTTCCAAGGCTTAGGCTTGGTTACACAAAATGGTTATTCAAACCCACACAAATACAGCCATTGGCTTACAAACAGAGTTACAGCAAAATGAGAGCCTTGTACTCTCAACACATATTTCTTCGCCTTTAGTTAGGCGGAATCACCACATTTTTTCCTACACAAAAATCTCGTAGGGTGAGCATAAGCCCAGTAAGAAATCCTTAACAAAGTATATACATTTTATACAAATCTCAAGAGATGAATGCACATGCCATGCTATGTCTTTTTGCAAATAAATCATATCTTCATCTTTTGAAAAACCATCATGCTCAATGATGCCATGAAATGTCCATTGTTCAAAACTTAACAATTTAATTCAAGGGACGATAAATACAACTCTGGTAATCCCTAGATTGGTGTTTGCAGGTAGACTATACGAGTATTACCAAATTATCATTTTTATCGGTATTAACCGAAAGGCTCGACACCTATCCGCTTAAGTTTTCGGTCTTTCACCCTGGACTCTCAGACCAACTTATTCAATATTATCTACATCACCTATCAAGACTTACCAACGTATTTACCCCAAAACCATTCCACTAAAACTCGTTTCTCAACATTCTTTTCTCAATGCAATTTTTCAAATCAACTTTTAAAGTTTAATGTAATCAAATGAATTGATATGCCAATTTCATAAGATGAATATAAATACTTTTATTCTAATTCATCATCCAAGAAATAATACAATTCCCTTTTCTCAAGTATCCTCAACAATTAGTCATTTCAAGACTATTTCAACGTTTTGAACAATAATTTTCAAAATGAACAACAATTCTCATATTCCATGAAATTCATCATTTATATAAATACAAATAATAAAATTTTCAAACATCCATTTATTTTGACACACAAAATAAATATAATAATATCATTCATGGATTTTCAATCTCTTTTAAAAATCCCCAATTTCTAGATTTTCTCACCAAAACTGTACAACTTAAATCTTTTGAAAGAAAACTTTCCAAAACCATATTTTCTTCAATCAACGAAGATCAAAACCCATAAGATCATTTTAAAAGAACAAAAGACAAACCCACTTTCAAAATCACTCAACTTCTTAAATCAACAATTAATTTCCAAAGCTATCGAAGGATGATTTCAAAAATCATCTCGATCTTGCAAAATATATATATATATATAACTCTAAGAAAATCCCTACCTCAAGTATTGAAGAAGAATTGAGATGAAATCCCAAAATCAACGATGCCTAAACTCAATCTTCACCACACACAACGAAGCCCTCAAGATGATAACCAACTTTGGTGAATAACTTAGGTCTAAATCCCAATGGATTTGGAGAAATCAAAGAGAGAATATGACTTCTAGAGAGATAAGCTCCAGATCTGGAATTCTGGAGAGTTTTAGATAGAGAGAGGACTGAAAAAGTGATTTGAAATACCAGATTCATGAACTGATATAACATGGTCCGCTCAAGCGTGAAAAGCCCCGCCTGAGCGTCAAATACACCTTTCTAGTACTTTTGCAGACATGTCAAACTTCTAGAACCAAACATTCTCCACTCGAGTGCATAAACGGCCGCTCGAGCGAACAAGCAACTCCGAATACATTTTACATTTTTGCTTTGGCAAGCTGATCGGGCAGCTCGATCCCCAACATACTCAGCGAAGAGACAAAACATGAAAGAATTAATTTCTGATACAACTCTATAATACACAATTCAAGTTGGATTCGCATCTAAAAGTTTGGAGACATTACCTGTTCCAAACACACCGCTACAACCCGATAACCAAAATAAGGGGAATACAGGAAACTAAGATGCGTAAACACCGTTCAAAACCATACCAACCCGAGCCCGGAACACCACAAAGAGACGGGTCAAAACCGGGATCGCTTATAGTATCAAAAATAGAGTCATGTTCATATTCGTATTCAAATCATGTGTGGTACTTCTATTAGCATTAACATATCACTTTAGTTAAGCATATCAAGTTCCATAACGGAACCTCCGGTACCGGGTAACATTTCACTTTAGTTAGAAATGGACCTTAAGAGGTTATCGGACGTGATTGTGATATGAAAACTAGTGTAGTTATTCATATTTGATGAGATGTGGAATAGATTGTATTTATCTGAATTTTTGAAATTTAATTGTTTAAATATCTGTTTTTGGCTATCGGTGGAAGATAGCTATGATTGTTGTAGAAATGCATGAGACTTAGGTAAATTGAACCACATTCTTCATTTGTTGCATTGGAGATTGCATTACATTTATTTCATTGAAAATGTATCTATTTTCGAGCAATGTTTGAAAATATATCCGTTTGCGAAAAGATGAATATTTTGTGAATCTGGGTAGAGGGTGTAGAACCGCGCAGTTAGGTGTCGAGCTTTCCAGTTTACTGGTAAAAATAACAGTGGTACTGCATTAAGGCTTACTTGCAGACACTCACCTAGAGATTCACAGAGCTTGTATTCATGAACAGTATGGTTTAAAATGGAAATGACTTTATATCTGTTGTTGCATCTTAGCATTGCATGCTTTAAAAAAGAGAGATAAATGTTTTATCATGAGAGCATGGCATGAGCATACTCCTTTTTAATCTTGTCATGGTCCATATGTTGTGTGTAGTATATCTTCTACTGGGTTGTGGCTCACCCTATAAGGGAAACCATTTCAGGTACAAGTGATATGCCTCCGCTAAAGCACTGACTTGGAAGGACTCGAAGCTGAGGCTTCATTTCTGTTTTATTGTTATTTGTTGAATGTAAGCCCAAGGTTGTATTTGCGTTGAGTTGAAACTCCATGTTGTGTAACCAATAATGTTATTGGATAAATTTGTAAGCATGTAGGGCACTTATTATCTGTTTGGTTTCCATTTCATAGTTGTTGTAAAATGCATGCTTGGGATTGGAACTGGGGCATTGAGATGTGAACAACATGTATTTGGCATTTGGGATTTAATGAAAATGGATGTATGGAATAGTTAGCTATATATATGTGTTTGTCTATCAGGTGGGTTTTGTTGCATAAATAGATATACCCTGCCTAATTTTTGGGGCGTTACAACTTGGTATTAGAGCGTACCAGGTTCGAATACTTTGGGTACATGGGGAGTGGTTAGTACCACAGTGGGTTTATCTCACTTGATAGAGATATCTGTATGATGAGGTGCTATGTGATAACATGTTTATGTGATTATACGGGTATGGGGTTTGATTTATGAGATGTTGATTGGGTCTGTGAGTTCCTGGAAGTTCAGTCAGAAGAGCACTTGATCACTGCCATTCCTGATTGGAACTCTAGCAACGTCATGAGACAATAATTTTCTAGAAAGAAAAATCTGTATGTGCTTATGTGACTATGTACTTATGTGGAATGAATTGATTGTTGCCTATTACCTTAGGACGTGAGTGAGTTAGCTTCGGCACAATTGCGACTGTGCCAATCTCGAGTGTTACCTTTATTAGGATGTCAGGACATGGAAGGGGCAGTGGTAGGCATGGTAGGCCTAGGAGGCACGAAATGCCAATACCGGATGAGATTCTGGCATAGGAGGAGGGGACATGGCAGGAAAATATGGCTGAGCCAGCTAGGCAACAGGCCATGGGTGCTTTGGTATGAGAGATAGCAAGGGCACTAAACATACTGAGGGGTGAGAACCTAGCACAGGCCCCAGCAGCCCCAGTTGCAGAGACATGACCACTCTTACTAAAAAAGGAATTCTTCCGGACCAATCCGAATGTTTTTGTAGAAGATCCTAAGGAGTCGTTGAAGGCTGATGAGTGGCTA
This sequence comes from Camellia japonica, assembly GCA_030407325.1. Classification (NCBI taxonomy): domain Eukaryota; kingdom Viridiplantae; phylum Streptophyta; class Magnoliopsida; order Ericales; family Theaceae; genus Camellia; species Camellia japonica. The sequence continues at coordinate 95,342,825 of JAPPVO010000036.1, forward strand.
GAGCAGACGTTTAAGACATTCGAGATGCTAGACATTGAGGACGACGCTTTGAGAGTGACCTTGGCATCCTTTCAGCTGAAGAGATAAGCGGGTCAGTGGTGGAAATACGCGCGATAACGTATTGGAGTGACTTGGGAGGCCTTTGTCAACACTTTTCAAGATAAGTATCTGCCTACTACTATTAGAAAGAGGTTGAGGGAACAGTTCAAGAACCTCAAACAGTAGCTTGGCACATCGATGGCGGAGTTCGAGGCCACTTTTACTAGTTTGTCCATATTTGCTCATGAGCTTGTGGCGACAGAATAACGGCATTGTATCGTGTTTAAGACTCGACTGAGAGATGAGCTTGCCTACTGTGTTAGCGGGTCTATGATGAGAAAATACAGTTGTCTTGTCGAGGCAGTAACACATATGGAAACCCAGTTAGGAGCTAGAGAGAAGGAGATGAGGGGTTTCAAGTAGAGAGTCCAGGAGATGCAAGGTGAGGCCCGAGACGGCAAGAGGTAGAAGGGATTTACACCACAGCAATCTCATGTGGCACAGTCTAGGTCTACTTTTCCAGTGCTGAGTTCAGGGCAGGAGGAGGTGGCCATGGAGGATTTTATTGTTTCAAGTGTGGCCAGTTGGGTCACAAGCCCTTTTCTTGCCCACAGAAGGGGAGAGGACAGCGGTCTGCTCTGTTTTCAATCTGCCCATCGAACCAGAGTCAGGAGAAAGGGTAGTCTTTGACTTGCTTTCAGTGTGGACAGGTAGGACACATGAAGAGGTACTTGTCCACAGTTGAGTGGCACACTTGGTGCATTTGGATCGAGGCAGACTGAGAGTCACCAGCCAGCACAGTCAACACAGGCCTCCGGAGCCACTCCAAGAGCCTCTTCGGCTCAGTCTGTACATCCAGCTTATGCTCCGAAAGGGGAGCAGGTGGATCAGAGACCTACTGGCGCGTGTATGTTGTTACCACGCCAGAGTTAGTGCTAGCACCTTCTGTTGTGAAAGGTACCTTATTGTTCTGTAATTCTATTGCCAATGTATTGATTTACATGATTTTCTTTTGTTAATACTAGTCAGTGTATATAAGTATGTTTGGATTGTTTTGCTTCATTTTTTTCTTTCGTTAAGCCATGATTTTGATTCAAGTCAGTATGAAAATTAATGTCCAGCTTAGAGTTCAAAATTCAATCATTCTCAAATATAGTCAAACAAAATTGTTTTCAAGCTCAAAGTGTTATGCCAGTTACGCCATTGATGTGCAAAAAAAAAAGAAAAAAGAAAATAGATAGGGATTTTGTTTTTTTTATGACGGCCACATGCTGACTTCACTTACTCAACTGTCCCGCCGAGCTCTTTCTCTTTTTGTCATCTTGGGAGACCTTTAAAAGCCCTGCCTCAGTGCGTACAGGACCACCGAGAGAGTTGACTCTCTGCTGCTTGTCAAAGGCGAAGTACAAAAGTGTTCCGAATCGGACCATAAGGGTGGTCTTCCGTTTCAGTTCTTTATTCTCCAACTTTAGTGCACAAATCTCTGCTCGCGCATCCTTGTACATGCGATGGAGCAAAGAGAGTTGAGCGTTCAATTTGTGTACCTCACTGGTTCTGTTCTGTAGCCGGTAAGATAATTTGGAGATCGCAGTCATTGTCTCCATGTAGGACTTCAATGTGAAGTGGTTGGCCTCAATGTCAGATTGAGCTGCCATGATTTGCTCAACTGACATCATAGGAAAGTTAAGAAGAGTATGAGCAGAGGGCACTCTGTCCATGAAGGTTAAGAAGAGTAAGAGCATAAGCATTCTGTCCATGAAGGTTAAGAAGAGTAAGAGCATAGACATTCTGTCCATGAAGGTTAAGAAGAGTAGGAGCAGGGGCATTCGGTCCCGGAAGGTTAGGAAGAGTAAAAGTAGGGACACTCAGTCCATGAGAGCTTGGATCATTGAGTTCGGAAAGAGAGTGAGGGGATGCGATGAGCCACGTGTGGTGAGAAGTGTAAAAAGACAAAAATGAGTCACAGAGAAATAATAGAAAACAGACTGAGTTTCGGGACAGCTTTTCTTCTCCACTTAGTCTCGATGCTCTGTCTCTCTCAAGGGAATGAAGAAGAAGAAGGAAAAGAGAGTGATTAAGTGTCACGACCCAAACCGCCCCTGAAGGTTTGGCACTGTAACCGGGCAGTAAGCCGTGGATTACCCAAGGCCTCTGAAGAGATTAACAAATAATAAGGGGCTGCGGAAGTGTAACAACCCCTGTCACTATCATTGATTTATACTGATTACTGCTAAACTAAGACTGATTATGATCGATAATTGAACTGATTGAGTTACTGAATTGACTGACTGACATCTGAAACCGAATTGATTGAATGTATCTGTTTGAATTGCATTTCTATCTATTATCTGTTTAATTATCTGTTCATGTTTATATGTTTAAACTGCAAATTGAAGGCCTTATTCTGTTGAAGGCTGATTTTGTTGTTATATTTCAAGGTTTGATGTCATGACAACATGTCTAAATCTTTCTGGAAAATTTATAGATTCATTGTTTCTTCGAACCTAGACCCTTAACTGGCTTCATGTGTAATATTTACATCAAAACTTCATGAGATTTGGGATATCTATACACAAAGTGCATTTGGTTTCAGTTTTTTGAAAATTAAGTTTTTTTATTTTTCATATTTTTTTTTTGTTTTTAGTGAACAGTTTAGAATTTTAAGCAATTTTTTTTTTTACTTTTTAAGATGCGTCTTACTTAAATGTATCTAAATAGTAAAATATTTGTGAAAAAATTAATAAATACACAAAAATATAAAAAATATATTGAATTTTTGTATTTTTTTATATTTTTGATATTTAGTGAAATTTTAAAATATTTTTCTCACAAATATTATACTTTTTAAGTATGTCTAAATTTTTTTAAAAATTGTTTAAAATATTAAAAAAACCATTGAAAACAAAAAAAGACGAAAAATAAAAAACTACAATTTTTTGAAAACTAAAACCATACAAGCTAATATATATATATATTTTTATATTTGATGTAATTTTAAATTATTTTTAAATTTATACTTTCGAAATATATTTAAATTTTATATTTTTTTCCCCCACAAACTGAGACATAAAACTCGAATACAGTAAAAAGTATAAACAATAAATAAAATTTAAAAATATTAAAGGGTGGTTTGGGATGTCCTAAAAAAGTGTATTTTTTGACTTATTAATGGATTTGGGTTGGGTTTGAGTTGAGTTTGATGTGATGTATTAGAGAGATAATGTGATTTGAATAAGATGATATGACTTAAATAAGATAGTGATTTTTTAACTTTTTGACTTATTTAATACATGCCAAACTAACCCTTAGGGCTTGTTTGGCATGTCCTATGTAAGCCAAAAAGTCAAAAAATTACTCCAAAATCCAAAAAGATATCACTATTCACAAAAAAAAAAATTAAAAAATTAATTTTTGTACAAAAAGTTAAATTTGAAAAGTCAAAAAAGCAGCGGCTGTGCAGGGCTGTCGGCTTTGTGTGAAATTATTCGGTGTGATTTTCACACACACTGCTGTGCAGCCCGTGGGAGTCATCACGGGTCCCATTTTGATAATCTAAACCGTTCAACATATATAACTCGTTAAATATTATATGTCTGTAAAAAATCACATTGATCGGATATCGATAACTATATGATCAAATCAGTTATGTACAACAAATGGATGTTGTTATAATTAAAAAACAAATCCGATCAGATAGCAATCGATAGCCGATCAACGTGATTATTTATAGACTTATAGTACTCGACGATTTGTATACATTGAACGGTTCAGATTATCAAAATGGGATCCGTGATGACCCCCACAGGCCGAACAAAACCATCCAATATAATGCCCGAAAAGTAGTGAATAATCTCCTACTCACACTCTCTGCCGGCGCTGCTTCCTCCGTACGCCTATACCATTAATTTATTCCCCTATACAATTATTTATACAATTCTTTAATACACATTTTTTCATAAAAATCCAAAAAATTAACTCAAACCTCCATATTTTTTTCTCAACTTTTTTAATCTAAAAAAACGAAAAATACACTTTTTTTTGAACACCCCAAACCAGCCCTTAATTTAACCAGCCTGACCTACTTTTTACATCTCTTAAAAAATTATGTAAATTCCCTCTCAAATTGGGGATTCCCTCAAAAATTTGCCCCGACCCTCGACGTCTTTCATCTCACTCTCACACGACTCCTCATTCCACCTCCCTCACAGACGATTTTGTGTAAATCCAAAGTCGCCACCGCCTGAAATCCAATTTAGCTACCGCCGACTATTATAGTCTCACCAGGTAAGTTGGTCTCTCTCTCTCTCTCTCTCTCTCTCTCTCTCTCTCCAATTTCCAAACCCTATCTATCTCCCTTATCTTCTATATGCTTTTGAATGGGTTTCGAAAATGGGTATATTAGATATTTGATTTTTTGATTGGATTTCTAACTCTAGCCATCTCCCTGATGTTGAGGATTTGAGAAGATGTTTTCTCATCTTTGAGAAAACCCTTATTATTATTGTTATTAGGTTTCATATTTATAATTCAGCTATTATGTCACTAATTTATTACCATTCCGTTGTTTTATTGTCTAGTTTTGGCCATAAATCTCATAGACATTGTTCTCAATGTATAGAACTTTCTGTCTTATTATATTTGGTTTCCTTCACCTTTTTGTTTCGGAACACATGAATAGCAGGAGTTCAACAACCCCCCCCCCCCCCCCCCCCCCCCTCCAAAAAAGGATACATTATTGAACAAAGTCTTTTTTTTGTTTTTCCAGGTGTGACTGCTACTGTTTTGGAGTTTTGAAGACCATTAAAGCCTCATGGTTTTCATGGTGATTCACTTCCTCTCCCTCTCTCTCTCTAGTTAAAATCGAGTTAATTGCAATTAAAAGTGCAAAATTGATGCAAAAGGCAGAGTACATGACATGGAATTTACCTTTGCATCATTGTAGATGATTCGAGTGGGGTCACTGTGCTTCATTAAGGGAATTTATACTTCTTTTGTAATCTTTTCTTTCAAGGTCAAGTTTCAAGGTACACACACACACGAAAAAAAAAAAAAAAAACCTGAGATAAGATGGTCCCAACAACTCCAAAAGAAAAAAATGGCAAATATTTTTCACTAAAATGATGCGGTTTTAGTATAAGATTATAGATCGCTACTAGAATGACATTATGTTGCTTTCTGGTGTTTCACATATGCGTCGCCATAAAATATTCCTTTATTTTTTTTGTCCTTATAAATATCCGTTTTGTTCGTCCTTAATGGGTTTAAATGTATTCTTTTAAAAATAGATATGTTTTTAATGTTTAGAGATTTTACATGTTATGGTGGTTTGGTAGAATTTAATTGAGCTCATTACCATTGTTGAATGTGTGACAATGGAATGTGAAACATATATTTTCCCCTATTTGAAGAAAGAGTGAGATTCTTGGGTGTGCAAAAGTGAGATTGTATATGGTATGGTAATTTATCAAATAAATAAATATATAAAATTTGTATGTGGTATGGAATATCTGAGTTTAATATTTAGAATATTGCTTTGAATTTTAGGATGGTTGGATTTTTGTTGGAATAGTAAGTCTTATGGAATTTTTTGATCAACATAGAGTTGGAACTTGGCCGTGTATATGAGTGGACCAGTGCAAAACTTTTGCTTTGTGCTTTATATATATTTTCTACAAAACTTGGTTTTACAATGAAAATGCAGCTCCTAGGGACTAGTTTTTATTAGGATATTCAGACAATTTTAAGAAACTTTAGCAGAAATTATTGGGATTTTTTTCCCTTGAAAATAAAACTTTATTTATTCATCATAAAAAAGAAAAAATATGAAAAGAAGGCTAACCCAGTGCAACAGACACATTTGAGGAAAACCCAATTAGGATTCAACATCTAATGACCACTGAAATGTAGTCAGTAACCAAACAAATATAAAGTTGCAGCCAAAATTAAATTAATAAAAAGGAAAATTCAAATCAAAATTTAAATTTTCTCATTTTTGAGAGGCAACTTCATTTGTTTTAGGCTTGGCTTCTGCAGATGCCTCAACCTTGTCACCCTTCTTACCTGCAAACACGAACGATTAGAGTTGTTCTCTGTTTTGTCATTTGGTTGTTTTTTGGTTGGTTTTTTGCCAACTCGTTGTGATGTACGTCCATATGATTAGGCTTGCTTTTCAGTGTCAACTTAATTGGGATCGTGTAGTCTTGCTATGATGCAGTTGCGCACTTGCCTTTTTTCACTTTATTAACGTTCTATTTGTTTATATGTTGGCCTTCATCAATACAATTTTTTCTTTTGCTGATAATATAATAATATAATAATAATAATAATAATATAATAATAATAAAATAATAAAGACAATGGCCTTGTGATGGTGCTGTAACGTAGGTATTTGATTTGTTTTTTTTCCAACTTTTTCATTTTTCTTCCAAATCCATAATCTATACATAACCAGAGTTCCTATCGCACAAGAAAAAGAATGGAAAATAGGGCACCTAAAGTCTTGGTATTAGACAAACGAAAGTGTTTCATTAAGATTCCTTGCCTTTTATACATGGCAAAGGCAAAGGCAAATCATTGGTCTTACGCAATTATTTATATGATTTAGGAAAAAATATTTTTGCTTCCGGGTAAATTCATGTGATGTTTTTACTTGATACTTATTTTGTTAACAAAAATTCTAATATATATATATATATGTATATATACATAAAAGAAATTTATTAAGAAATCTTTTTGCAAATACTTGTATCCCAATTAATTCATAACATATTCTTAATAAAAATGATTATACATTATATGTTTTCATAAAACTTATAAACAGTTTATAAAATTTACAAAAATTTTGTAACTATAAAAAAGTTGATTTAACTTATTTAGGATTTTTTTTTCCCTTTCCCCTCCGGCTAGGGCCAGCTTTAGGGGCAAGTCGGCAAAGCCGCTGCTTTGGGCCTCTAGATTTGAGCTGAAAAATATGGCCCTCCCATGTAAAAAAAATTCTTATAATATTGGGTAATTTTTTTTTCTTGAGACCTCAATTAAACAGTACTGCATAAGTATCAGAAACTAACCCAATTTTTATTTGATTTGAAAATAAAATAATTGACAAATCTCACAAATTATGAACGTTTAATCTCCCATAGACAAAAGTTAAAGTTAATATAAAATTTAATAGTTATTACAACTCAAAAATTGTAAAACGGAATTATGCTTGTCAGTGTGCCGTAAGTCATTCAAGTTGGTCAGAATTGGTTGTTGCTTGATCTGAGAGCAAGACAGTGAGGACTAAAAAATTATCCCTTCTTTTTCCTTAGTGTTCTTTGATTTCAACATACCTTTAGTTTCATTTCATAACAAGATATGCTGTTTGGTTTAACGACAGTTTCGATCACATCTTTTTTTTTGAAATTTAATATTAATATAATATAATAAGGGTACTTTGGGAAGGAAAAAAAGTAGACATATAATATTTGCCTTCCGATTTTTATAATTAGTTTAGGGGAGGTGTTAAGATGTACACCTAATTAATAGTGCATATTATACACATTTATTTTAAATTATTAAATATTTATAAATTACTTTCAACCATTAAATAATTTGATTAAAAATAATGAATACCTTTTCAACTGTTACAATTTTTTTTACCGATTGTGGTATGTTCCACAAACCCTCTTTCACTTTGTTTTCCCAAAACCCCTTATTTTTCAGACGAATCCGAAGCTCCTATTTGCCCCTCGCCCTCTTCAGACACGACTCCGGAGCTCTCTTCAGACACGACTCCAAAGCTCTTCGTCGCCCTCGAAGACTATCCCACGAACACAATGTGCCCTCGACTTCGCCTCAAGGTATGTCTCTCTTTCTCTCGCTGCAACTTGTTTCTCTCCCTTTATCTATCTCCATTCTATGAAACCCTAGATTGAAATCCCCTTCTTCGAAACTGCCCCTTTCACCTTTGTGAATTCACTAGTTGCTTTATAAAATTAGGAAAATATGATTTTAATCGGTTTAGGTTTTTGATGTTTGTTTGTTTTGGTAGTTGTTTTGATTCCATATATATATATACTTGAAATTTGGCTTGAGTGTGTGAAATCTGATGTGTGGGTAATTGAATTTTGTACTCATGGAACTGATATGAGACTGTAATTTTTTATTTGTTTATTGAAATTTGTTTATGTTTCTAACAATTACACTCGTGGTGGCTTGTTTTTCCTATGAGAAAGAAAATTACAGTGGGTTGGAACGTATTACCTTTAGCAATTGTCTAGGAATTGTGGAAAGTGAGAAAGGAATAGATATTTTGATGTTATTGTGACTTAGTTGAATACCCATTTAGTTATTTTTGTTTTTTTTCTTCGAAAGTGTTCAAAAATTATCTCTAATTATTTCATCAAATCTCATTAAGGGAGTGTTATTTTTTCATCAAATTGAGAACCAATCAAGTAAATTTGAATTTGATGAAAAAAATAAAATAAAATGAAACATTGGAGACGGGTTTTCTTGATCAAATTTGATGAAAAGGGAAATTTTGGATAAGAGGAAGATTTTTAAAAAGATTTTAATGAAAGGATTTGAGTAGTTCATATAAAATCAAGTTTTTTTACTCAAATTTGAAATCAAAGTAGTTGAAAAAATTGGTGAAGGATGGAGATGCTCTAAAATGGTTTATGAGTTACCTTGGAGACGATGAAATGCCAAAATTTGATAGGACTAAGGCCTAAATTAGAAAATCTACAAGGTTTTAACAATAGAATAAAAGTTATGAAATGAAGGGATTTTTAAAACTATACGAGGACACCAATGTCTTACAACTATTTTTGGGATTCTATGTTTGAGGAGCAAATTATTTGTGCAAAGTTCATAGAAATTTATTTTAGCTACCAAGTTGTTATGATTTGAACTTCTAACTGACCGTGCAAGGAAGTAAAAAATAGTGATATCTATAACTAGTGTTGTGATATGTAGAACTTGTGTATCTTAATGTGTTGAAATAAACTAGCAAGACTGATAGGTAAAAAGTTTGTTTGTGATGATCGGTATAGGTTGCTTGCATTGGGCTAGGTTGAGAAGCATGCATTGTAGGCATAAGATGACTCTAAGTGTGATGCTTGTCTTTTATGAGAGCCTTGCTTCTTGGGCGAGAGCCTTTGGTTTTTTAAGCCTCAAGGTTTTGTTGTAAGCTGCTTTCCTTGATCTTCGAAGTGAGTCTTAATCCATAAGCCTCAATAGCCTTTGAAATTGATTGTGACATTGTTCGAAAATACAAAAATATGTATTAACAGTGAACATGGAGGTAATGCATCTGTTGTTGATATGGCTAGCAAGGTAGGCAATAGAAAGCGCGCATGCCTAGTAACATCATAATCATATGAACATTTTTTTATGGGATCATCCACTTCTTTGTTCCACCATTTAGTGTTGTCAAAAATGGCATGAATTAAAAATTGTCTAATTTCGTCTATTGTCGTTTCTATTCACAATTCCTATTCGAATTCCAGATTCAAGCATAACCTATCAATACTTATTGTTTATTTGACTCGCATGACATGGTGTACTAAACTATTAAATTTTTGTCATTTTCCCCTTTTTCCTTTTTGTCCACAAATTCAAGATTCAAATAAAATCTAAAGATATTTTTGTTTAATTGACTCACATGGCATGTGGGTACTAAAATCTGTTAAATTTTTGTTACTTTTATTTTCTTTTTTCCTTTCTATCTCCAAATTTTTTTTTTTCAAATCCAAAATGCAAATAGGGTATTTTTGGTTCAAAAAGTCTATAGCACTAGAAAATTGTCATGAATTTCAAATCAATAGTGTATATTGAAAGTTGCTGTTGTGGGGCCACATTCTAAATGAATCTTGACTATTGATGTGAAATTTAGCAGAGCTTTTTTATTATTTTTTTTTCTTGGAATCATAGCGTTGCAATTTTTGGTTTACTTGATTCACATGACATGAATTTTTAATACTTATTATTCTCTTTTTAATATCTTCTACAAATTTTTATTAAAATTCAAAATTCAAATATTGCGTAACGATATTTATTCTTTAATTGAGTGGCATGACAATGGCATGTGTACTAAACTGCTAACAGAGACCGACCAAGTGTAAAGATTATAGAGAATCACAACACCGTTTTAGTGGTTTTATTACCCAAATAAGCTCAAATGCATGTGGGTTTCACTCTTAGCTGTGATATATATTGCTTTTTCATATGGCTCTCCAGCTATGCCAATATTGGTGGTGGTATTGAGTGCAAAACCAACAAAGGGTTTGTGCACCTGGTAGCTCTTTTTTGGTGAAAGCATACGTGGATCCTATATGCATCCCAAAATCATTTCTTGTTCAAGAAATATCCTCCCTCATCAACCACATTGGATCCCATCAATGTTATATTCAGAAAGAAAAAAAAATTGAAATTTAAAATATACGGATTAAATTTGTTTTGAGTATGATTCAAATTATATAAAGTTTAAATCTGTATTACAGGTGAGAAAATAAAAAAAAATCTAGTTCCGCTGTTATATCCATGCAGCTTATTTAACTATTTTTAAGGTATTTCAAGTGCAGTCCATTTATTCATAGGGTGGTTTCGGATATGACGGTCCATTTTTTCAACACCAAGATTTAGACAACGCAATTTAAAGGCAAGGTCACATTTGACCCACCCTTATGGAGTGAACTTTTGATACCTGCAATCATTGGTAAACCACAGGTAGCGGTTAAGCCCGAGAGACACTAATGAGAGTCAAACTAAGATGTCTAGGTTTACAGTTCATCTCAGGGTCTAACCCTATACTGCTAAACTACTGGTGTCAGCTTTTATAGTTCATCTTGGGTAGAAAAGTAAGCTTGTAATTGCTATGGTGGTGAAGATTGTATATTCCAATTCAAATTCCAATTCAATTTTTGTTATATCTGTTTACCTTGTTCTTCGACAAAGACTTCCAACTTATTTTCTATCATGCAAAATCTCCAAGATGTACAAAGCTTATCCTTTCTTGTTTGTCAATATTAGATGGTGAAAGTTGTGAAAATAAATATTCACCCCAAACAGTGAATATGAACTTGAAGACCATAAAGACCAAAACACATGAGTTTCTTGTTCACACCTTAATGCTGTCTACCAACCACAGGAATGAGTTTGTTTTTGAAAAATAATTTCTTTCCCCACTTAACCAAAAAAATTCTTATATTACATTAGCAAAGTGAGTCCTAGTTGCTGTCGTTTATAATTACTCAAGAATTATAACCAAATCCATAGTTGCTATCATTTATAATTACTCACTTTATGATATATAACTTCATGTAAGTATGACATATGGATTGAAGCTTGCTCAAATCATTTTTATTTTATTTTAAATTGTTTTGGAAAATAATAAACTAGCACACAAGCAGAACAAAATTATGTGAATGTGCTTTGCTTTCTATGACACTGAAACCATCATATGTCCTTAATGTTATGTTTGGATCATGCATTTAGCTATGGATTTTGAAAAGGAAAGGGAAAATGTGTGTCGAATGTAATTATAGTTCATTGACATTTCACCCACATTTGCCCATTTCATTTTCAAATCTCTGCTCATATACATGATGCAAGCACAACATTAAGGTTCTATCAAGATCAGAAAATCCAATAACAATAATCCAAATCCAGTAATCCAATAGTTCAATAGGCTGGATATGAAGTTTTCAGAAAAACAATCCAATAGTCCATCCATTTAGAAGCTACTCAGCTTCACCTGTGACATAGGAAACTATTAGGAAATTAACCAAAAAATGATCTACCAAATAATCCAATAGTTCATCCAATCAAGTAATCCTTTTTTGTAGATATTTTTATTTAATTTTTGTTTTAAGTGGTCAAATGGTTGGTTGTGGTACATTTGTTTAAGTGTTTATTTATGTAATGGTTATTGATTCTTTGAACAAAGGTAGTAGACTTTCATCGCTGTTATTGCTTATGCAGTTTGTTAATGTGAAAAGATGTGCAAAATAATAATTTTCATACATAGATTCTTTCTTTTCTCCCCATAATCATTACTTTCCTTAAGTATTGTCTTCTTTACTAACTCTATTTCGATGTTCTGTTTTTGTTTGTCATAGGTCCTCAATTTCTCCATCTTAACGTAGAAGTAAAGCTATACCTCCTCCATCCCTTCCTCCCTAGCAATTGCATTAGCAGGTCTGCTTTTTAATTTATTTGCTTTTAATTAATAGCAAGGCACTGGCGGGTGTGCTATTTTATTTATTTGTTTCATTTTAATTGATATTAGGGTACTTGCTTCTTTGTTTTTTAATTTATTTGCTTTGAATTGATAGCAGGGCACTGGCGGGTGTGTTTATTTGTTTGTTTGATTTTAATGAATAGCAGGGCACTGGCGGGTGTGCTATTTTATTTTTTTGTTTCATTTTAATTGATAGCAGGGTACTTGCTTTTGTGTTTTTGAATTTATTTGATTTGAATTGATAGCAGGGCACTGGCTGGTGTGCTTATTTATTTGTTTGATTTTAATGAATAGCAAGGCACTGGCGGGTGTGCTGTTTTATTTTTCTGTTTCATTTTAATTGATAGTAGGGTACTTGCTTCTGTGTTTTTGAATTTATTTGATTTGAATTGATAGCAGGGCACTGGCTGGTGTGCTTTTTTATTTTTTTTGATTTTAATGGATAGCAGGGCACTAGTGGGTGTACTATTTTATTTATTTAATTCATTTTAATTAATAGTAGGGTAATTGCTTCTGTGTTTTTAATTTATTGTTTTAAATTGATAGCAGGGCACTGGCGGGTGTGTTTATTTATTTGTTTGATTTTAATGAATAGCAGGGCACTAGCGGGTATGCTATTTTATTTAGTTGTTTGCTTTAATTTATAGTAGGGCATTGGCGGGTGTACTTTTTAATTTATTTATTTAATTTTAATTGATAGTAGGGTACTTACATGTGTACTTTTTTATTATTGGCGTATAATTGATAGCAGAGCATTGGCTGGTGTGCTTATTTGTTCATTTTCTTTTAAGAATTAATAATTGATAGCACAGTATTGGCGGTTATGCTTTTTTTATTTTATTTTTTGTTTGGTTTTAGTTGATAGTAGGGTGCTTGCAGACGTGTTCGAATTTATTTATTTTGAATTGATAGCAAGGCACTAGCAGGTGTGCTAATTTATTTGTTTGATTTTAATTTATAGCAGCGCAATAGCAGGTGTGTTTTTTTGTTGATTTGTTTTGTTTTAATTGCTAATAGGGTACTTACGAGTGTATATACGATGGATGAACTTGAAAGTAGTAGGCATAAACAGGTCAATGCTGAAATTGATGATCAATTTGCTCCAGATGGCAAGGACGATGTTGTTGATGTGAAAGAAGGGTTAGCTTCCCAAACCTATGACAGTTTACGAATGCTACTAAGGAAGATGTGTTGCAAATGAAATTCAATTTAGAGGATGATGCTTATACTTTCTACAATGCATATGCTAAGGTCATCGGTTTTAGCGTACGAAGAAGTAGAAAAAAATTACTGGAGACAAATTTGTAGAGAGTAGGAAATGGGTTTGTTAAGGGAAGGTGTAAGAGAAAAGAAATACTTGCAACGTGTGCAACGGGTAAGAACTCCTAGGGCAGAAATTAAACTTTTTTGTAGTGCCAAATTTCGCGTGCGTTATGACAAGATAGGAAATATGTTGTGACCCACTTTGTAGGGTAACACAACTATCCCTTGGCAGCACCACACTGCGTCCCTTTTCTATGGTCGCATAGGTTCGTAACAAGTGCAGACCAAGCTCAAATAAAGGCCATGCGCAATGTGGGTACGAAAACGAGTCAGATCATGGATTTTATGGTCCACCAATCAGGGGGTTATGAGAAGGTGGGCTTCATTCACAGAGATCTACACAATCAATTCCAAGCTGAGCGCAAAGTACAACTTGCAGAAGGGGATGCAGAGGGTGCTTGGATACTATCAGCTGAAGTAGATGCAGATCCATTATTTTTTTTTTTCAAATACGTCAATAAGGACAATTGGTTGGACAAGATTTTCTGGGCAGATTGTAGGTCTCGAATAGATTATGCGCATTTGGTGATGTATTGGTATTTGATACAACTTATCGTACAAATGCATATAAGAAGCCATTTGTAATTCTAGCTGGCGTGAGTAACCATTTTATGACAACTATATTTGATGTACTTTGTTACCTGATGAGACAATGGAGACATACATGTGGGTGTTGGAAATGTTAATGGAGGCCATGGATGGTAAAAGACCCATCTCCGTTGTAACAGATGGTGATAGGGCAATGCGTCAGGCAATCAAAAGAGTTATTCCAAACTGCAGACATCGTTTATGTTCTTGGCATCTGGAGAAAAATGCCTCAACAAATGTCCACATACCAGAATTTACAACTGATTTTGCACAATTGATGTTAAAGAAATGTAAAATTGATGAGTTTGACAATGCTTGGGCTGCTATGGTGAAACAATACAAGTTGGAGAACAATAACTGGGTGTTGGATATTCATCTCAAGTGTGATTCGTGTAGTAGATGACTTGTGAATTTAGCTGAACACAGACAATAAATTGTCAAACTTCTTAGAATGCATTAAAATAAGGGGATTGGGGATCAAGAACAATAACGAAATTAGTAATAACCTCAACGGCAGTAGCAGATGCTTCAAAATTGACGCCAAGTAATTTTGCCAAGTAAGTTCAAACTCTAAAACAAATTACAACGAACAATAAATAATGAAAAATCCTAGAATATATTTACAGGAATAGCAACATTGTATAACACATATATTATGTACATGACTTGCTTGATCAAACTTATCCTCCTTTGTATCGAGAGACGAATCTGCTTCATCTAATGAAGCTTGGTCTTGGTTGGTAATTTATGATTGGCTTTCCTCTTCTTACCAGCAATGGCAGTAAAAGGCGACTGTATGTCCACGCGCTCATCCGAATGTTGTGCAAGGACCATATGGACCAGTGGATGAACTAGATTTATCAATAAGTTGCAGTTTTGGGATTTTCTTTCTTCGGTTGTTGTTCAATCTTACCTTCATTTTGTTTTTTGCTTGTTTGGTTTGCTCATGAAGATGGGCATCCAATTTCAAGATGGATGGTGTGAGCGGAATTCTATTTTCCTCCATGTTTTCTAATGCTACCACAACATTAGGTTTTGGCAGGAGTATATTGGTTACATGTTCAACTGTAGTACTACCGTAGATTCAGCCAACATTAGGTTTTGGCATGAGTACAGGGGTGACATGTTCAACTATAGGTACAACTGTAGATTCTACCACAACTCCAAGTGCAACTATGCCAGTTTACATTTACAGTGGTGTGCCCACTTTCTGTTGTTTTGACATTTGTAGTAGCTCACATTTTTCCATAACCTTGGAATGAAGAATTAGCCATTCCACTTTAACAATAACTAGTTCTTCCAAAACACTTTTCATATCACAAACATTCGTCTCAATTTTTGAAATCCAAATATCATTGATATTTTTCATTCCCTGCTTTGTACAGATGGTTGCATTTGCTCGTCAACAACAAAATTACATCAACCTATTTACAGACACATCGTAAACAATTTAGTTTTCCATTTCAACATGAAAAATAACAAACAAAAACCAAACATAAAAGAAAGGATACGCTAAGGATGACCTCCTCATTCTGGTAACCTCTTGAATTTTGGAATAGTTTTAGTGTCACCTTTATTTCTGCATCACCCCAATCAGCCAAGCAGGGGACCGAGCGAGCACGAGTAACATGACAACCACTAGGAGCAACGATCAAAGTAAAACGACTGCATCACAAAAATATATGAATTTAACATGTACTATGTAATGAAAAAGCATTGAAATCAAGTATTTCTAACAAAACAATTTGTAATTGGTTAGAAGTTTACCATTATAAGAAATAAGCATCCATTTGGTTGTGAGTGACTTTTTGAATTGTACTGCATAAACCACGAACAAAGAATTGAAGAGTGAACTTGCCCAATTATAATCTTCATGCCATCACATTCTGAACGAGGTGAATGAATGATTGTTTAACAATTCCTTTGTGGTTGGACATAAGAAGGCACCTAATATGTATAGGGCAAATATCCTCGTAAATTCCTCTCCAGCTCCCTTTGTTTTTGGTCAAATACTCTCTCAAAGCATTCAGTTTGATAGCTCCTTGGACAACTCCAAGTTCTTCAAATAGCTTGGGAAATGCTTGTGAAGATTTTTTTAGTTCTACGGTTTTGCCTTCGGCAGGAATGCCCAATAACTTGTGAACGTCTAGTTTAGTAAAGAGGAGTTGTCACCCATGCACATTCAACGAAAAAGTTTTGGGATCAAATTTCTGAATAAACCATTTGCAGAGGTCATGATGAAGCTTTGTACATCTGAGATTCAAGAGCCATTACTAGTAACTGCATCACGTTGGTCCATGCTCAATCTTTTTACTATTTTAACAATTGATATCAAGGCAATTCGCGTTTGGAAATGCCACTGAAAAAGAATATAGTATGTATTAGAATAATTTAAGAAAGACACTTTCAATAACTTAACAATAGTGTGTGAATCAATTTATGTGAGAATTTGAAAATGCAAACATGTAATTACAATGTGCGAAATATGTCATACTAAAACAATAAATTGTTGCTCTCTTTGTATTTCACCTTTCTTGGTTTTGTGGGAAGGGGACCTTTCAACTTGGCTTGCTTATCAATAGTCCACCTGTCCATCTCTTTCTACTCCTTGTCCTCCTTCTGTCGGGTTCTCCATTGATGTCCTATGTCCTTCATCTACATTGCCTCAAAAGTAAATATAAGTGATGCAAGTAGAACATAAAAGATAAAGATAACATAAAATATGCAAACAATGTGTGGTAGGTTGGCAATGTGCAAACCGTGTCGGTAACTTTTATTTGTGCTTCTTGCATGCTTTTGTTTTCATCTTGGCTACAGGTTCAACCAAATGTATAATAAGGGCTAATATTTAAACCCAACATAAAACATGTAATTAAAATAATACATTGAATTGTGTGAAGAAATAATGCTTGCAGAAGAAGAATGCCGGCGTAAATCGTTTGTGTATGCAAGGTTTGTTGCTAGCTTCGCTCATTGTGTATTGTTATATATTATCTACATAAGCAAAGGTGAAATAATCATATGAGACAAAATCAATTTAGTAAGTGCAAGAAAAGTATACACATCAAAAGAAAAATTAAAAATGAGGCAAACAAATAAACACATAGTACAGGATATTTTTAATAATTTGCAGCAGATCAGAGCTATTGGTTGCTGAACATTGCATTAGTATGCTGGGGGTGTGGGTGTTCTATGGAACTTTTAGTGGGAAGCAATTTTGCCTCGCTAACTTCGGTGAGTTGATTATGACAAGAGTGGCATTTTGGGTCAATGCTCATTCGAAGGGGTGTTCTTATTCAGTCCAGGACTTCATCTGCAACTTGTAGCAAATCAGGTCAAATAATGTTTAAAGTACAGGTGGTGTTGTTGCTGCGGCTAGATGCTGCTGCTGTTTTCTGTTTGGGCTAGTTGCTGCTGCTGCTGTTCTTCTCTGTTTTGGGCCATTTTGCTGCTGCTAGTTGATACCAGATATATGTAGCTTAGGGGATTGTTGTCGGTAGCTTAGGGGACTGCTGCAGCTGAGCTGTTTTGAGTCTCGGATGGGTATATGTAGCTTACGGGATTGATTTACCCTGGTGGTGCTTTGGTTTCCATACTGTTTCGTTTTCTTTCTTGTATGTTTGATTGGTCTCTCTCCAATCTTGGATTTAGTGCTGGCATATGATTGAGTTAGCCCCTTAGTGCCAACCTAGTTTGGATTGTTGTGGTTAGCTATGATGCTCGTTGCACTTCTTCCCCTTTATTGATGTTTGCTTTTTGCTTGTATATAGCTTTTTCATCAATAAAGTTTTCTTTTTGGTCAAAAAAAAAAAAAAAAAAAAAAAAAAAAACACAACACACACACAAAATCCAAAGAATGCAACAAGAATACCATACATTGAAGGTCTATTTGCGATCCTAGTGGTGGTTGCTGATGTTGTATAGGTTGCTTCTGTTTCAGAATGATGTGATGAATCAGCTCAATGATGTTATTGGCTGAATTCTTGTTGTTTGTTGTTAGGTTTTAGTCTTTCTTTTGGTGATATTACGTCAATAAATTATATGGATTTTTATTCCTGATTGAATATATAGATTGTTTGAATATATAACCCTTGAATTTTAAATATTTTGGGTTAAACTCATATAATTACTTACATATTGTAGAGACAGAGAGAAATCATAGAAGTAAGGAGTCATCCATTTCAACCCCCATTACAATAAGCAATTAACCAAATTTCCCAATCACCCCCCTTTACTGAGGTCCTCTGTTGCTCTCATTTTTGAACTCCAAATCATTCTCTTCCAATTCAAGGAGTACAGATTAATGACTATCATAAATAAAATTTAAAAATCAACTATTCCAGCGACAATGAGGTCTTAATTTCTGGTTTTGTTGTGCTGTAAACTAGTCTCTCCCTTCGTAGCCTTCTTATTTTTATTTTTTGTGGTTTAACTATTTCTTGAGTTGAGAGTTTGTAGTTATACTGTGACAGATTTGACAATATGGTGTAAGACTATAATCAATGACTATCGTAGCAGAAATTAGGCTTATTTTGTTTCCTCTGTTTTCCTGTCTGTTGTGTTGAGTTTTTTTTTTCATTTATCTATGTTTTCCCCTGTTTTTTTTACTGCACAATCTGAAATTCCTTTCAGTTATCAATGACAGAAATTCAAAACTCTAACCTACCTATTATTGAGAAAAGAAAGAAAGGGATAGTAGAAGATTTTGAAGTTCAAAATTTTCTTATTCGAATGGGTATTGTATATACAATATGAACAAAAACATGAGTATTTCATCATATTTAACTCATCAAAAACAGCTAAGTCTCCAAAAAAAAACATCAAAACCTAGACTCAAACAAACTTAAACAATATGAACAATAAAAACAAACGTACCGTAGGTCTCCACAACATGAAGGTGTTGGCTAATAGTTATGGTGGCAGCAGCAGCAGCTCTGTCGTGGGGTCAAACAGTGGCTGATACAAAGATGATATGAGACTGGTGGGGTGAGAGAATCCGAGACCAGCAACGTGAGAGACAAGACTCTTATGCCAAAACTCCAAAACATGTGTTTCTGTGGGAGTTTTTGGGTGTCCAAATTAAGCATGTGTTGAGTTTTTAGGAAGTTTTAATTTATTTTTTTGGAACACTATATATGACTGTTGAGTTTTAGGAAGTTTTAAATTATTTTTTTGGAAACAAAATATATGACTATTTTAATGGAGGTGGAGTGTCTCCAGTCCACAATATGGACTGAACTGTATTGTTTGGACCTTTTGGGGGCACCACTGATCCCGTTTCGATATTCAGGGAATTTTTTTTTGGTGTGTTTTATTCACAAAAAAAATTAGGTCGATCAACTGATCATAATCTTTTCAAATTATTGCGTTTGTCATTACAAAAAGTGATGATTAAATTTTAAAAACACCAATTTTGTACATTTTTTTGTGACAACCACAGATTGCTCTATCTTTTTTTGTGTTAATGAAATATACAAAATACTCAACAAAATTTAATGGTTTGGATTCGAAATAGAACCCGTGATGGGGCCCATTGTAACGCCCTAAAAATAAACCCATTATATATAACATTAACATGCATTGATAAACGAAAACCAATTATCATCTCATTCATCAGAGTAATCTTATTAAAAGACATCACATGTAATAATGAAAGTAAATGTCTTACGGGCTTACATCTTTCCAAGCCAACACTTGGACACAAAAATATGAGTAGTAACTCATTTACACATTAATCCCTAGGCTTGAGTTTACATGTAACATCAAATTAAAACAAAATAAAAAACTAATTTAAACAGAGTCTTCAAGTCCAAATCCATCCAAGCTAAGTCCTTGGAGGTAGCACATCACCTGAACCTGAAAATGATGTTCTCATATAGGGTGAGCCCAGACAGTAGAGAGAAATACTAAACCAAATGTAAGCATGAATAAAGCAATAGCATTCAATAGATGGTTAACACAAATATCAGTTTCACTTTCCATTTTACCAATACGGCTCAGAACTTGGCCAAACTATAACAGTGAACTAAATATCACGTTAACATATCTTCCATTTATCAACAAAACAAATGAGACTAAGGCTCATATCAAAACACTTCCATACTTCTCATTGATACACATTTTAGTACTGTATCAACATGTAAAAACACTTCTACAAATCAATAAGCACATATAATAGTGATGCTAATGGAGTCCATCCCCTATCTCCTCCCAAACAATATCCGGTTTAGGAATACATCCCCTATCTCCTCCCAAACCGTGGAGTACATCCCCTATCTCCTCCCAAACAATATGCATATACAATGTATTAAACACTTGTAATATACAATACACAATCAATACATGTATTTTCTGTATTAATTCAACAGTCAAAATTAGTGAGTTAACCAATATGATTAGTTTCAGTTTTCCCTAATCCACATGCAATGTCTACAACAATCATGACTATCCTCCACTGATAGCCCAAAACAGTTATTTCTAAACAAGAAATAAATGTACCAACAATTATAATCTCAACATTTCAATAGGTGAGTGATTAAATTATCCAACTACACCATTTAAGTTCATAATTCCCCAATTTCGTGAATTAGACTTAATTCTACAATTTTCCCAAAATTAATTATGCAAATCAATTTTTATTACAACAATTAGGGTTTTTTTCCTTTTTCTCAAAATCAACCCTAAGGTTCAATTATCTCAATTTAACACATAAACACATGTTGTTTAATAGATGAAAAACCCCTTTTTCAAATTATAATACAAACCCTAATTTCTCAAAATTACCAAACAACCCCTAACATATCAAAATACCAAAACTTAGAACAAAACCTATAATAAGGAGTAGGAAATCCCTACCTCGAAGTGAAGAACTCAAAATGGAGAAGATGACGAAAATCCAAAGTGCTCCAAATCCAAGATTGTTCAGATTAAAAGGAAGCCCTCGACTCACTCTATCTTTTTAATAAAGGATCTAGGGTAGAAACAAACTCTAAATAGATCAAACCTAAGAGAGAACGTGTGTAGAGGGAGAGAAAAGTCGGACCTAGGGTTTTGGAATCAGAAAGAGGATGAAAAACTGTTTTAAAACCCGCTGTTGCCTATTTAAACCTGACAGGCTCGCTCGAGCGAAGACTTGGTCGCTCGAGCGACCAGACACAAGAAAGCCTCGCTCGAGCGAAGAAACACAACTCTCAGGTCTAAACCAGATGCAATCGCTCGCTCGAGCTAAGAAACCCTGGCTCGAGCCACAACACACAAAACTTTACTTTCGCTCGAGCAACAAAACCCTCGCTCGAGTGAAAGACCAAAAACAAAAGCTCGCTCGAGCGACTAACTCCTCGCTCGAGCGAAGGTTCAAAAATCTGGACAGCAACACTAGGTTTCCAACCCAACCACCTGCCCAAAACATTCTATAACTCAAGAATAAGAATTAAAGGATAACAACAACAATTATATAACGAGATCTACGGAACATAAGTCAGGATACAACAACTAACTGGGAAAAGACCGGGGTCGCTATGCCCATGGGCCTAAACAGTGCCCTCAAATCCAAATGATGGGCCCCATGGGCCCAAATTATGCAAATTTATTAATATTTTTTTATTTTTTATTTTACCCAAACATTTTTTTTTAAAATTTTTTTTATTGAAATTTCACTTTCAGAAAAAATCATCTCTCTCAAACTATAACTCAAAAAACTATCCAACCACTGTTCTCTTAATAATATCTACTTTATGTCTAAATTATTCGATTTTGCATCAATATTACTCCACCATCAATTACGGTCTATAATAAAATAGAAGTTGCTCATGTGGCACCCAAAATATCAATTAGTTCTTTGAATGAAATGAAGTTTGGAAGTCTAATTGATATTTTATAAATAGTTTGGAGGGTAAAATGAAATTTCAAATTTCATTGCCATGCAGCAACTTCGTTGGATTACAAACAAAAGCTAATAGCGGGGGTATAATTAATCCAAAATCAAATAAACTAAGTGTAAAATTAATCCAAAAGCTGTGTATTGAATTTCATTGTATATCTTTCTTTTTTGGTTATAATATGACTTACTTATCCCAAAAAAAAAAAAAAAAATAAAAAAAAAATTAAATCTTCATATTAAATTATGTAGCATATTTTCTAATAATAAATATTAATTAAATAAACAATTTCTTTACAGATTAAGGATGGTTTACATTTTGTAAAATGGTAAATTGCACCTTCACCCTGCTTACCTATGAATACTCTCACTTTGGTCTTCAAACTATTATATTCTTTTCACTTTGGTTCAAATTGTAACAAATGTTATACTTTTGTGACGGAAAATGCGGGATGGGTTAAGTTGACCTTCATTTGTACGAAAACCTCCGCTATAGACCACCTCAACATGCAATCCTCCATTGTAGAACACTTCCATTTGCCGCTTGCCATGATGTATCTATTTTGAAGTGGGAAAACAAAGTTTTCTAAGTGATCAAAGTAGGAAAGTTAATTTTTAAAATTCTACAGTTACCTTCAGAAGTTAGCAAATCGGACCAAAAATAAGAAAAGACAAATAATATAGGGACTAAGGTGGGTACACTGACAAACAATATATATTTAAAAATAAAAGGAGTGATGGTAAAAAGGTAGTGACCGACTACGAAATAATAGGCAAGGACTAATATTGGTATGAGCTACAGTTATAAATGTGTCAAAGTGATTTATACCCGACGCCATCATTTGGACATAATGACTACATAACACTAGTAGCGGCAACAATGCTATTATAATGGTCTAAGTCGATGATGATGGTTGTGTTTCAGTGGATCAAAGGGCATGATTAATTGAAGTTGGTAACAATAACATTGTTGTCTAATTCACTAATAATGACAAGGAAAGAAAGAGTGAGAGTCGATGAGATAGTCATAGCAACAACATTTCAGGTAACATTAACATTGACGAGAGAGAGAGAGAGAGAGAGAGAGAGAGAGAGAGAGAGAGAGAATCGTAGAGCGAGAAACGCAGTTGGAGTGTCATGCGTTTTTGTTAGTGATAATGTTTGAGGTAATGGCAAACAACAACATAATTACATATAAATGGCGACCGATCAACCGATCAATTACTATTCGAATATTGACTAAATTGGTATTAATGATTAGGCTTTTACTAATTGATTATTGAATCAGTTATGTTTATTATATCAAGGATCCCTACAATCAATTGTACAATCAATTGTGATATTTGAATCTCCCGTATATTCTAATGGATTGTACAATCAATTGTCATTGTTCAAAACCCTAGCTACTAATCAATTGTATAATCAATTGTGGTCTTTCAATCCAATCGATTTTGCAATCAATTATGATTTTCCATTCACTCCAATATGCTATACCAATTGATTACACAATTAATTGTGTTTGAAATTTTAAAAGTTATGATGTTTTGTTAATGTTATGATTTTTGGGACAAAATTACAATCAACGTGCTATGTTATGATTCATTGGTAAAAGTTATGGTAGTTTGTTAATGTCGTTATGATTGTGGGAAAAAAAAAGTTAATACTCAATGTGTTATGGTTATGATTGATTAGTAAAAGTTATGATTTATACCATAAAAAGTTATGATTTCTTATGGTGAATCATAATAAAAAATGTTATGATTCAAATGTTACGATAATTTGTTGGAAATAATTACATTTGTTATGAGTCGTTATATTGTTATGATTGATACTGTTTTTGTTATGATACCGTAGTGTATATTATGACATTATTATGATTCATTGTAGTAATTGTTATGATGTTTAAAAAAAGTTATGATTCTTTCATGTAACTTGTTAAATGACCTGTTTAGCAAGTTACTTTTTATGACGTGGCATAATATGAACCACACAATAAGTGCATATCATATGCCTTTTAAGAAGGTGTACATTATAGACTTTTCCTTAGTTTAGATATGTTGAAATGTGCTAATTGTTCTCAATTCATGTACCCCTAAAAGTGCAGAAGTATGCAAGCATTGGAATTAAGGAAGTACTACCTTAGAGTATGCTCTGGTTACAATGTCAAATTGCAATTTGAGTGAAAAATTGAGAAAGAAATTGCAATTTTATGATTGCAAATCTTTTAGGAAAAATTACACAAGTGGAAATTGGAGAAAACATTTACAAATTAATGAAAAAATTTATAAATTTAATTATTAATATTTACAAAAAATTTCATTAATTTTTTGACTTTTTTTTGAAAAACTACACTAATGTAGAATTTTCCCAATCTTTTATGTAAAATTTATGATACATACTCAAAAAGTGGGGGTTGGTGTGTGTGGCATATAATTGTCCAGATTTGAATAATCAAAGTCTAGTCTATCGACCACCAGGGTGGGTGGTCTCGTGGACAATGCATTACGTTTTCACAGGGTGAGTCATGTTCGAATTCTGGGGGCATGTTCTCTCTGCAGAGAATCTGTGTTGTACTTTGATCGAAACTTGGCCTCTTCTGTGGCGCGTGATGAGATCCATTAGATGCATTGGTGGTGGGTCTCTTCTTATTGGATTAAATCTAGTCAGTAACTGGTTACCCCGAGACCAGGGCCCACGAATGCTATAATGCCCTACATATTGTCCTTTTTTTCCATATAAAAATTAAATAAAAAAAAGTCAAGTCTATTGGGGGAGAGCATAAACATTTAGGTGTGATTTTCTTGCCCTCTTTGCATGACGGATTAAAGTTGAGAATTGATTGAATGATTCTTCCCAACTGCATGTTGTGAACGTAGGTGAAGTAATTTGAGTCTAAGCGTTACTTTGATAATAGATTCTTTCTTCTGATGCAGTGAACGTAGGTGAAGTAATTTGTGTGAATTTTAGTCAAGCATTACTTTTCCAATAGATTCTACCATCTGATGCCTTGAACGTAGGGGAAGTAATTTGAGTCAAGCAGTACTTTTATAATAGATTTTATCATCCACAATTAAAATTATTTTATAAGTCTAGTTTCTTTTCTGTTCAGATTTTAAATTGAAAGGTATAATTCGGGCTCTTGAGGTTCACTACATGTCTTGATGATGTGAAATGTTCATTTTGTAGGGGCCTTAATGTATATCATCTACACAAAAAGTTAGGTCGATTAGATAATCATATTTGTTCAATTTATTGTTTTTTTCACCAAAGTCTATTTTTAAAAACGTAGTTATCTTCTTTTTTTATTTTTTATTTTTTTTGTAAACAAATGAGATAAATTGTACATGATACGATTATCAAATTAACCTAACTTTTCTGTATGGATGATATACACGAAAGGTTCCATAAAATAAATGATTTGGATCATTGGAAAACGGGATGCATGGTAAACTCCACGAGTCTAAACAGCACACTCTTCTAGATTAAAGAAAAGCCCAACCCTATTTTATATAAGGGCTAGGTTTCCCTCCAGTCCAAAAGGTGTTTTTAGGCTCGTGAGATGTACTACCGGTCATGTTTCTTTAATTTGAACCGGTTATTTTGTAGGCACATTCGTATATATTATTCACATAAAAGATTAGATCAATTCAATAATTGTAACTTATTCAATTCATCATATTTATTTTAAAAAAATATTGTTGACAAGTGTATTTTTTAAAAAAGATCATTAATTTTTTCACAATACACATCCCATTTTGGGGTGTCTACTATATGTTCCAATTATGATATTTGTAAGATTTTGTTATGACTTATTATAATGTTAGTTATGACTTAATTATGATTCTGTTTTGACTCATTGTGGTTAGGATTGTAAATGAGCCGAGCCGAGCCGAGTTTTAGTATATTTGAGATTGTTTATTAAGATTTTAGCGAGCTCGAGCTGAGTTGGCTTAGGTTTGACTTGAGCTCTAGTTTGTTCACAAACCTTCGACGAGCAAAAGAAATTATAAATTCGTACGTACGTATGAGACTAAAATTATGATTGAAACTTTGATTATACAATTATATATACAATATGTATAAACATATTAAAAAAAAGTCAATATCTTACCAAAATAATAATATTTACTACCACTATTATATAAATCTATTTATATAGTTAGCTATTATTTGCATTATTTAATGTATAAATAATATAATAAATGCCCTTATATTTATTCTATTATTTAAATAATATTAAATGAACCTTGCTAACGAGCTAAACTTTCGTATGTTTAAACTTGGTTTATTAAAATTTTAACTAACGAACTCGAACTTGAACTTAATAAAAATTTGATGAACCGAGTTCGAACAAATTTTTACCAAGTCGAGCTTGAACCTGTTCACAAATGACTTTTTTTATTTGCAACCGTAATTGTGGTGTTACTTATAACTTATAGTGATGGTACTTATGACCTATCATGATTATTAGTTTGGTTATAATTCAAAAAATTGTTAGTTATATCTTGTGGTGTTTGATTACAAGTCATTTTTTTTTAGTTATGGCATATAAAAAAATTTAGTTATAATATTTGTGATAATTAATAACACAAATGTTATAACTTGCATAAAAATATTTATCGGCATCTATAGTCAAGTCTTGATATTATACAATGGGGTCGTTTGGTGCAGATCAAAGTAGGTGTTCGAGATTTACTTGTATGATATTTTTTTGTTTTAAGAGGGAAAAAGGTCAGAGACAGGGATGCATTGCCTCAAGAGAAATTAAAGATGACATCTCAGGCAGGACTTCTTCGATCCAAACAAACAAACCAGAGGAATGAGAAGCCCGTCAAGCCAAAACATGTGCAGCTCTATTGCCCAATTGTGGGAAATGAGAGATACTAAAGCTACTAAAACTGCTACACTTCACATGCAATCTGCAATGATATGTAGGGGCGACCCTACATAACATTGGGTGTATAAATTTTACTCTGAATCTTTATTTATTTATTATATATATATATATGTAATTTAGCTTAAAATTTTATGTTAAACATTTTAACCTATTGTTTTGAATACCTAATACGGTTGAACACCTACTCAAACCACTTTCTTGAACACCTAACTCAACTCATAGTCCTTTAATCAATATATATGCTTTGTGAAGTGAACACACAATATGTTTTGGAGCTTTACTTAGCCTGTACAAAGTACCACTTTGACAAAATTGTGTGATTTTGTAATTCCTAACAAATATATCACTTGAATATTGTTGTTGATTAATAGTTTTATATCTTATCGCAATTTGAATTAAAATAATTTTCTTTATTTTCTTTTATCATGCTAGTAATAAAACAAAATGTATTTATGTAAATTTTCTTTATTTATTTTCTTAAAGTATGGTATTTTTTTGTTGACTTGCTTTTTTATGATAAATTATAAATATATCTTTTGAAATTTTCTTAAAATTTATATTGTGTTTTGTAATTTTAAAAAATATAAATATTTCTTGTTAGAATTTGTCATTTAACAGAGTTAATATAAAAAGAGAAATTTCTAACTACCTTCCTATATAATAATAAAATTACTAAAAATATTAATTGAAATTATTTATGATATCATTAAAAATTGTTTATGACTTAATAATTTACTAACAAAAGAAGTCATCTATTATGCAATTAAAAATTTAAAGACAAAAAACATAATTTTAGAACTTATCACCCACAATTAATATTTTAAATAAATCTCAATAAATATATTTATAATTTGCTCCAACTATTAAAATGCACCAACACATTTGATAATCTGTAGCAGATAGTTCGACTTTGCATATGTGATTTATGGTCCACGGGGAAAAGAACAAGATGACAAAAGGAGCCCCCTCCCAATCAAGTCAAGTCTACCTATAATAATAAACATAAAGGGAATTCCTTGGTACCCCCAAGTCAAGTCCAGTCTACCTGTTGGTAATTTGTAGCAGATAATTCGACTTTGCATCTGTGATTTATAGTCCACCGGGAAAAGAACAAGATGACAAAAGTAGACCCAGGTCAAGCCCATTCAAAGTCTATCTATAATAATAAAAATATGGGGAATTCCTTGGTACTCCTAGGTCCAGTCAATTCTACCTATAAAATAAGGGGAATTTCTTAATATTAAAATTTTATAGTATAAAGGATATGTAATATTTTTATATTGGTTGAGATCCGTCAACATTTTTTTCAGAAAAATTTCAATCTAGAAAAATTTTGATTCATTGCTTTGTGTTTTGAAATTTCTTTGGTTTGAAATTTTTCTGGTTTGCTCGATTTCATTGATTTTTTCACAAATTTCTCTGGTTTGCTTAATTTCATTAATTTTCTCCATATTTTGAAATTTTCTCTTGGTTGAAATTTTTCTGATTTGCTCACAATTTTCTCTGTATTTTGATCAATTTTCTATGATTTGTGCACAATTTTCTTTGTGTTTTGACCAAACTAAAGAAAATCAAACATATTTCTGCACAACACATGCAAACAAACATGTATATATTAGGGGTGGGCACGGGTCGGTTGCGGCTACAGAACCTCCAATCTGCCATCTGTTCGCCAGATTGGCGGATTGGAGAAAATCAATCTGCATCCGTCCGCCAATCCGGTGGATGTGGATTGAGCGGATTGGCGGTTTGGCGGATAGATGCGAATCGGTTTGGCAATTTAAAATTTTATAAATTTTCAATATAATTCAACTTGTGCACTTCCTCAAAAAAGAAGAAGAAAGTATTACAGTCAATGACTTAAAAAAAATATTATAATCACTGCATGCTTTATCCAAAGTAAGAAAGTTTGAAACTTTAGAATATCACAATCATTGTATGCCTCATCCACATAAAGTATTATAATTTGTAGTTCTTAAAATATAAAAATAATGCAAATCACCAAAAGCATGAACAAAGCAGTAGTACAGATTATATGTCTCTGTATTGTTATATTTATATCTGTTTTTGAAAACAAAAACCAACCAGCATATATCATATTTTCTATTTATTATTTTTAAAGATAGATTTAAAAACAAAAAAATATAGATAAATAATATGTTTTTTTTTAATTTAAAAAAGATATTCAAGTTGAAAATTTTTTTTCAACAGAATATTTAAATTCTTTTTTAATTGAAAACACAAATAGAATATTTAAACAAATTGAAAACACAAAATCTTATAAATTACTAGGGGTGCTCGCGGTTTGGCGATTTGGTTGCGGCCAAAGGAATCTCAAATCCACCATCCGTCCGCCAAATTGGCAGATTGGAGAAAATCGATCTGCAACCGTCCGCTCGTCATTACGCATCCGTCCAAAATGTGACAGATCGGTTCGATTTGATCAGTTTTGGCGGATCAGTATATCTGCTGCTCATCCCTAGTATATATATTGATGTTTTCCTCATCAAATTACCTAAATGACTAAGCTTCTTGGTCTCTCTCTCTCCGTGACATGGTGATGATATATGTTCTGTGCTACGTACTACTACTTAGTTTTTATTAAGTAATATATCTCCCCAAGGTTTGGTCAATTGCTAAAATTTTCGCATTCACACAAATCATGTATAGATAAAAGTAAAGCAGAGAGAGAGATTGAACAGAAAGAAAGGGAGGTTAATCTCTTAATAAAATGTCAAATAATGCTAGGGATCCTAAATAATCTACCAACTAATTTACTAGTGAGAGATTTAGTAAAAAATTTGATAGATTATTTGAAGTTCATAACATTTTCCTAAAATGTTCATTGTTTTCTCTAAATTTAAGTGATGTGGCATGAAATCATTGGATGTCCGTAAACCACAACATTAGGGCATAGCCGTGTAAAACTCAATCCCAATAGCTGTGTAAAACTCAATCCCAATTTTTCATATGTAAATTTTCTCATATGTAATAATAATTTATTTTTCATATTAACTTACCTCTTTTTGGTAATTTCCTTTTTATTCAAATAATAAAAAATAATTTTGCACAATATTAAAAGAGACTTTAATTTGGGCGTCCATTCTTTGTCTTTTCTTTCTGTGATTACTTTATCAATACAAGTTTACACAGACTAGTTTAATTTTTTCTTATTTTTTGCATTCAATCTTTATCTAAAATATATTTATTTATATATGTTTGCATGTATAGGTGCATATGTAATTATAATTTTTGCAGTTTCTGAACCAAACTCCATGTAAACTGAATCAGGACTTCACTTTGGATTTGTGGAGAGAGAAAAGGGGTGTTTAGAGAGAGGAAGAGGGTCAGTTTTAGGAAGAAGGGGTTGATGGGTAATTTTGGTTCATAGAGAGAGAATGGAATAGAAATCAAAGAATCCTAAACAATATTTGTCCATTGTATATCCATCCATATCTTTGTAGACATAGACAATTACTTAAGCAGCATTTACTATTTATCTTTCTATGCAAATTCTTCTTAAAATTCATAATTTTAACACCATTACAATGTCTATCACATGATAAAACGAATCCTAAATAAGACTACTAAAGTCAAGTCCTCATATTAGACAAGTGTACTTTATTAAGACTCCTTCCCTTTTTTTCATGAAAAAAAGAAAGAAAAATTTGCAGAGAGAAAACAAAAGAAAAGAAAAAGTGAAAAAATATATATTTCATTTACTATTTTTTTTCTATTATTATTTATTATTCTTTGCAAAATCCTTCTTAAAATTCATAATTCTAACACCACAACAGTGCTTATCACATGATAAAACAAATCGTAAATATGACAACTAAAGTCAAGTCTTCGTATTGGACAAGTGTATTTCATTAAAATTCTTTCACCTCTTCCAAATATATATATATATATATATAAAAGAAAAGAAAAAAAATCCTTCCCTTTTATGCATGGTAAAGGAAACATTTGTCATGAACAATTATACGCTTAAGTGAAAGAAAAAAAAAAAATCATTTACCTTTTATTTAGTTATTTTTCTCTATAAATTACGCTTAAAATTCATAATTTTAATAATAACACAATGCCTATCACACAAAAAAACAAATAGAAACTAAGACAACTTAAGCCAAGTCCCATTTCAGAAAGTAGATAAAAAGCTGACTTTTTGTTTTTTTTTTTTAGTTTTTTTTTTTTTTTCTAAAAAACGTACAAAAAAATAAAGAGATGATGTGATCCAAGAAAGCCAAAAAGTTGTCTTTTAACCTAGTTTCCAATTGAAAAAAAGGTATTTCATTAAGGTTCCTTTCCCTTTTCCCACAAAATAAATAAATAAATAAATAAATAAATAAAAATAAGAGGAAATATTTGCAAGAGAGAAAAAAAAGTTAAAAATATATATATATTTCATTTACTAAATTTTTTCTTCTATTGTTTGTTCTTCTTTGGAAAATCCCTCTTAAAATTCATAATTTTAGCACCACCATAGTGCCTTTAACATGAGAAAATGAATTGTAAATAGGATAATTGAAGTCAAGCTTTTGTATTAGACAAGTGTACATTTCATTGAAAAAGAGAGATTTGCTAGAGGAAGGAAAAGAAAAGAAAAAAGTGAAGAAAAAAAGATTTATTTTTTCATTTACTTATTTTTCTTTTATTATTTTATTATCTATTCTTCCTTGTAAAATGTTTCTTAAAATTCATAATTTTAACACTATCACAATGCCTCTTCACATGAGAAAATGAATTATAAATAGGACAACTAAAGTCAAGTCTTCATATTAGACAAATTCGTTACCTTCTATGCATGGCAAAGGAAACATTTGTGATAAACAATTATATATGGTTAAAGATCCAGTTCCATTATTTTTCATACATTTATTATATGTATGTGTTGGGATTTGCAAATTGTTCTCAATTGATGGGAAAATTATTGGATCCTCCACGTATTCATACTTTTCATTAATTATCATACATTACGTCTCTCATGTTTCACTAACACTCAACACAAAATCGTGGACCTCGAAGTCCATTCCAACTAGTGACAAAAGTCCTTAAGCATTAGTGGCCCTAAAACTTGGAATTAAAACAAACAGAACTTGAACAAGAACCATGAGAAGTTCCTATTAGAACATATTGAAGATACAATTTTTTGATTTGTAGTGGCATAATTTGTAATTTGATTTTATTTCAATTACCAAAGTTATGGACGTGTGATAAGATTTTAAAAGATAAAATTTGAAAAAATATATTCATAAAATGGTAGGAGAAGAACCTACTTAAAAAAAATTGAGAGAATAGGATAAAATGATTTGGTCACATATAACAAAGACCAAATGATATAATCGTAAGAAAGAGTGATACAATCACTATAAATGGAGATGTTAGAGAAGGGAAAAATCTAAGTTCACATGAGATGTGATAGTAAAAAAAATATATTTATTTAATTTAATTGAATCAAATAAAATGATGAAAAAGATTTATATAGTCGATCCTACTTAATTAAGACTCAACACTTAATTTTTGGTTTAATTTATAATATGGTGAATGAACCTTAGATAAATGCCATAGCACAAGCAAGTTTTCACTACCTTAATTTATTGTCTCACATGGCGATCGTTAAAAACAACTGTCTCATGTTTACATCAACACATTTTAACATCATACATCCATTTATTTTCCTAAATGGTTTGACATTCAACTAAAAAATTTATATATTTTTTTTATTTTTTTTGTTTTTGTTTTCAGTGAATATGTTTGAAAAATTATGTTAAAATTCTTTTGACGTTCGTCTAGTGCACATGGATTTGAAAGTAAAAACATTTTGAAAAAAATTCAAAAATATTCACCAAAGACCCAAAAAAAGATCTAATTGTTTTTTTTTTTTTTGGTCTTAGTAAAAAAAATTCAATTATTTTATTTAAATAAAAAAATCTTTGTGATTTTATACCTTTGTTTATGGTAGAAACTTTCAATTAATAATCTTCTCATTTAGTACAATAGATTATAAATAAATTATGGATGTAATAATTGATAAATCACATATTTAATTATGTTTGAGTCTTTTTATATTCATTATAGTTAAAGTTGGGACCTACACGAATTACTCCATAGTGGCATGCTCATGTTTACTCATTTAGCCCATTTGGGGGACTTTAGTTTTTTAATTAAATAGTAAAAAATTACTTCAAGTTCACACATTATTTTTTCTAGGTCTGTCTAGTGAAAAAGCATTTCAAAAGTGAAAATATCCAACTTTTTTTTTTTTGGTCTTCAGTGGAATTTTTTCTAATTTTTATTTTATTAAATTTTATGGTCCATCTAGTTTTTTTTTTTTTTTTAAAACGTAAAAGTGTAATGTTTTTTTTACTGAAGACCAAAAAAAATTGACAAAAAAATTACTAAAAAGTCAATTCCAAACAATAAATTATATCAAGTCTTTGTGATTTAATACCTTTGTTTATGGTAGAAACTTTCAATTAATTAATCTTATCATTTAGTACAATGTTTTATAAATAAATTATGGATGTAATTATTTATAAATTATAAGAAAATTTATCCATAAATCTCATGTGGGGGAATATTGATCCATTTAGTCCTAAGAGTTTTCTTATGAACCAATTAGTTTTTTTTTGTTTTGGAAAGTTGTATTTATTTGATTTGGTGTCATTTGAGTTTAAGTGAATGTCCTTTTGTGATTTATTTTGTTAATTTTTTGATTCATTTTTGGGGTGAGAATGGAAATGTGAGATGTGTAAGATTTTTTTTGGGAGATTGATGACTGAAGTGTTGGTTGTCCAGCTTGGAAATTTGCATTTTTGTTAGTGTGATTTTCTGGTGTTACATTAGAGTGTTACATTTAGGGGAAAAAAAGTACGCTAAGGAGTTTTTGTGTATTACATTGATCGAAGTATTACATTTGGAAAAAATATATTAAGAAATTTTTCCTGAAGTTATAGCCTTGGATGGCCTTGTTAATGGAAATGTTGTGGAGCTAATCTAAATTGTAATGAGAAATTTCACTGTATAGTCTTGTGCAACTAACTTGTGGATGATTATGTATTTCGATTTAAGTCCTTGTTTTTAGGAATGTTTATAAAACTTTGAGTTTTGCTTGAAAAGTAGAAAATATATTTTAACTTTGATTGGTGTGAATTTTGGCACTTATGAGAAATGTTTTACATTCAAGAGAATGATTTTCAAAGAATCGAGAAAATGAAAAAGATTTTTTTTTTTAACAATTATCATTTGTTTTACCTAGAATGATAGGTGTTGTGTAAGTGACTTAACTTGAATTGCAATTTGGTCTGGGTGATGGTTTGAGGAATGTTTTGGAACTCGTGAGGTTTACATACCAGGGTGTTGTCTCTAACCTTATCATGTTGGAAGTTCTCTTATCCTATGTGAGTTGGAATCCGGGAATCTATCCCAAATATGGATCCAATCCTTAGTGGGTGGTTGTGCTTCCAGTTGTGTTTGAGTTGCCTTTGTTTGGCCTTATCTTTAATTTTGGGGCGAAATTCCTTAAGGAGGAGGTTATAGTGACTCTGGTTTAGATCCAACCATTGATGTTTTGAATCCGGATTTCATTGTCTTGTATGGTTGTTCATGCCTTGTTTCCCCTTATTTCTCATTGAGTTGGTTATTGGGTGTGCGTTGGTTGCATTTGGAGCACGTTAGTTGCTTTTTAAAAAAAAAAAAAACTGTTGTTGCCCTGAATTTTGTCTCTACACTCGAGTGGGGTGGTTCTGTTACTTATAGGCCATGGGCCATTTATGTTATTTATTTGGCCGTGTGCCATTCTTGTGAGGGTTACACCCTTTGTACATGATGTAACCCTTTGTGCGTTCAATTTAATTTATAACATCTGTGTATATTTTAGTTATAGAACATCCATTCGACTTAGATATTATATTTAGGAATGTATGAAATTGGATAAACACATGTATTGTGTGACTATATGATATACATCTGCATGAGAGTTTTTTCTACTGTTATCATTGGGTGGTTTATTCGCGTGAGCCAGACTCTGTAAATCCGGGGCTTGACATCAAAATTAGAGGAAAAATGTCACGATAACTATCACATAACATAAAAAAATATATTATTATATTGAGTTTCGAGTTTGTGTTAAAGGTGTGACTTATATATAATAAAATATTAGGACAATTACAAAAAAAATTCCAAAGTTTGACCCTTACAAACACTAAACACTAAATATTTGCCTATTTTTATTAAGTAAAATCAACTAAAAAAACAATATTTTAGTAAAAATGATATTTATGATATTTTATGTATACTTATATTGAGTTTAATGACTAAAATGTTTTTTTTTTCCATTGATTTTACTGATAAAGATAGATGAATGGTTTTAAATTAAAAATAAATCAAAATGTTAGGATTTAAATTAGCAAAATTAAAAACTCAAATTTTATTTTATTAAAAGGCTCAATCCTTGAGAGTTTTTTTTTGGAATTATATAAGACGTGACTATATAAACCAACTAGGCCTGGTCTACTTGGCAATCATACCTTCCTTGGGGTTTAATTCTTAGTAAGTATTTAGGTGCTTTGCTAAGGATGAGGAGATTCTCTCCCATAACTGGCTAATCTAACAACTAAAATTTGCCAATAAAAAAAAACACATGACTGATATGTATTTATGATCTTAGCTCAAATTTAAATGGTGGACGGAGCTAGGATTGTTATTTCAAATCCAATTAAAAAATTAAAGGGTTACGATCTTAACTCAAATAGTGCCTTAATTTGAAAAATACTATTTATACATAATTTTCTATATAGAATTTAAGATAAAAATAATGTGTAATGCCACTCTTGCAATTATAAACTACTAGCGTATGCCGTGCCTGAAGGCACGGTGTAAATAATGGTGTGATCAAAATACAATTATAATTTATACGTATCATGTTGAGATTTATGGGATCTGTAGTATTTTTTGATAAAACTATTGAAAAAATATGAAGAAATACTATTCTTCTTAAAGAACTTGTAACAATTTTACTTGTACCCACACGCTCTACAGAACTCAAAAAAATAACTCCTCCCTAGCCTTAATGCAGATTAAGAAACAAACATATAAGATTTATAATGTTCACCAATTTGGCACAAAAGAATAATCATTGCTGCTTATTAAAAACAAAAAAAAAACTAATCATCCAGTTAAGAATGAAAGACCAACCACTAAATATGAAATAGTCAAGCCAACAATTTTTTATGGGTGGGAAACTATGCTAGGGAGTTCACAGCCCAGAGCCATAACAAATAGCAAAATATAGAAACCAAAATATCAAGCAAAAGTCATTCTAATGATGCTGTTATAATAGGTTTCTCATATCATGCAAAAGTCATTCTATTTCATTATACAACATCTACCGAAACCACTCATAGGAAAGCTACAAAGACTTCCACAATACCACCATTCAAAAGAAAGAAAGATTAAGGAGAGAAGAGGAGGAGGGGGGAGCACAAATACCAAAAGATCCAACAAAAGACCCAATAAGTAATAGACCCAAAAATAAATAAATTTGCTAAAATTTTAAAGTAATGGAACTGATATAATAAAAAAATCGTTTAGAGTTCATACCTTTGATTATATTGAAAACCCATAAATGATGACCTACAATAAAAAGACAACAACACAACATGAAAATGGCGGAAAGAAAACAAACTGAAATTTAGAAAAACTAATTATTAAAAGGAGAAAGGCACTCTCATATTTATTAAATGGAAAATCTTAACAAAGAAATCGAAATTGTTTCCTAAAAAATGGCCAAAGTAAAAGGCTTCCAGAGCCATCCAATAGATAATCTACTTGTGACTAACTTTATGGTGACTGTTGCATAGAAGAACAATTCAATCCAATAAAACATAGTCCAAGAAATATAATGTTGACAAAACAAAATTCCCAGACCAACCTCAATGTAAAATGCAACTACTCCCAATTCCTTCTTATTAGTCCTAGCAATAGTATGTCCCAAAAAAAACCACCACTCTTCAGGCTATCAAATATCAATACAACTTACCCATTAAAAATCAACATATGTCCAGATGGTGATATAGATATTGATATTTATAGTCTAAACCAGTGGGCTAGAAAACATTCTAAAAATTAAACTGTAGATGGTGAAAAAAGAAGTGCAAAGATGATATGCTGGTCATTGTCAAGAGGCCGGCATGCTCACTTCCAACATTTTGTCTCAATAAAATGAAATCAACTTTCAGAGCATTAACAGATGTTACACCAACCATGAGTCAAGTGTATATTCAATCAAAACACAGCCTGATTAATAATTATATAAAGCACTTTTAACTTCTCCATTCCTATGCAAGTAACCATCAGAAATAGAGTAAAAAAAGTTACTTAATGGCTGTTTTAGAATTTATAGGAAGTATGAATTCAAAAATCATGAATTGTTCCTGGAACACTCCATAGACAGCAAGACTAAAGGTTTTGCTGAAATTTGATGGTGGATATTGGTGTTAGTTGAGGTATTGTGCAGCAAGGACATTATTGTGTCTCAATAGTGGTGGTTGCAGTGATAAAAATGGAGAAGCATTCCCATGGAACGATACATCATGTCTTGCTACACACCAGCTACACTATATATACAATTGCCTAAATCATTTGTAAACTGGGATCTGGATGGAAATAGTAGCAAACCAGCCATCAAAGTGCTAAAAGGATACCCCTCCAATAACCTCACAAACTCAATTATAATGAATTATTGTATGGCACCTCTCATAAATGACATGTGAACGGAAACATTATAACTTGACTTGTAATTTAAATCAAAAGTGATGGGGCTATTTTTAAAATACAATTTTAATGAAAATATAATGAACCCATAAAAAATAGAGTGGCATTGGGGTTATTTGGATTAGCCTCATGGTAACTCAAGAACAAAACTACCTAATTGTATTAATAAATTTAAATTTATAATCGAATTGGGTTGATTCAAGATTCAACCAACCCAATTCCATTATTTCTATTTGAAAAATTTCAGGCCTATTTGCCCAAAACAGTCAAATGAAAAACTTGGTGCACAAATGGATGATCACAACAGGCCTATTTGCCCAAAACAGTCAAATGAAAAACTTGGTGCACAAATGGATGATCACAACACTGTCGAAGACGTAACAGTAATTCCAAAATAGAAGCATAATTATGGAGAACCCGTCCTTGCTCAACAAATTGTTCAAATTTCACCGGTAGCGATTCAAGTTAACATTTGACATACAAAATGCATTATAAGATAACACAATAAGCAAAATCAATCAAGATTATAAACCTTGGATCTTCTAAATAGAGCTTCATAGAAATCTTTTTCAGCTTCTGTCAGTTCACAATAAATCACCTGCACATCTGCTGGTGGGAGAATTAAAATTGGCCTGCAAACCAAAAAAAAATAAAAAATTAAGAGCCTATATGGAAAATAAATAAATAAATAATAAATAATAAATAAAAATGATAACCAATGTAGTTAATTTATAAATAATTCACACAAAAAAAATGTCCGAATCAATGTTTCAATCACAAAAATTAATGTTGAAATTAATTAATTAATTATAAAATTAGATTAGAGTTTAGTAAAGACTAAAGATTAGAGATTAGAGATTATAAAATTAGATTAGAGTTTAGTAAAGACTAAAGATTAATTAATGTTTCAATCAAAAGATTAGAGTAAAGATTATCCAAAGATTACCCAAAGACTAAAGATTAATTAATGTTTCAATCAAAAGATTAGAGTAGAGATCATTATCAGTAAAGACTAAAGATTAGAGTAAAGATTTTGGATAATTTCAGCAGAGAGCAATGTCTCCATTTCAATATTCACCACATCCTCCTAGCCTTAATACAAATGAAACCCATTTCAGACCCAAAACTTTCAAAAATTTAAATTTAAATCCATTAAGAAATCAGAAATCAGAAAAATGCTTGATCAATCCATTTAAGTTGGAAGATCAACCCACATGTTAGGTAGGTTGATTACATTATAAATAAATAAATAAATCAAGCTCCCGACCCTG
Organism: Camellia japonica; assembly: GCA_030407325.1. Classification (NCBI taxonomy): domain Eukaryota; kingdom Viridiplantae; phylum Streptophyta; class Magnoliopsida; order Ericales; family Theaceae; genus Camellia; species Camellia japonica. Next base: position 95,381,815 of record JAPPVO010000036.1, read on the forward strand.
TTTGGTTGTGCTGAGAAAACGAAGGGAAAAAAATGAAATTCGGTTTCAAGATTAACAAAGATATACAGCATAGTGGTATTGCACTCTACTCATTCAAATGGAACAGCTCAATATGTAATAAACAAACAGAAACATAATAAAAAATAAATAAAATAAAAAGAAGTAAAATATGGAATTTTTCTTTTAATTTTCCAATATTTCCACAAAATCAAACAGAAGCAAGAAATTCACTTTTGCATTCCAAGAAGAAGAAGCTCGTTGATAGATGAATCCAAACCCTCCCGATCTCCTCACCGCTCACAACAGATCCAAGATCTTCCATAAATCTCCGGCGTCCATGATCTCCGCCGTCAATCGCAATTTCCCGTCGGCCTTGACTTCTCCGCCGTGACTCAGCCGGAACACCCATTATGGTGATCAATCCATTTTTGGAAGATCAACCCACATGTCAGAAATCAGAAACAACCAAACCCACAAAAATTGGAAGTTGCAAGAGGAAGAGCCGAAAGAGGAGGGTGAGAGGAGAGGAGGCGGTGGTCGTCGGCATCGCGATGGTCTGAAATGAGAGAGAGAGGAGAGAGAGAGTTCAAAAATTGAAATGAGAGAGAGAGAGAAGATGGGTACCTGTGACAGAGGGAGAGTTTTGGACCATTACATTTTGGACCGTTGATGCTCAAAGACATCCTAACCATTGAAATTTAGATGAAGTAATTTAAACCATTGGATCAAAATTTACATTTTAAGACATTTTCAGCCCTTAGATTGAAGCAATCTAAAGGTCCAAATTTTGACACATATACATTTTGAGTCTTGAATTCAAATTGAACCTTCCATTGTTATATAGATTTTGTTTCTATATATCATTTACATATTTAATTTTTTAAATCAAAATATTTTAAGCAGAAAAGCTAAGAGACCAGAAATTTAAGTACAGCATTTTCCCAAAAAAGTGGATGAATGGTTTCGGGACATACATCTAAAATAACGGTTGAGCTTATTTCAAGTTGATCATAATTTGAGAGTGTTCAAATTTAGTAGGCCAATTATAAAATTGATTTTGGTGATTTGAATCGTTCATTTTTCAGGACTCATTAAGTAGAATATTCATATAAAAAATCAAAATGATCGAATATATATGGTTATATGTTTGAATCAAATTGATGGTCATTCCTAAAATTATATTTATCTTTCATTTTTTTAAAATAATATGATTCAAACATATAACTACCGATGTCTAATTAATTAATTTTTTGCATGAATATTTTTCTCAATGAATACGAAAAAGTAAATGGTTTGAATCACTGAAATAGGTCCCAAAATAGGCTTACAAAGTCCAAACGCTCTCTCAAATTGAGATGACAACTTAAGAGAGATCAAACCCCTAAAATAAATATCTTCAGCACATTATATAATTTGGATTAATTTTGAGTAAAATATTATCATCATTTTGGTTTAAATTTTCTGGATTCACTTTTCAAAAAATTAAAATTTTTGTTTTCCGTATTTTTTGTTTTATTTTCACTGAATTTTTTTAATATTTTAAGTAAATTTTTTAATTTTTAAATACACCTAACATAAATACACTTAAAAAGTATAATATTTGTAAAAAATATTTTTAAAAAATTCACTAAAAATATCAAAAATATAAAAAAAAGAATACGAAAATCCAGTACATTTTTGTATTCTTGTATATTTATTGATTTTTTTAAATATCTTTTTACAAAATTTTATTTTTTAGATACATCTAAGTAAGGTGCATCTAAAAAGTGAAAAAATTGCTTAAAATTTAAAACATATGCACTAAAAATAAAAACACAAAAAAAAATAAAAAATTCAATTTCTAAAAAATTGAATCCAAAAAATTGAAACCAAATAAGATGATTATTTTAAGTGATGCTTTGTACATACGAATAAATTATTCTTCCCTTTCTCCATTCAATTATAAAAAAAAAGTTTTAACATTATAACTTAATTATAATTTATTGAGATGTAAATTATATTTTAAATATTCTTTTAAATTAGTATAAGAGATTAATTAGAAGTATAAAAATATTATATTAATAAGTGAAAATTCGACAACAATAAACAATGGATATGATTAGGCCGAAGGGCTTGGCCCCCCAAAGTCGAGTCTACGCACATGTAAATTGGATAAGATTCTTCCGACTAATGCACCACCACAATTAGCGTTACTTGAAGACATCATGTGTGGTAAAGTCATTATTATTTTGATTTTGACTGTGAGCACTGTCCTCAATCTTGCAAATGTTTGGTTTTCCTCCACTAGGTTTACTTTGAATTTTCAAAGAAATGCAAAAGATTAGGGTTTTTTTTTTTTTAAAAATATTTTTTTTCAAATAGACATGTGCAATTAAAAAAATTTACTTATGCTGTGTTTGGTTGAGGGATTTGGAGAGGGATTTGAAAAGGAAAGGGAAAAGGTGTGTGAAACTATGTGAAATACAAGCATGATTTATCCACATTTCACCTACCTTTTCCATTTTTCTTTCCAAATTCCTCTCCAAAACTCTCAACCAAACACAGCATTAAGGTAAGAGAGAATGGGTCGCTGCAGAAAATTTTGTTTTCCAAGTAGCCATACACAACTAAAAAAATTTGATAGTTAGAAGAGGTGTTGAGAATATAATATAAATAATAAAATTATGCTTTTTTCTGAGTGATTAATAATTATGGTATCAGAGAAGTTGCCTCTCTTTCTAACAACTAAAGCTTAAGGTGTAGTAACAGGTGGGACAAGAGAGAAGGGACTGGTGTAGAAATTTTTTCCTCCTATAATTTTTTTTTTTAAACATGCATGTACAATTTTAAATGTAAAGTAAAATTTATATGAACTTCAATAATTAATGAAAACATATTGCGAATTCAAAGTTATGAACTTCATGAACTTGAAAATTACGTTGTAAGCATTTAAAAATTACATGTATTAATTTTTTTAAATGTTATTCAGAAAATTTATTTTCTCACAAAATTTCAAAACGTTGACACGTACATGTGTAACTTCGTCAGACATTGGCGGCAAGAAAATGTACACAAACTTGTGACGAAATTACATATTTTGTGGTTAATTTTACGAAATTTTATGATAAATTCACATATTTCATGGTAGGATATGCATTCATAAATGGGTACATACCAAATTATATTTTGATACATATATAGCATGTACATATATACATAAAAACAAACACGGTACAACTTTCGATGTGACCAATTTTTTTTTTTTCTTTTATTGTTCGATGTATCCAGCCCCCCCCCCTCTCTCTCTCTCTCAACTTTTGAAGGGAAATTTCAAATTGCAATAGTGCATTTTTTTAAAAACCAAACATATATTCATTTTCAAAACATAATTTTCAAATCACTTTTAAAAAAATAACTCAAAAAAATGAAGCCAAACATAGTGAATAATGCTTATAGGTAAAATCGAAATAAAAAAATTCAATTATTTCATGGATGTATAGAAAATTTTGTGCCCCATTAAATGTCTATAACAACAGGGCTGCCAAAGTCTAAGTCTACACGCACATTATGAAGATATTTTCCTCAATAGTGTACCACAAATTAGTGTTGTTATTGGATAAGCAATTGAATGGTGTAAGTCATGAAACTTTTGTTCGTCTACCTGTGTAATCATTTTCTATTGGAATGTTCCCTTCTTGAACAAATTTTACTCTAGAAGACATTTTGTGGTAAATTCATTGTCAATAAAAAAAATAACGTCAAATTAATACACATTAATGTGTATTTGGAAGGAAAAAGATTGAGTACACACATAATTTTTGGCATAATATGCAAATGCCCCATTTGTTTGGCCGTAGGATATATGGCTGTGGGTCCCACCCACGGCACGTTTGGTGTTGATTTGAGATGTCGGCTTGCTAGTGTAAGCGACTTAGTAACCCCCCTCAGTAAAGGGATTAGCTTGGCTGAGAAAAGTGTGAGATTAGGAAATAGTGAGCGGATTGGGTCGATCCAATCATCTGTCTGGATGTCCGGCCAGTTGACCGGAACAATGCATTTCTTTTTTTTCTTTTTTTTGCAACCTGTTATTTTAAAAAGAAAATTTTATATTTGTTTCAGATATTTTTTTTAATATAGAAATTATTTTTTTTAGATTTTTTGTAAAAATAATTTAACAATTCCAACATTATATCATCAAACAAACACACTTTCACCTAATCTCCTCGCTAACAATTCACACATTAACAATCTTTCACTAACCATCCCTCACTAACAATTTTATTCAATCTAATCCACCAAACAAATATGGCCAAAGTGATAGTCTCAAAACTTAAAATCCATAATGTCAAGATTATTAGGCCAAGTCTTAACCATTGAACCAATGGTTAACTCCAGGTAAATTCATTGTCAATCTAAACTATTTATTTGTATGGATATATATGAGTCTCACACAGCGGTTTTGGCCCAAAGCTGGCAAAATCGTCACTTTGAACTCCCAAAAATTCAACATAAACAGGCCCTCATTTTTTTTAGCTATCATACTAATTCACAAAATCACTTAAATTTGAAGAGCCCTGGCAAAATTTGATGAAAATTTAAAATTAAAAGTTGATTGTTGTGGTAAATTATTTAGAACAAATAGATGATTGTTTTTATTGACAAAAACTAAAAAAGTCAATTGATATGGTGAATTATTTTAAATTAATAGATGATTATTTTCCAAATATATGGATTGTGTGTAGAACACAATTAATTATATTAGTTATAGTTGTTTATGGAAAAAGAATTTTTCAAATTTAAAATTCAATTAACTGTGTCACTAGAAAAATTGAATATATTAGCAATTTAATCCATTAAAAATAATTTAATTAATAAGTTGAATTATACAAATTTGATTAGTAATTTTATAGTTAAAAATACGAGAAGGCTGATATTTAAGTGTACAATTAATTCACTTTTTATTTAGTACTTCAGCTTGAATCATTTTACTTTTTTTTTTTGGATTAAATATATAATCTTTTGATCACAAATTTTCTTTTAATGTATGCAAGACCCCATGTCAAGAGTTTATTTGGACGCCCAAAATGACAGAACCGGTTCTGATGCTACACAAATAAATAACATGGATTGATTTGTAATAATGGCCATATTTGGTAGAGCTTATTTAAGTTTTTAGTTTAATTTAAGCTATTTTGATGTGTTTGGTTCAGCTTAACAAGACAGCTTATAGCTTTTTGTAAGTTAAAAATCAACTTATTCTTTGAGTGGAGGAGGAGAAGCTTAATTTATAAGTCAAAAATCAGTTTATGCTCACAGTTATAAGCTATAAGCTGTTAAGTTATAAGTTATAATCACTTTCTCACAGCTCTACCAAACGGGGCCAATGTCACACAAATATGAAAAAAAAAAATTATTGTCAAAGGACTAATCACCAGTGTTTTGATTTTGACTCTGAGCACTATCATCAATTTTGCACTTGGAGTACTATCAACTTTGCAAAATTGTTATTTCTGCAATTTAGTTCTGATAATTTTCATTGTTTAAAATATACATTTTATTATCAATATAGAAACAGAGTTAAAACAAGACGAATCAATCTAATAATGAGAAGATAAATTGTTAACTTTTTCGTTTGAAAAATAGGTTGTAGCTCGAAAACTCCGAGGGTCGATTGGGCCGAATCGCAAAACGACGTCGTTTTGCGATTCTTTTTTTTTTCTTTCTATTTTGTATCTGAAACAGTGGGAGGGAGGAAGAGAGAGAGAGAGTGAGAGAAAGCGAGAGAAGAGAGAAAGCGAGAGGCGAGAGAGGAGGAGGAAGAGAAGGTGATGGCGGTCGTCGCCGATCGATCGCCGGTGGGTATCGTCGCCGATCGCCACTTTCTCTGTTTTCTGGAAAAAAAAAATTTGTGATGATGATGATGAGATCTGCCCTATATGTATGTTGTTGTTGATGATGATGATGATCTGCAGTGTAATTTTTTGGTGTTGTTGATGATAATGATGATTTGCAGTATATTATTTTGTTGATTTTTTTTTTTTTTTTTTGTGTTGGCTGATTTGGATTTGCTTTTTGTTTGATTCTTGTTGATCTCTCTCTCTCTCTCTCTGCTCGGGTGATTTGGGTTTGATTTTTGTGTGATGATGATAATCTGTATCACTCTCTCTATTTGATTTTGGTTTGATTTTCGGTTGATCTGTCTCTCTCTGCTCCCCTCTTCTCTTCTTTCTTTCTTCTTCTTCATCATCTCCGTTTCAGAACAGAGAGAAGGAAAAAAAAAAGCAAAACGACGTCGTTTTGTGATTCGAGCCATTTCAAGTCTCTGTTTTTTGGAGTTACAAAACGGACTGTTTTCGTTTTCACATACACTTGGCTTAATTAAAAAGTAATTAACAGTTTTTAAAACTTGAGAGGTTTAGAATGTCAATCTCATAATTTTAAAATTAAAATTTCAAATGGAACTTTAGTTTATTGCAACCTTTGCAATATTTTTAATTTTGAAAAACCTATAACTATCCACAGGATCTCCAGTATAACTAAGAACAAATAATTTTTATCACATCCTCCTTACATCGGGTTTTTTAATTCTTATGATTAAGTATCACATGTGACTATAAAAATTGTTGGCTTTTTGGCTTTCGAAGGGTATAAATGCGAGCGTGCCAGCAAAGATCAATCAATCCTTATAGAATATAATTGCCAACTAATTATTAGACGATTGTGTTTTAGTTCTTTTAGCCTCAATGAAGAGGACTTTTACTGGTGGCTTGACTTAGGAGAAATTAAGCAAAATAATAGTTAAATAACGAACAATTGAAGTATTTCATTAAAATGAAAACTTACAATGATCCAACTCAGCCTCGTAGAGGTTTACAGCAACATCTACTTGAAACTACTCCTTGAATGAAGTGCAGTGCAGGAATTTAAAGTGCAGGAATGTAAAGAACATGTATTTAAAGTGCAGGAAATGTAAAGACTGGAAATATAAAACTGGAAAAGAAAATATGAAGTAAATGACTGGTTTGTTGGATCTGAGTCTGGGGCTTTTTTCTGGGGGCTTCCCTGCTATTTATACTTGTTAAGGATGACCTTCGAACTGCACTTCAAACCGTCGAACTACTCCTCCATAATCGCTGATCATGTTGCCTTATAAGTAGTTCCACTACGCCATCACTTGCAGTTGAGCTTCCTTCTTATATTTGAATTTGAATATGAGTAATCGTTGAAGCCACGTCACTTTGTATCTCTTTACTGATCCAATGCTACTCAGATCATGTGAGAACCAATATTCACTGTCACATGTACGATCAGGATCGAAGACTTGAATAATCTTCCTATATTACCCTTACTCTGCCACGTGCCAAACTATAACTGCCTTATACAAAATATGTAGCCAACATTACCCCCCGCACTAATATACCCAGTACTTGGTGATATTAGTGGATCACAGTCTTTTTCCCGCGCTTTTAGAACGTACATGGAGTCAATATTCTGGAAACACAACCATTGTTTATTGATGATCATTTGCATTAATTTCTTTCAATCTTTTGAACATCCCGATACCTTAGCATTCGAACAGACTATGGCCAAATCAACTTTCTTCTCTATTGATCAGGCACATGAAGAGTCATTGAATAATGCTGCTTCCCCTCGAAAGAACCTCCATGCATTCATTAACCGCCTTTACCCACCTTTCTATATTCAGGTCATAGATGCCTTTGCAATTACCAACCTTTGGATTACGAACACATTGTCCTTAATCCTTCGACTCAGAAAGTTGCAAACATGGACATGGGAAATTCTTCTTCTGATCCATCCTTGGATTGTGAACAAACCGCCCTTAGTCCTTTGATTCAGAAGGTTGTAGATATAGACATAGGAGGCTTCTCTTCACAATCCTCTGCATGGGATAAGGCTGTGGCTTCAACTTCCTCTAGGGCTTCAGGCTGGTCAAGCTGGTCAGAACCTGAGGTCTGGGAATTAAGGGAGCGAATTAACCATCACTTTGTCGAATTCACTGACCCGTTGGACTTTCCTTCTTATGCGCGAAGCTCAGTGGTTTATCCTTACATGCCTATCGACTGTCGATGCAGTTTAGAGGGCAGTCTACTCGTGGCATGGTACACATCATCCATGCCTACAAAAATGGAACGATCTGTTCCTCGTCCAGAAGAGGCACAGGGGTATAACCCTTCATTTTTAGCCCAGAAGGCGAAGCTTCATCCTTGTGACTGGCTTGATTGTGTCAATGCTCCTCAATTTCCTCTTTCTTTCGAAATGGGGGCCTTTATACCTCCTCATTCGAAAAAACTTTCCTGGATAGAGAAGTTGGGCTTACCCTTTCTGCAGAGAAAGTTTTCCCTCCTTACGAGCCTCCACCTTCTCCTACTCCAGCTCAACAAAAGCAAGCCCAACTCCTGCTTGCAGCCTTTTCTCACCTACCTTTCAATGTTCTTGACGAAGATGTTCCCCTTAAGAACTTTCGATGGGCTTGTAATATTCTGACTCGTGGCCACGTTTTCAACCCCATTGCTCAAGCAGAACTTCACACGTTTTTGGACTAACTTCCATCACTTCTCCATTGGCACCGCACTTCTTTGGCCCCATTCAATCCTTGGATCAACTTTCATCGCTCCGAGTTCATTCTCAATATGAAGTAGAGAACCTCGTCGAAGAATACAATGACTTTCAAAATAAGGATTCTGCATACTGGGATGATTTGGAAATGGATGAGTTGGAACAAGGACTAAGAGAAACGGCGTTCGAAATAAAGGCTGAGGAGCTCTTTTATGAAGTGAGGGCACACCAACTTCAGCAACTAATCTTAGAAGAAATAGAAGACAGAATAAAGAAAGAACAGAAATTCATCAATCATAGTTGGGCCAAATTTCATGATCTTGTCATTTATTCTATTCCTTACTTCTATGAACTGGAATTTGTACCAAAAGAGGAACTTTTAATGTAATCGCTTTTAATTCGATACATATAAGTCCTTTTCTCTTTGTTTGGCATTGTTTGATTTTGATCTCCATTTGTTTTTACAAACAAGTTCAGGGCTTTGAATTAACCAATTTCAACCTCGAACATAGATTCAATCAATTCCAATAAGAATGTTGAAATGAATTTTCCAACTTATGGACTATTGTTTCAACTTTCGTTGATTTTGTATAGAATTGGTGCTTCGAATTTAACGATCTTACCCCTTAAAGCCTGTTTGTTCATAACCAAAATATGGTCATGGTTAGTACTGACTATTTTTTCTTCGAACATCATTTTCACTTGCGACAGTATGGGAACTATTTTTGGGACTGCAATCCGAAACAATTCCCTCTGTGTATATATAAACCAATTATTGGTTTTGATGTTTCGAACACCAATTTCCATCCTCAAGGGGCCGCAAGTTTTGCTTTGAAAGATATCACTTTCATTGAGAAACCTAAAACAGGTCTTTAATCCTTTTGAAAGAACGAACAAACACTTGAGCATCCTTATATCTTTAAGCATGGAAAAAATGCTTCGAAGCTGGCTCCTCTGTTTCGAAGCCGTCATTTTCGACTTTTGGTGCCAAAACTTGGCTTCGAAGCCAGATGCTTTTATTTCGAAGCCAGTATTGACATTCGGGCTGTGTTTTTTCCCTCCAAAAGTATCAATATTGAAACAAATCCTTCATATTCGTACTTTTAGTACTTACCGACTTACGCGATATATTTTTCAGGCACAAAAGCTTTTAAAACCCTTTTGTTTCATGCTCTGAAATCACTTGCGTTCTTATCACACAAACCCTTTTTTTGTACCGATCTTCCACTTCTCTCTATTCCCTCGCTGCTTGCTACCAATGGATCCCTCCTCTCTGAAAGTACTTGCTGGTGACCGTATCAGCCCAACCATGGCTTTGAAGAAGTGTATCGATGAGGAAATCGCTAAGCTAACAACTGGTGAGCCAAGCACCATAGATGGACATCTCTTTGTTCCTCGCCACAGCAACAAACAGGAGTACGTCCTAGGTCCTATTTTTCGGGAAGCTCATGCTCAACTTCTAGTTCTATACCCTCGTTTGGAGGACCATTTTCTTCTTTATGAAGGAGGGCTTGATTGGGGGAATTGGAGGATGACCCGGCCTCATCGTTGCTGGCCAACATTGCAGACTGAATGGGAAGAATGGTATGACAGAGTTGTGCCTGCAAGAGAAGATGACCTGCAAGAACTCTATATCCTCGATGCCCTTCGTCTTTCTAGGTTCATCATTCCTGAGGACCCCTTTTTGATTCCTACTGCTTTATGCTTTTGGAATATGGCTTTTAATTTCTTCCAATTTCGGTGCGGTATGATGGACCCTACCGTTCTTGATATTTGCCATCTCTTAGGGCTTTCACCCCTTGGCTCTCCTTTTACTCCCGCCTACCCAGACTTATCTGTCAATTTTTCACTTCCACCTTTAAATTCCTCCTACAGTGATTTTGTAAAGGCTGAAAATAAAAGGGTAGGCCCCGTGAGAGATAGAGAACTTTTTTCTTTCATTTTATACTGGTTGTGTAAGTTTCTCTTTTGTACATCTTCTCAATGGATTATGCCTGAATTCGCTCCACTTGCGAAAGCCCTTGTTTTGAAAAAACGCATAGCCTTGGCCCCATATCTTTTAGGCCATGTTTATAGAGCCTGCTCCCAATTTTGCGAAAGACCTCTTGATGCTAACCAAGGAGGTCCCCTCTGGGTGCTCAAACTCTGGCTCTTCGTCTATTTCACTGACTTGCACCCCAAATGTCTAAAATTCCTTGTTCAGGATCCTAGTACTTATGGGGAAAAGTATGCTAGGATTGCTCTCTATCCTGCTTCCTTTGCTTATTACTTTACCTTCTTTTATCAACTCCTTATTTCTCCATCTGCCACCTTCTTTTGTCCTTTTGATGCCACTAAAGGACCTGTTTGGCTACAAACTTTTTTGGCTGATAAGGAGTGCTCCACCTCACAACACAAAGATATATGGGCTTCAATTTTGCTACCAAGGGAATTGTTTATTGGCACTTTAAACCCTCGAGCTTATAAATGCATATCTGAGTTGTACTACCCTTCTCAGTTTGCTAGACAATTTGGGCTCTCTCAAGGGATACCTGTTCCACTTTGCAGTCTTTCGAATGTCCACCTCACGGCTAGAGATCTAAGAATATCCAAATCAAAGCTAGAGGCGACAACATTCATACTGCTGAAGGAATTGAGTGAATTCAAATTTGTCCCCTTTCTTTCATCTGGCTTAGTTTTGAAAAGATTCCAGAATTGGTGGACAACCAATATGGAAGTGCGCCTATCTGTACATTCTCATGACTTGCTAATAGGGTTAGGAGTGCCTTCGAAGGTTACATCAGCAACAGTTGAGAACAATCCCCCTGTCAAAATTGCTCCTACAGCTTCCCCCTCTCCATCTAGAGTCACTAGAGCTGCCTCAAAAAAGGGTTAGTATTTTCAAGTTCTTTTTTTTTTTTTGAATCTTTCGTTTGTTTCCTTTATACTCATATTTTCTTGGTGTAGGGTCCCCACAAGAAGAATTCCCTACGAGAGCCGAAACTTTGGCTACTCTCAAGAAGAGACAACAACAGAAAAAGAAAAGGAAGCTAATCCTCCCTCCTGAGGAATCTAAATCTTAGGTAGAAGAGAAAGAGGTTGAGCAAGAACAAGAAATACCTTTGCAAAGATCAAAGAGACAAAAAGTGGCTGTCTCCCCTTCCAATATGGACGAAGACTCCGATTCCGAGACAATTGCCAAAGCCATGGAAAAGAGAAAGAAAGTGACTGTTTCAGCTACTGACTTGGTTGAAGATCCTATCCATGAAGCAACTGCCAAGGCAGTAGAACAAGAACATTCCAAGGCCATAATTGTCTTTGAGAGGGCTGAGAAGAGACGGCAGCAACAGTTTCTGAGAGAGAAAGCTGCTGCTGCTGATGCACTACAAAGGGAAACTGCAAGAAGGCAACAAACTGCCGAACATTACTCCCTTCGTAGCTCTCCCATCAGTGCCAATACTTCTGGAGCAAGTAATTTCTTTCATACTTCTGCTATTTTTCCCTTGTCAGCTTTTGGTATTGAAGTTTGACATTGCTTTACATTTCTTCCTCTTGCAGCAATAACTACTGCGTTTATCTTTCCAATGAGGCCTCCTCTCAATTTTAGTTGAAGTTGATCAAATGCAGAATGTCAAGGTTATTCAAATCGTACTCCCACTTCCAGGGCCTACATTCGATGTACCTTCTTTGAGCCCCAGCATTCCTGCATCTCTTCTTCTTGGCTTAGAGCCATACCTCCCTTTCTTGACCTTTGACCTACCTCAGTCCACTCCTCATTCGAGCCTTGCTCCTCTTCCTTGACTTTCTGAATTACTTCTGGACTCATTCTTCTTGGTTTTTGCTTGTATGGCTTGAAGTTAGGCTTCATAGGGAGCCTATGTTTCACTAATGACCTATCCAATCCTGGTAGTTCATTATAAGACCATGCAAAACAATCTTTATATTTCTTTAGAATAACCAACAACTGGTCCCTGTCCAGATCATTTAAACAAGCACTTATATAGGTGGGCTGTTGCATAGAACCTTCCCCTAAATTTACTTCTTCTAAGGGGTCTTGTGTCTGAGAACTTACTGAAGCTTCTTCTTTGATTTCTTCTATACCTTCGAAGCAATCTCCTTGCTTTGTTCTGCCTCCAGGTTCTTTATTTTAGCATCTCTGCCCTCCTCCTCATAAACAAAATCTGTCCACAAGGCTTCCTCTTCCTGTATCTCCTGGACTTTTGTTTCAATGTCTAATGCACAGTATTTATCAAAGGCCAAAACTCTGACCTATTGCTGCTGCTGTTTGCAGCTAATTATCATGGCTTCTCTCCCTTGCTCTTGTACTTTCTGCACTATTGCTTTTACATCAAATGTTGAGAATTTAATTAGAGCCAAGGACTTGGCTTCTTGTGTTTCATCTCTTTGCCTACAACCAGGCATCATTGTCATCCTTAACGACAACCTCTTCGTCAGCACTTTCCTGGACTAAGTACTTTAGGTGTGTCACTTCCTCATCAGCCGTCACTTCGGCTGAGCCATCAGGTTTCCTCAGTATACTGAGTGGTGTCACTCCCTTAATATACAGTTTGGCCTCTGCGAAGTTTGCACAGGCTATGAAAGGTTGAGGATCTGCATCAATTTCCTTTGTCTCTCCATTGCCTAAGGCCATCATAATTTTCTGATACAAAGAGGAAGGCACACATTTGTTGGTGTGGATCCAATCTCTCCCAAGTAAAGCATTGTATTTAGCATTACTATCGATTACGAAGAATGCTGTCATGCAATCCCTAGTTCCCACACTCAAGTTAATAGGCAGAATTCCCTGAGCCATCTGTTTGTCACTAGCAAAGCCAGTAATGGTTGTGCTAGTTGGGATCAACTTGGGATTCTTTTTTCCTAGTTTCTTCAAAGAAGATTTCGATAGTAGGTTCACTGCTGCCCCATTATCTATCAAGACTCGGTTCAATTGTATCCCATCGAAGAAAGCCTTGATGTACAAAGGCTTGACATGTTGTGTCATAGAATTCGAGGGATATTCAAAAGGATATGAGAGGTTGATGCTCACCTCTTCTTCGCTCTCATATTCAGTTTCCATTAGGGTAGCCATTTCGGAATCATTCTGCACCATACTCACTTGTGAGTCTTCACTAGAGACTGGAATTGGATCAATTTCTTGACCATCTTGGTCCTCATCTCCAGCTTGGAACTCATAAGGTAGTATATGTACCATATTGATTGATACTGGAGGAAATGAGCCAAACTAGATGGCTGGTTGTACCTGTTTCCCCTCTTGGCTACCTTGATCAGTTACCTCAGAAGCATCTTCCATGCTGCATTTTGGCACTTCATTGCTAACAGGTTCCTTCGAATGGTTTTTCTCGACTGGTTTTTCAACCAGAAATGTTTGCTCAGCCATGAAGGCTTCGAACATTTCTTCCTCCACCATTTCTTTCTTTTGGCTTATGCCAATTTCTTCTTCTATCTTGCTATCACTCTCCATCACTCTCCATCAGAGCTTTCTTTAATCCTGCTAAGCTAGACTTCTCTTTGAACCTTGGCCAACTGTTCTCTGCTACAACCCACCTTGCTTTGTAGAGTTGGCTTTGGAGTATGGTCTGACTTTGGATTCTTCTTTCCTTCTGTCTGGACCAATGAAGAGCTCTCTCCATTTTCTTTCATATCTTTCTGGTACTGAGTGTACCTGCGCTGAATCTTTCTCCTTTGTGATCTCGAAATGACTGGGACCATATCTGGTTCATTTGTCTTTGGGTGTTTAAGCAATACCCAATTGTTCGGAGCCATCAAAGGAGGCTTAACCATCCTTCCTTGGTTTCTAACATCTCTGGTAGGCACTTCCCTAGGTTTATTCTACATCACAAACCAATCTGGAACTCCAGGTACCCACGAACTTACTGACTCAGATGTTGAACTGCTTCTTTCTACCTTCGAAGCCATCTTCGAAGCTGGCTGTGAAGGCAATTGCTTGGCCCTGACCTCATGTTTCGAGCCTGATTCAGGCCTTCGATGGAGGTGGCCACTTTTTGTCCTGTGTGAGGTTGGTCTAGGGGGCCAATCTCTGGCTTTGATCCCATAACCTGAACTCCTGTCCAGTCTTCTTTCAGAATGACTGCTCTCCATTTTGTAATAGTTAGGTGGCCTGGACTCATACAAGGGCCTCTTGCCTCTAGCATGCATTCTATCAACTGTTGGTTCAACTACCAATGGCTGCTGCCTACCACTAGCCGGATACGGCCTTTTGTTATAAGCATTGGTTGATTTAGGGCGTCTCTGCACATCCCTGTAATATTGCTTCCCATCAATTGGAAGCCCTTTCAACCACTTATAACTCAGTCTGCACCTGGGACACATTCTTTACATTACTGCTGCCTCTAAGGAATCATCATCCAGTGATTCTTCATCAGAGTGTTCCCTCTGGTGTGAGAAACCTTGCCCAATAGCTGGTGGGTTTCTGGTGTCCTTCTTGATGACTGTCTGGTTGGCAACATGCATCTGTACATTGACTTCTTCCAATTCTGTCAAGGACAAGTTGTGGAAATCTGGCATAATGACATTGGCTGCCACCTCTCCAACTTCTGGCAATGGATTACTGTCAATCCCCATGGCCTTTTCTGCTTTGGCTGGGAATTTCAAACTTCCTTTCCGAATTTGTTCTTGGATCCTGTCTTGAAAAACAATGCAGTTTTTAGTCGAGTGAGACCAAGAGTTATGCCATTTACAATATACTTTTCCCTTAAGTTCATCTGGAGATGGCAGTTTTACTCCTTTTGGTAACTTAAGGAAGTTGGCCGCAAGCAAATGATCAAAAATGTCATCTGCTTTTGTTAAATCGAAAGAGTACTTCCTGTGAAGGTCTTTCTTTTTAAACTGCTGGTCAATTGTTGTATCCTTATGAATTAATGCTTCACAGATCATAGGTTCTTTGCCCACAATCTCTGCTACATCGATCTCATAGTTAGGATCTCTATAATATGTCTTGTACGAGGCATTATTTCGATCTTGTTCCTCCTCTAGTGATGCTTCATACCTGGACACCTTATAGGTTAGTTCCACAAAATCTCTGAATTCAGTTGAGTCAAACTTCTTTCGAAGCCTGAACTCTAAGCCATTTTGAGCCAATCTTACGAATTCTGGCTCTGGCAGTATGACTCTACATTTATTTTGAGCCCTTTTAAATCTGGCAATAAACTGAGTAGCCTTTTCTTCAGGCCTTTGACTCAATTTTGCCAAGTCTGCCATGGAAACCTCTGGCTCCAATTGGAAGAATTGGGCATGAAATACCTCTTTCATTTGTTGCTAAGTTTTAATGGAGCCAGGTGTAAGGTTGATGTACAATACAAATGCTCCCCCAGTTAGAGATTTGGAAATAATCTCAGTTTCATATAGTCATGATTAGTAAATTCACCGCATTGAGCAGCAAATCTAGCAATATGCTCTACTGTTGATTGGTTTCCACTCCCATAGAAAAGGGTAAAATTTGGTATCCTGAATCCCCTTGGGTATTCATGTACCCTATTTACCTATTCTGGGTATGGTTTTCTGTATACAGGAGTCTGGACCCCCCGAGCCATTAGTCCACACATCTCCCTAACAATATCAGCAATTTGGTCCCTAGGGACCATATTTTGTGCCTGCTGAACCATTACTGGAGGAACAAACACAGGGTTTGGTGGACAAACTTGTGCCTGTGGTTCTCTTGGTCTATAAGGTGCTACATTTGGGACTGGTTGCCCCTGTGGTGCAGGTTGCTGTTAGGGGGTGTGGGTAACCCCTGCGAAAGGACCTGCGAAAGGACCTGCGAAAGGTGCTGGAACAGGTGTTGTGTCCCTTCCATTTGTGGGAAAACCTTCCAACCCCCTGGGTATAAATTCGAATAAGGGATTTATTATACCCCCTAGTGCCAGGTATGGCTTCGAACATGGGATTTGTGACCATCTTATGCCAGTTTCTTTACTGGGCCAGATCCACCAACTTGCATGGCTTCATTGTTGAGTACTGAGGCATTTTGACCTGCTATAGGCCTCGAAATGGGTTCATACCAAGACTGAGGTGATGGTCTTTCATAATTCTGATTACTAGTTTGACCATTAGAATGCCTATTAACTTGCATAGGCTGTTTATCTCTAGCCAATCTTTGCTGAGGGACATTTAAACTTCCTCGATGTCTTGTGTTTGTTGGTTGGTGGTTATTCATTCGATCCAAAAAGGATGTTGCCCACCTTTCCATTGTGTTCATTAATTGTTGTCCCATGGCATCTACTAGGCCACCCTCCCATGGATTTTTGGCTGAGTAGATGGAACAGTGGATGGTCCAATTCCTTGGTTTCGTCCAATATTATGAACATATGGTTCTTGTCCCGAAGAACTGGTCTGTTCGACCATAGGTTCTGATAACATAGAGTTTTCACAGGATGTGTTACCACATTATCCTTTGGATTAGGTATTTCTACCTCTCATTCTACGCCTTCTTCCAAGCGTTCATTTTCTCCTTGTCTCCTACGTCTAGCCATTTCAATTAGTCCCACCGGGCGTGCCAAAAATATATGTTGGCTTTTTGGCTTTCAAAGGATATTTTTGTAAATGCGAGCGTGCCAGTAAGGATCAGTCAGTCCTTACAGAAATTATAATTGCCAACCAATTATCAGACAATTGTGTTTTAGTTCTTTCAGCTTCAATGAAGAGGACTTTTACTGGTGGCTTGACTTAGGAGAAATTAAGCAAAATAATAGTTAAATGACGAACAATTGACGTATTTCATTAAAATGAAAAACTTACAATGATCCAAACTCAGCCTCGTAGAGGTTTACAGCAACAATCTACTTGAAACTACTCCTATGAATGAAGTGCAGTGCAGGAATTTAAAGTGCAGGAATGTAAAGAACAGGTATTTAAAGTGCAGGAAATGTAAAGATTGGAAATATAAAACTGGAAAAGAAAATATGAAGTAAATGACTGGTTTGTTGGATCTGAATCTGGGGCTTTTTTCTGGGGGCTTCCCTGCTATTTATACTTGTCAAGAGTGACCTTCGAACTACACTTCAAACCGTCGAACTGCTCCTCCATGATCGTTGATCATGTTGCCTTATAAGTAGTTCCACTACGCCATCACTTGCAGTTGAGCTTCCCTCTTATATTTGAATTTGAATATGAGTAACCGTTGAAGCCACGTCACCTTGCATCTCTTTATTGATCCAATGCTACTCAGATCACGTGAGAACCAATATTCACTGCCATGTGTACGATCAAGATCAAAGACTTGAATAATCTTCCTATATTACCCTTACTCTGCCACGTGTTGAACTGTAACTGGCTTATACAAAATATGTAGCCAACAAATATCAACCAGAAAAAATGTTCAATGGTAATGTGATCTCTTTGATGATGATTACGACCCCTTGAAATTTATAATTTCATAACAAATGATCCTTTTATTAATAATTTATTAATTCAATTAATAATTTTTAATGATATTATAAATATATTTCAATTAATAATTCAGCTAATTTTATTATTGTACAATAGAGTAGTTTGAAATTTTATTTTTCTCACAATAGAGTATTTGTAATTTTTTAAACTGCTGGGGAATCCCTATTTTAAATAAATCTCAAATGATGTATTGTAATTTACTCTAAAGTTTTTCATTAATTTGATTTTTTTTTAAAAAAAAAAAAAACTACACCGATACTTCAGTTTCCCCAATCTTTTATGTATAATGTATGGTGTACATATTCAAAAAGTGGGGCGTTGGAGGCATATAATTGTCCAAATTTGAAAAATCAAAGCCAAGTCTACCAGGGGCAGGGCAACATTTATTTAGGCATGATTTTCTTGCCCTCTTTGCACGACGGATTAGTGTTGGGAATTATGGATGGATTGAAAGGTTCTTCCCGACTGCATGCCGTGAACATAGGGAAAACTCCATTATTATACATCAAAACGACAATTTGCACTAATAAGTCAACAGACTAAAAAAAAAATTACGAATAATTAATTACATAAAATATAGGAAAAGTAATTTGAGTCAAGCAGTACTATATAATAGATTCTACCATCTGATATGTATAGCTAAAATTATTTTATAGGTCTAGCTCCTCTCGAGTTTTGATCTTGAATTGAAGGATGTTGTTCATGTAAGAATTTATTCTTAATTAGGATATCATTGACTATATTTTGTTTGGTCTATGAAAAATAGGTTGAGAGTAATTTAGACAGATTGACTGATATGAGAACAAAATTGGTATTGTGATCCATAAAATTTTGGGCTTCATAAAATTTTGGGCTATAGTCCATCTTACTGTGTTTATTATTTTAGGAGAACTTACCAATAAGTCTCATTTACAAAATTCCAGACCCATCTAATCCTCAAACAAAACATTTACACCAACTAGTCCTATATATTTTTAATTGTTATCAAAAAATTCTTTTTTTTTTTTTAATTTACAGACACTGTTACATCCTACTATCGTGGACTTCCGTCAAACGGTCACCGGAGACTCGTCGGAATGTTCAATATCACTGGGAAGTCACCGAAGTATCGCCGGGAAGTTGTCGGAGTTTTGTCGGAAGTTCATTGGAGTGTTAAGAACGTTAATGAAAGTCGCCGGAATGTTCAGAATGTTTATTGAACGTTAAGAACATCATTGGAGACTCACCGGAATGTCTAGAATATTGCTGGGGAAAAAAAATAATAAATGGAGAAATTAGAGCGAAAAAACATAGCAAAATATACTAAATATTGATAAACTAAATGAAAAAAAATGGAACAACAAAAAACAGCAGCAATGGGAAAAACATATGCTATTTTTTAATTTTTGTAAGGTTTAAGCAAATAATCTCCAATATTGATCAAACTAAAAAGTAAGTTTTGGAACTGTAAAATGTTACAGTTTCAAAGCAAAAATCTATTAAGCATTTATCCTTATTAATCAAACTGAAAAACATGTTATGTGTTAGGTTTTTATTCTTGGCAACCTCGTTTGACAAAACTCCTTTGAGTTGTAATTTTATTCACATTTTTATTTCAGTGAGGCTATGAGTTTATTAGATGCGAATCCAAACCCGAATCGAGGCTGCAGGGAAGTTTGTGATGTTAATGCTTTCAAGATTGCCACTTCGCTGATTATTACGGGGGTCGAGCTGCCCGGTCAGCTCGCGGCCGAAGCAAAATTCAAAATTGCTTTCAAAATTGCATGTCAACCGTTGCTCGCTCGAGCCAAGGAGTGCTCGCTCGAGCCAAGACTTTCTCGCTCGAGCCAAGGAATGCTCGCTCGAGCGAAGGATTGCGTCCACACAAAAACCTGAAAGAAGTGATTGGTCGCTCGAGCCAAGGATCCGTCGCTTGAGCCAAGGCACTAGTAGAAATCATGAAAAATACTCTCCTCGCTCGAGCCAGGAAAGCTTCGATCGAGCGAGCCTCAGAATCTGGATTTCTCAAGGAGTTTGTTTTCTTCCCAATCTAGGATTACTTTTGGTTCTCTATAAATACTTGGTTTTCTCCCAAAACTAAGTAATTGATTGAAGTCCTCCAGATCTTCTTTTTGGTTCTTAAAGGTTTATATCTGGGGATATTTTGTTATTTTTTCTTTGATGTTTTATTGAGTATTCAACTCATGGTTTAAAGAGAGTACATCAAAGGTTTGTTTGTCATACACAAAAGAGAGAGTTGTTCTTCAATTGTGGATTCTGAAGAATTCGAGCCTGAAGCTTTGGAGGGAATCCGGAGTGGCTCATCAGAAAGACAATTCCGTGCTGAAGATTGGATTGGAAGAGGCACATAAAGGTTGGTTCAATTAGGCGTTGTAGATTCGTTAGATAATTGAGAGTGATACCTGCGTAATTCCTTTATATCTTCTTAGTGGATTGTTCTTGTGGCTGTTGCCTGTGATTTTTTTATCACAATTGAAAGGTGTCCAATTGTGGTTTTTCCACGTAAAATCTTTGTGTCTCTTTCTCTTGATTGTTTGATTGGGATTGTTATATTCTGCTTAAAATTGATACATAATCACAAATCAACATCTAGGAGATTTCTAGATTTTTTCATTATGAAACTGTAAAATTTTACAGTTCAGCTTGTAGCCCTTTCCCGCATGTGCAGCCTATGGCCCCCGCACGTGCAGCTTTGCCAAATAGCCTAGAAAAATTTTCAGCTCAAGTCTCAGCACTCCGGACCTGACCTCGCACTCCTCGGAACATGTGAAACTCAACACCGGAATAAATCTTGAGGAAAACTCCCGAACACCACAAACCCTAAATGATCAACAAGGCTTTAAGTGAAACCGACACACTAGCGTAGCAAAACCGAGGTCAAACAAAAAGAGCAAAACTAGTAACACACCCGGTCATTACAGTTTATCTCATGTTGGGATTTCAACATGAGAGAATTTGAGGGATTTGTGGAGTCTACCATAAGTTCTGTTTCAATAATCTAAACCGTTCACTTTTTAGGACTCGTTGAGTAGAATATTCATGTAAAAAATTAAGATAATCGGATATCAACAGCGATATGTTTGAATCAAATTTATATTACAAAAAATATATGGTTATTTTTTAAATTATATTTGTCTTTCATTTTTTTTAAAAATAAATATGATTCAAATATATAGTTACCGATATCCAATCATCTTGATTTTTTGCATGAATATTCTACTCATCGAGTTTTAATAAGCGAATGGTTCGGATCATCGGAATCGATTCCAAAATGGGCTTACCAAGTCTAAACGCTCTCTTAAATTCATATGATAACTTGAAAATTTTGTTTCTATATATCATTTACACATTTAATTTTTTAAGTCAAAATATTTTAACCAGAAAAGCTAAGAGACCAAAAATTTAAGTCCAGAATTTCCCCAAAAAAATTGATGAATGGTTTCGGGACATATATCTAACATAACGGTTGAGCTGATTTCAAGTTGATCATAATTTGAGAGAGTGTTTAAATTTAGTAGGCCAATTATAAAATCGATTTTGGTGATCTGAACCATTAATTTTTTAGGACTCGTTAAGTAGAATATTCATATAAAAAATCAAGATAATCGAATATCGATAGTTATATGTTTGAATCAAATTTGTATTACAAAACTTGATGGTCATTCCTAAAATTATATTTACCGTCTATTTTTTTAAAATAATATGAGTCAAACATATAGCTACCGATATCCAATTACCTTAATTTTTTGCATAAATATTTTTCTCAATGAATACTAAAAAGTAACGGTTCGGATAACCGAAATAGGTCCCAAAATAGGCCTACGAAATCCGAACGCTCCCTCAAATTGAGATGACAACTTGAGAGAGATCAAACCCCTAATATCTACAACACATTGTATAATTTGGATTAATTTTGAGTAAAATATTATCATCGTTTTGGTTTCAATTTTCTAGATTCACTTTTCAAAAAATGAAATTTTTTGTTTTTCGTATTTTTTTTATTTTCACTGAATTTTTTTAATTTTTAATTTTTAAGTATTTATTTTTATTTTTATTTTTAGATGCACCTAACATAAATACACTTAAAAAGTATAATATTTGTAAAACATATCTTAAAAAAATTCACTAAAAATATCAAAAATAAAAAAAATACAAAAATCCAGTACATTTTTGTATTCTTGTATATTTATTGATTTTTTAAAATATTTTTTTACAAATATTTTATTTGTTAGATATGTCTAAGTAATGTGCATCTAAAAAAGTAAAAAAATTACTTAAAATTTAAAAAATATGCACTAAAAATAAAAACACAAAAAATAAAAAAATCAATTTTCAAAAAATTGAATCTAAAAAATTGAAAACAAATAAGATGATTGTATTTTAAGTGGTGCTTTGTACATACCAATCGATTATTCTTCCCATTTTCTATTCAATTATAAAAATAAAGTTTTAACATTATAACTTAATTATAATTTATTGAGATGTAAGTTATATTTCAAATATTTTTTTAAAATTAATATAAGAGATTAATTATAAATATAAAAATATTATATTAATAAGTGAAAATTCAACAACAATAAACAAAGGATATGATTAGGCCCAAGGGCTTGGCTCCCCAAAGTCGAGTCTACGCACATGTAAATTGGATAAGATTTCTTCCGACTAATGCACCACAAATTAGTGTTACTTGAAGACATCATGTGTGGTAAAGTCCTTATTATTTTGATTTTGACTGTGAGCACTGTCCTCAATCTTGCAAATTTAGTTGGTTTTCCTCCACTAGGTTTACTTTGAATTTTCAAAGAATTGCAAAAGATTAGGGTTTTTTTAATTTTTTTTGTTTTTTGAATAGACATGTGCAATTAAAAAAATTTACTTAAGGTAAGAGAGAATGGGTCGCTGCAGAAAGAAAATTTTTCCAAGTAGAAGGGACAAGAGAGAAGGGACTTTGATTTTACTTAAGGTGTAGTAACAGGTGGGACAAGAGAGAAGGGACTGCTGGAGAAATTTTTTCCTTCTATAAATTTTTTTTTTTTAACATACATGTACAATTTTAAATGTAAAGCAAAATTTATATGAACTTCAACAGTTAATGAAAATAGATTGCAAATACAAAGTTATGAACTTCACGAACTTGAAAATTACGTTGTAAGCATTTAAAAATTACACGTATAAATTTTTTTAAATGTTATTCAGAAAATTTATTTTCTCACAAAATTTTGAAACGTATTTTATGGTTAATTTTACAAAATGTTATTCAGACATTGGCAGTAAGAAAATATACGCAAATTTGTGACGAAATTACGTATTTTATGATTAATTTTACAAAATTTTATGATAAATTCACATACATCATGGTAGGATAGGCATCCATAAATGGGTACATGCCAAATTATATTTTGATACATATATATCATGTATTTATATGCATAAAAACAAACATTGTACAACTTTTGATGTAACAATTTTTTTTTTATTGTTCAATGTATCCAGCCCTCTCTCAACTTTTGGAGGGAAATTTCAAATTGCAATAGTGCATTTTTTTGAAAATCAAACATATATTCATTTTCAAAACGTAATTTTCAAATCACTTTTAGAAAAATAGCTCAAAAAAACCAAGCCAAACATGGTGAATAATGCTTATAGGTAAAATCGAAAAAAAAATAATTCAATTATTTGATGGATGTATAGAAAATTTTGTGCCCCATTAAATGTCTATAACAACGGGGCTGCCAAAGTCTAAGTCTACACGCACATTATGAAGATTTTTTCCCCAATAGTTCACCACAAATTAGTGTTGTTATTGGATGAGCAATTGAATGGTTTAAGTCATGATACTTTTGTTTGTCTACCTGTATAATCATTTTCTATTGGAATGTTCCCTTCTTGAACAAATTTTACTCTAAATGACGTTATGTGGTAAATTCATTGTCAACAAAAAAAAATAAAAATAAATAACACTCAATTAGTATATATTAATATGTGTTTAGGAGGGAAAAGATTGAGTACACACCTAATCTTTGGCATAATACGCAAAGGCCCCATTTGTTTGGCCGCTGCATGGAGTAGGATATATGGTTGTGGGTTCCACCCATAGCACGTTTGCTGTTGATGTGGGACATCAGCTTGCTAGTGTGAGCGGCTTAGTAATCCCCATCAGCAGGGGGATTAGCTTGACTGAGAAAAGCATGGGATTAGGAAAATAGTGAGTAGATTGGGTCTATCCAATCATCTGCCTAGACATTTTCCTGGACGTCCAGCCAGTTGACTAGAACAATACACTTTTTTTTTTTTTTTGCAATTGCAACCTGTTATTTTAAAAAAGAAAAATTTATATTTGTTTTAGATTTTTTTTTAATATAGAAATTATTTTTTTAGATTTTTTATATATATATTTTTAACAATCCCAACACTATATCATCTAAACAAACACACTTTCATCTAATCTCCTCGCTAACAATCCACACATTAACAATCTTTTCACTAACTATCCTCTCACTATCAATCCCATCCAATCTAATCCGCCAAACAAACACGGCCAAAGTGATGGTTCCAATACTTAAAACCCATAACCTCAAGGTTATTAGGTCAAGTTTTAACTATTGAACCAATGGTCAATCTCAGATAAATTCATTATCAATCCAAACTATTTATTTGTATGGATCTATATGAGTCTCACACAGTCGTTTTGGCCCAAAGTCGTCAAAATCGTTGCTTTGAGCTCCCAAAAATTGAACATAAAAAGACCCTCATTTTTTTTAGCTATCATACTAATTCACTAAAAGAAAAAAAAAATCCACTTAAATTTGAAGAGCCCTGACAAAATTTGATGAAAATTTAAAATTAAAAGTTGATTGTTGTGGTAAATTATTTAAAACAAATAGATGATTGTTTTTATTGACAAAAGCTAAAAAAGTCAATTGATATGGTGAATTATTTTAAATTAATGGATGATTATTTTTCAAATACATGGATTGTGTGTAAAACACGATTAATTATATTAGTTACAGTTGTTTATGGAAAAAGAATTTTTCAAATTTAAAATTCAATTAATCGTGTCACTAGAAAAATTGAATGTATTAGCAATTTAATCCATTAAAAATAATTTAATTAGTTAGTTGAATTATACAAGTTTGATTAGCAATTTTATAGTTAAAAATACGAGAAGGCTGATATTTAAGTGTACAATTAATTCACTTTTTATTTTATACTTCAACTTGAATCATTTTACTTTTTTTTTATTTATTTATTTGATTAAATATATAATCTTTTGATCACAAATTTTCTTTTAATGTATGCATGACCCCATGTCAAGAGTTTATTTGGACTCCCAAAATGACAGAACCGGTTCTGATGCTACACAAATAAATAACTTGGATTGATTTGTAATAATGTCACACAAATATGGAATAATTTTTTTATTGTCAAAGGACTAATCACCAGTGTTTTGATTTTGACTCTGAGCATTATCATCAATTTTGCACTTGGAGCACTATCAACTTTGCAAAATTGTTATTTCTGCAATTTAGTTTTGATAATTTTCGTTGTTTAAAATGTGCGTTTTATTATCAACATAGAAATAGAGTTAAAATAAGACGAATCAATCTAATAATGAGAAGATAAATTGTTAACTTTTTTGTTTTCACATGCACTTGGCATAATTAAAAAATTATTAACAGTTTTCTAAACTTGAGATGTCTAGAATGTAAATCTCATAATTTTACAATTAAAATTTCAAATGGAACTTTAATTTATTTGCAACCTTTGCAAATATTTTAATTTTGAAAAACCTATAACTATCCACAGGATCTACAGCATAACTAAGAACAAAAAATCTTATCACATCCTCCTTACGTCGGTTTTTTTAATTCTTGTGATTAGGTATACATGTGACTATAAAAATATCAACCAGGAAAAATGTTTAATAGTAATGCGATCTCTTTGATGACGATTACGACCCCTTGAAATTTATAATTTCATAACAAATGATCCTTTTATCAATAAATTGTTAATTCAATTAATAATTTTTAATAATATTATAAATATAGTTCAATTAGTAATTCAACTAATTTTATTATTGTACAATAGAGTAGTTTGAAATTTTATTTCTTTAATTAATTCTATTAAATATTTTTGTTTACAATGGAATATTTGTAATTTTTCAAACCACTGGGGGAATCCCTATTTTAAATAAATCTCAACTGATGTATTTGTAATTTACTCTAAAGTTTTTCATTAATTTTTTTTTTTTTGAAAAAAAAACTACACTGATACATCAGTTTCCCCAATCTTTTATGTATAATGTATGGTGTACATATTCAAAAAGTGGGGTGTTGGAGGCATATAATTGTCCAAATTTGAAAAATCAAAGTCAAGTCGGCTGGGGGCAGGGCAACATAAACATTTGGGTATGATTTTCTTGCCCTCTTTGCACGACGTAAGGAAAACTCCATTATTATACATCAAAACAACAATATGCACTAATAAGTCAACAGACTAAAAAAAAAAAATACAAATAATTAATTACATAAATTCAAAAAAAATTTTTTTATTTTATTTTTTAAAATTATTTTTAGAATCATAATTTGAGTGTGGAGTCGTATTTTGAGTTATTAGTTTTGAATTGAGTTTTGAAAAGAGAAAATTTGTTTGATTATGAATTTTGAAAAGAGTTTTGAGTTCTATTTTGAGGTTGGAGTTGTATTTTGAATTTTTTTAGATTTATTTTTTTAAATATTTAAAAAAATCTCAATTTTATTTTTTTAGGATAAATATTCTATATTTTAAATATTTATTTATTTATTTTAATGTGCACTATATTTCATACATTTATGTGCTGTATTTTTTAAATTTTAAAAAAGGGAAAATTATCAGAAAGTCCTATTTACCAATCTATTACTCCATCTGGTCCCACATTCATTCTCTTGGATTGACAAGTCCTGTTTGGTATGTTTTGTGGACATCCAGGTCCCGTTTTAAATTTATGTGATGTGTGTGTGGACGGGTTTGACCCTCTTTTGCTTTTTCTTTTACAGGTGTATATTGGGATTGAATGTAGATTTTGTGGGATACGTTTCCTGATCCACGTTTGGTAATTCGGATCCATGTTTTTGGGTTATGGAGTCACACAACACTGCGTGGACCAACAAATGTGAACCCAACAAATCAACAATTTCCGTGAACCATAAGTACATTTTACGGTGAAGTGGCCATTGAGATGATATAAGCTCCAAAGCAATCCGATGGAAGCTTCGCTAAGACCCCAAATGTATCCAAGACATCGGCGATTTCTTCGATTTTCGGAAGATCTGGACCGAAGAGTGGCCGCTTCCCGCTGAGTTCAGAAAAAAGCCATTCTTGCCGGTGTTCTTCGGACCATTCTCGATAGGAACCGATTTCCAAATGCTTGGTGATAGCATCCATCACATCAGTGTGCCGGTCCGAGATAGGAACCAGAACTCAGTTACTCCATAGGAGGGCAAGAGATTGAGAGCTGGGACGAGAATCGGTGGGATTGGCTGAAGAACGGTGGAATCGTTGGGACGAGAATCGGTGGAATCGGTGAGATTGAGAGCTAGAACTGTGGAACGCGAATCGGTGAAACCTGTGTGGAACCAGAACTGAGATTGAGATTGAGAACCAGAACTGTGAATCGGTGAGATTGAGAACCAGAATCGGTGGAATCGGTGAGGTTCACGTCCAAACATCACAAATGGCAATTGGAAAACAAAGGGTCAAACTGATGGAAAGCTGAAACGTGACACAATCCATGTCACAAAAAAAAGAAAAAAAGAAGTGTCAAATTACTTGTGTTCACGTCACAACCCACGTCTCATGTTTTGAGTGTTACACACTTACTAAATTAAAAACAATATTAGTGTGTTTTTTCGATCAGCGTGACACACAAACACCTATTCACCTTATTCTATACAAACCCACACCAAATGTCAATCAATAATACTAGCAGTGACAAAACTGTCAACAAACAAATTAAGGGACCACCCAATCACTAAGAAAACATTCAGGACCTTAATGGATTACAAGTCCCACAAAATGGGATTTACTGGTCAATTTCCCTTTAAAAAATATAAAATTTTATTTTTTTATTTCAAATATATAATTTTTATTTTAAATAAATTTTGTTTTTTATTAAATATTTTATTTTAATTTATAAATTATTTTTAAATATTTTAATTTTTTTTGTTATGTATTTGATTACAATTTGAGTGTAGAGTTTTGAAATTAATGTAGAGTATCGAGTTATATGTTTAGTTATGAGTTTTCAAAATAATTTTTGAATTGAGTTTTGAGTTATATGTTTGGTTACGATTTAAGCGTGGAATTGTGTTTTTGAGTTTAAAATATTAAAATTTAAAAATTAAAATATTTACAAAATAAAATAAAATATTTAAAATAAAAAATTTAAATAAAAATTATATATTTAAAATAAAAAATAAATTTTTCTTAAACATTTTTTAATATTTTAAAAAAATTCAAAATACTACTCAAAATTTAAAAACTCAAACTCAAAATATAACTCAAACTCTTTTCAAAATTCAAAATTTAAAACTCTTTTTTAAAATTCATAACTAAACAAATTTTTTTTTTTCAAAATTCAACTCATAATTTTACACGTAAATCACAACTCCACATTTAAATCATACTTCTAAAATAAACCAGAGTTTCCAAGTTGTATTATCTATAAATACCTCTCCATGCTCTTGTAGCTCTTCATCCCTCCATCCTATTACTGTCTTTCATAGCTTTCTATTCTATTAATAACAAACAAGCCTAGAATGACATTCTTCCCCAATACACTTCCCAACCACTTTCTTTCTTTCCCACCCCTTTTACTCTGCCTCATCATCCTTGCATTGCCCACTTTTTTTGATTATGCTGATTTTGCTTCTTCCTTAATTGGAAAACAAGCAACTGAAGCCACGACTCTCTTGACGTGGAAAGCTAGCCTTCACAACCAAACTCAAACTCTCCTGTCCTCCTGGGTTGGAACCAACCATTGCAGTTGGCTTGGAATTCGTTGCAACAAGGCCGGTAGAGTTGCCCATATAGATCTTCAGAGTTATGGTTTGAAAGGTACTCTTTTTAATCTTAATTTCTCATCCCTTCCTTATCTCCTCACCCTTGAACTTTTTAACAAGCCTTTGGAGACTCACCTACCTTAGCTTGTCTCTCAACAATCTCTCTGGAACAATTCCGACCGAAATAGGCCAACAAACTAATCTAATGTTCTTGCACATGAATAGAAACCCAATCGGTGGCCCCATCCCCTCAACAAATAGGATTGCTCAGCTTTCTCAATATGCTCACCTTGCAAACTAATAATCTCACGGGTTCAATCCCTTCTTCAATTGGAAACTTGGGCAACTTAACCCTTCTGCGCCTTTATGACAACCAACTTTCCGGATCAATCCCTCAAGAAATAGGAATGTTGAGGTCTCTCGTTGATCTCGAACTCTCAACGAACAATCTCACTGGTTCAATCCCTGCATCTATAGGGAACTTGGACCACTTGACCACTCTATACCTTTATGACAACCGACTTTCCGGTTCAATCCCTCCATCTATAGGGAACTTGGGCAACTTAACCACTCTGTACCTTAATGACAACCGACTTTCCGGATCAATCCCTCAAGAAGTTGGGATGCTGAGGTCTCTCGTTATTCTCGAACTCTCAGGGAACAATCTCACCGGTTCAATCCCTCTATCTATAGGGAACTTGGGCAACTTAACCACTCTGTACCTTTATGACAACCAACTTTCCGGATCAATCCCTCAAGAAGTTGGGATGCTGAGGTCTCTCGTTGATCTCGAACTTGCTATAAACAATCTCACGGGTTCAATCCCTCCATCTATAGGAAACTGAGGCATGTTAACCACTTTGTTCCTCTATGAAAATATGCTTTCAGGACTCATTTCTTCGACAGTTGGAAACTTGACAAAGTTGAATACATTGGATTTAAGTCTAAATCCATTATCAGGCTCCATTCCTTCAGAGATAGGAAATTTAAAACAACTTGGTGTATTGACATTCATTGATAACCAACTCCCTAGCTCTATTCCTCCAAGATTGAACAATCTTACACATTTGAAAAGGTTTCAGATAGCTTACAACAAGCTCGTTGGTCATTTACCAAAAAACCTATGCTTTAGTGGATTATTTACAAAATTAACTGCATCGGACAACAATCTCACTGGTCCTATCCCCAAAAGCTTGAGAAATTGCTCTAGCTTATACAGAGTTAAGCTTGATGGAAATCGACTTTCGGGAAATATGTCAGAAGATTTTGGCATATACCCAAGCTTGGATTACATTGATTTGAGTCATAACAATTTTTATGGTGAGCTATCTAAAAACTGGGGAAAATGCCACAATTTAATTAGTCTCAAAATGTCTAACAATAAAATTTCTGGTGAGATACCATCTGAAATAATGGATTCAACTCAACTACACCTCCTTGACCTCCCTTCAAATGACCTAGTTGGAGAAATCCCAATGAAATTGAAAAAGATTGTTTCATTGTTCAACCTTAAGCTAAATAATAACCATCTATCAGGCAACATTCCTCCAGAATTTGGTAAGTTGTCCAATCTAGAGATCCTTGACTTGGCAGCAAATGATCTAAGTGGCTCAATCCCTGGAGCACTAGGGGAGTACATGAAACTTTATAACTTGAATTTGAGCAATAATAGATTTGGGGAAAGCATTCTTACTGAAATAGGTCGTCTCCATAACCTTCAAATTCTTGATCTTGGTCATAATTTGCTAATAGGTAAGATACCACAGCAGCTTGGAGAATTGCAAAGGTTAGAAACATTGAATATCTCCCACAATGAACTCTCTGGTTTCATTCCATCATCTTTCGATAATATGTTATGTTTGGCATTGGTAGATGTATCTTTCAATCAGTTAGATGGTGCTATTCCTAACATCAGAGCCTTCCAGAGGCTCCATTTGACGCACTCAGAGGTAATAAAGGTTTATGTAGTAATGTTATTGGTTTGAAAACTTGTCCAGCAAAATGAACAATGGTGTAGCTAAGAAAAAGAGTAACAGAGTTGTGTTACTAATTGTTCTTCTTTTTGGATTTCTATTTCTTTCATTAATGGTTGTCGGAATAGTACTCTTGGTTTTTTGTAAAAAAAATAGGAACACGAAAAATGAGCCAAGACGAGTAAATAATGAAAATTTGTTTGAAATTTGGAGCTATGACGGAAAAATGGTGTATGAAAGCATCATTGAAGCGACTGAAAACTTTAGTACCAAACATTGTGTTGGGGAGGGAGGATGCGGTACTGTTTACCGAGCTGATCTCACAAAGTGGTCAAACATCAAAGAAAACTAGCAAAATAGCCCCAGAGGAAAACCCTAGAACCCTCAAAGAAGATCTGGAAGCCGTAACCCTAAAATCTGATAAAACCACATATTTATAGAAAACTGATCCGCGATCTCCGCTCGAGCGCAGGAATGGCCGCTCGAGCGGAGCTCGCTCGAATGCAGGAAAGTTCGCTCGAGCGTAAAATCCAAACTTCCAGTACTTTTGCAGATAGGTCAAACTTCTGGAACCAAACATTCTTCGCTCGAGCGCACAATTGGCCGCTCGAGCGGACAAGCAACTTTGACTGCATAGTCAGCGAAGTGGCAAACATGAAAGAATTAACTTCTAAAACATACTCTTTATAGGCACAATTCGGGTTGGATTCGCATCTAAAACTCATAGCCTCACTGAAATAAAAGATCAAATACAATTACAACTGAAAGGAGTTTTGTCAAATGGAATTGCCAAAAATAAAAACCTAACAATGATCTTGTAAATTATGAATGATTTTATCGCAAGCATTGTATATGCACATTACACTTACATCTTTGTTAAGATTCATATATTGTGTTAGATTGTTTCTACTGGGCTTTGGCTCGCCCTATTTGGGAAAAATCATTTTCAGATGCTGGTGATATGCCTCCGCCAAGGACTTAGCTTGGGAGAATTGTGAAGCTGAAAGCTCACTTTTGTTTATTTTGTATTTACCTTTTGTACAAGCCTAGGGTTTTATTTGTACTGAGCTTATACCTCATTTTGTTGTAACCAAGCACGGTCTTGAAAAGATGTAAGTCATTAGGGCATATGAATATCTGTTTAGCTGTCATTCTTCATTTACGTCTTGTAATACTGTAAATTCAGGATGAACGATTTATGAATGTATATTGCATGTGGCACCTTTTGTATATTAACTCTGATTAATGGAAGCTTCTTATTGTATCTAGATCACTTGTACTAGTGCTTGTAGTTGGATTATTGTAATTATTTTGGGGGCGTTACAAGAATTTAGTGACAAAACCATTTTTTAAGGATGAAATATCTTAATTATAAAAGTATTATTGTTGTATTTTTAAGACAAAATTGGACATTTTGTAATGAATTATTATTGTTTCGGAGCCAAAATTTTTATCTTAAAAATAAACCTTTTGGGTGAAATTGTTTTATCTCTAAAAATGTATTTGTTAGTGACACCTTTCAATTTTGTTGTAGAGGTAATTTTTTTTAAATAAATTATATTTTGCCCTCCTTATGTTTAGGCGTATTCAATTTTGTTGGTAGAGGTAATTTTTTTCAATTTTGTTGGTAGAGGTAATTCCTTTTAAAAGATATTAAAATATGGGAAATCTCTTTTGAAATTATTCATGACTCCTAGTCCTAGAGTAAGATAATTCTAATAATAATAAGAATTAATCATCCAAATTTAATATGATTAATTACAAGTATTGAAAATCTCTATTGAAATTGTTCATGGCTGCTAGTCCAGAGTAGGATAATTCCAATAATAATTAGAATTAATCATCCAAATTTAATATGATTAAAAGGTTTTCTTTGTTTTTTGTTTTTTGTTTTTTGAGGACTAATAGAAGCATGATCACTAAGTTATTAGTAGTGAATTCTATTACATTTAACATACTATTATCATATAGATTCCAAAATAGGTAAATTACTAATAAGTTTTACTTTTGAAATTTATTACCTGCTAAAGTTCTATTGATAAATTTATTAGTCTCTTGTTTTTATGAATAAATTTATAGTGATAAATTTATCAATCAGAACTTATATATAAATAAGTCTAGTTAATAAGATTGATTGGTAAGTGCACCGAAATAAATACATGAATAATAGTTAAGTAATGATATGCAAATAAAAAAGTGATACAAAATGATGCTGATTACTTTTTATTTTAAAACTAAACATATATAAAAATTAGTTTTATCTATCAAAATAACACTGATACATTATTCTTATGATTTTTTTTTTACATAATTGTTAGGTAATCTTCACTGTATTTAAAAGATTTTAATTCTATAGTGTACAAAACAACAATTAGAATTAAAGAAATAAAGAAAAGGAGAGAATATGTTTGATTACAAAAATCAAACTCGAAATAAAAATAAATAAATAAATAACAGATTTTATTTTGTTACAAAAAAAATTAAAATCTGATTAAATAAACAAATTAAAAAACAGAATAAAATTAAACAACTTACTTAGTTAATTTCTTTGAATTACTTTTCTGATCAAGTCCAGTGTTTAACACTGTGTCCTTAAGACAGATTCGTCCTTTCCACGGTGCTTTCAGAATTTGGACGTCTATCTCCCAGGATGAAATGATCTTACCACACAACAATAGCAGCACTACAAATTGTTTGCCTTACGAACACACTAAGTGTTTACACTCTTTCTTTCAGAAATAAAATGCAGCAAGATGAAGAATAGAATTAGCAGAGGTGAAATACGAAATTTCTGAATTAATTACATCAAATGAGGGTGGTCCTATTTATAGATGTGAAGGTGACTCTTGGTTTTGAATTGAACATGTATGAAACCTGTTGGTTTTGAATTTGAATGTGTTTAACGGGAAGGGCCCTGTTTGGGTGTGCGTTAATACCAAACTAGTTTATTTCGGGAAGGGCCCTGTTTGGATGAACATTAAATCCAAACCAGTTTAATTCTGTTTGAAAACCGGGAAGGGCCCTGTTTGGATGAACACTAAATCCAAACCAGTTTATTTGAATTAAATTAAAATGTTTTTGGCCTAAAAAAATTAGTATTGGGCCGAACAAGCCCAGCCCAACCTCACACCGCACCTGCGCCCAAGCCCAGCTTGCCCGGCGGCGGCGCACGTGTGGTGATTTTTGGGTCCAATGGGTCTAGCCCATTTTGCCCATAACCTCTCCCTCTAAAACACTTGGGTACCCCTTGGGGCACACCCCAAGTACCAAACCCATGCCTTATAAACCCTTTCAAAACCTCCCACCAAATCAATGTGGAACAAGCCTTATTCAAACCTTTAAGAAATTTCTACCAAAACTCCATTTCCATGGAGCATACTTTGGCTTCAATTTCCCATTCACTCGGTAATGGTTTTGAGCAACCAAATATACCACGTGAATCACAACGCGGCATAGAACGCGTTATCATTTTGACCCGTGTAAATCGATGCACGGGGCCCACCTAAAATTAGACCAAACTTAGGAAAAAATTCTGGTTTTACCCAGAATTTTATAACCATTTCCAACAATAATTTGTATATATGAAGAGAATTTTCCATGACAGTTATATACAAATAACTGCTTATAATAATAAATTTACGTAATACCTTATTTGCAAATAGTAAGATTATGGTCCAGATCTCCGTTGTACTATAGACAGAATTTCTTAGATTTTCTTTAATCTGGTGCTTAGATTATGATCCATCTCTTTCATATGCATCGATCTGGCATGATCTTATTGGTCATCAATTTGCCAAAATTGAACCTAGACTTTAGTAGAGGATCCAAACCAAATTATTAAAAGGAATTGCAATTAGTTTGTTTGGTTTGAGTTTTCCAAATTTATTTTTTAGAAAATTGAAATTTTTTATTTTTTTGTATTTTTTTGTTTATATTAAATTTTTTAATATTTTAAATAATTTTTCTTTAAAATGTTTACATACACCTAACATAAATATACACTTAAAAATTATAATATTTGTAAAATTATTTTTAAGAAATTCACTAAATAATAATAATAATACATTTTTTATATTCTTGTGTATTTATTAATTTTTTAAAATATTTTTTTACAAATATTTTACTTTTTAGATACATCTAAGAAAAATGTATTTAAAAAAATAAAAATTGCTTTAAATTTTTTTTATGAAAACTAGTCTAGTGGATGATCCAAACCAAAACCATTGAAAGGAATTGCAATCAGCTTGTTTGGTTTGAGATTTAAATTTTTTTTTTTCAGAAAATTGAATTTTTTATTTTTTATATATATTTTTGTTTATACTGAATTTTTTAATATTTTAAATAATTTTTTTTTTATTTTCACATATACCTAACAGAAATATACACTTAAAAAGTATAATATTTGTAAAGTTATTTTTAAAAAATTTAACTAAATACCAAAAATTCAAAAAAAATTAAATAAATAAAAATTCAGTACATTTTTATATTCTTGTGTATTGTTAATTTTTTAAAATATTTTTTTATAAATATTTTACTTTTTAGATACATTTAAAGAAGGTATATTTAAAAAAGTAAAAAATTAATTTAAAAAAAACACACACACACACAAAAAAAAAAAAAATTCAATTTAGAAAAATAAAATCAAACACTACGAATAGAATTTTCAAACCCAACTAATAATTATATCCTGATATTATTCTTATGTTGTATAATTTGTTACAGAAGTGATGGTCCAAAGACATGTGTTTCATAGGATCCAAACCAAGACTATTGAAAGGAATTGCACTAGAATTTTCAAACCCAACTAATAATTTTCCAAGTTGTATTATCTATCTATAAATACCTCTCCATGCTCTTGCAGTTCTTCATCCCTCCATCCTATTACTGTCTTTCATAGCTTTCTATTCTATTCTATTAATAACAAACAAGCCTACAATACAATGACATTCTTGCCCAATACACTTCCCAACCACTTTCTTTCTTTCCCACCACCCCTTTTACTCTGCCTCATCATCCTTGCATTCCCCACTTTTTTTTATTATGCTGCTTTTGCTTCTTCCTTAACTACTGGAAAACAAGCAACTGAACCCACGGCTCTCTTGACGTGGAAAGCTACCCTTCACAACCAAACTCAAACTCTCTTGTCCTCCTGGGTTGGAAGAAACCATTGCAGTTGGTTGGAATTGGTTGCAACAAGGCCGGTAGAGTTGCCCGTATAGACCTTCCCAGTTATGGTTTGAAAGGTACTCGTTCTAATCTTAATTTCTCATCATTTCCTCATCTCCTTACCCTTCGACTTTTTAACAACTCACTTTATGGGACCATCCCCCCCCATATTGGCAGCCTTTGGAGACTCACCGTCCTTGTCTTGGCACAAAACAATCTCTCTGGAACAATTCCGACCGAAATAGGCCAACTAACTCATCTAAGGATCTTGCACCTGGGTAGAAACCCAATTGGTGGCTCCATCCCTCAACAAATAGGATTGCTCAGCTCTCTCAATCAGCTCACCTTGTATACTAACAATCTCACGGGTTCAATCCCTTCTTCAATTGGAAACTTGGGCAACTTAATCTTTTTGTACCTTTATCACAACCAACTTTCCGGATCAATCCCTCAAGAAATTGGGATGCTAAGGTCTCTCGTTGATCTCGAACTCTCAACGAACAACCTCACGGGTTCAATCCCTGCATCTATAGGGAACTTGGGCAACTTAACCACTCTGTACCTTCATCACAACCAACTTTCCGAATCAATCCCTCAAGAAGTTGGGATGCTGAGGTCTCTCGTTGATCTTGATCTCGCTATGAACAACCTCACGGGTTCAATCCCTGCATCTATAGGGAACTTGACAAAGTTGATTCGATTAGACTTAAGTCTAAATTCATTATCAGGCTCCATTCCTTCAGATATAGGAAATTTAAAACAACTTGGTTATTTGATATTCATTGATAACTTGCTCACTGGCTCTATTCCTCCAAGATTGAACAATCTTACACATTTGAAATGGTTTCTGATACCTAACAACAAGCTCGTTGGTCATTTACCAGAAAACCTATGCTTTCGTGTATTACTTACAGAATTAGGTGCAACTGACAACAATCTCACAGGTCCCACCCCCAAAAGCTTGAGAAATTGCTCGAGCTTATACAGAGTTAGGCTTGAGGGAAACCAACTTTCGGGAAATATATCAGAAGATTTTGGCATATACCCAAGCTTGGATTACATTGATTTGAGTCGTAACAATTTTTATGGTGAGCTATCTAAAAACTGGGGAAAATGCCACAATTTAACTAGTCTCAAAATGTCTAACAATAAAATTTCTGGTAAGATACCATCTGAATTAGTAGGGGCAACTCAACTATCTGTTCTTGATCTCTCTTCAAATCATCTAGTTGGAGAGATCCCATTGAAATTGGGAAGGTTGGTTTCCCTATTCAATCTTAAGCTGGATGATAACTATCTATTAGGCAATATTCCTCCAGAATTAAGTAAGTTGTCCAATTTAGAGCACCTTAACTTGGCAGCAAATGATCTAAGTGGCTCAATCCCTAGAGAACTTGGAGACTACTTAAAACTATTGGACTTAAATTTGAGCAATAATAGATTTGGGGAAAGCATTCCTATTGAAATAGGCCAGATCAACACTCTTCGAAGTCTTGATCTTGGTAATAACTTGCTAATTGGTAAGATACCACAACAGATTGCAGAATTACAAAGCTTAGAAATGTTGAATCTCTCCCACAATGAGTTCTTTGGTTCTATACCATCATCTTTCAATAAAATGGTAAGTCTTACTTCCATTGATGTGTCATACAATCAGTTAGAGGGTCCTCTTCCTGACATCAAGGCCTTCCAAGAGGCTCCATTCGAGGCACTCAAAGGTAATAAAGGTTTATGTGGTAATGCTACTGGTCTGAAGGCTTGCTTGACAAAATTGAACAATGGGGATGTTGAAAAAAAGGGCAAGAAAGTTATGTTACTAACTGTGCTTCTTGTTTTTGGAATTTTGTTTCTTTTGCTAATGGTTCTCGGCATTTTCATGGCTTTTCGTAAGAAAGTGAGGAACACAAAAAACGAGCCATCACAAGTAAACCATGATAATGTTTTTGCAATATGGAGCTATGATGGAAAAATGGTCTATGAAAACATCATTGAAGTCACTGAGAACTTTAGTGCCAAATATTGTGTTGGAGAGGGAGGATATGGTACCGTTTACAGAGCTGACCTACCAAATGGTCAAGTAGTTGCTGTGAAGAAACTTCATGCAACACTTGATGATGACTCGGTTAATCTAAAAGGGTTTACAAGTGAGATTCGCGCATTAACTGAGATTCGGCATCACAACATTGTAAAGCTGTATGGTTATTGTTCACACCCAAGACACTCGTTTTTGGTTTATGAGTTCTTGGAAGGGGGAAGTTTGGGAAAGGTACTGAGCACAGACGATGATATAGCAGTCTTTGATTGGATTAAGAGAGTGAACACTGTTAAAGATGTGGCAAATGCTCTGTGTTATATGCACCATGATTGTTTTCAACCAATCATCCATCGAGACATATCAAGCAAGAATATTTTGTTTGATTTGGAGTATGTGGCTCACATATCTGATTTTGGCACAGCTAGATTTATGAATCTCAACTCGTCCAATTGGACTTCATTTGCTGGGACCTTTGGTTATGCTGCTCCTGGTATATATTTTTCTATTGCACTGATTTATTTCCAATTAAATTACTCATGTAGTGTTTGTTCATTTTAACTTACTAATGATGACAAATTGCTAGATTTGAGCTTGTTATTCTTTTTTTACTAATATGCATACCCTTAAATTCTCATGTACGATGAGCATAGCTACTGAAAAGCCATTTTAGATAAAAAATATGCACTGAAGTAAGTAAATAGTGTTGCAGATGTGTTAGCTAATTGGGGTTGTGATAATAATTCTTATTTCTCTACTTTTTAAGAGCCTTGTAGATTGGTTAAGCCTGTTGAGGCTTTAGATAGGTTGGGTACTTTGTATATATATATATTCAAGTTTGTTAGGGTTGATTCTTTTTTAGGCCAAATTACACTTTGTACCCCTATACTTTACACCATTTGCACTTTGCCCCTTGACTTTTAAATTATTTCAGTCAACCGAAGGCTTCTAGTCCAGTTTAAATTGGGCCTAAGCATGTAACATTGTTTTAAAATGAGATTTTAGTAAAAATACAAGTTGATAACGAATAAAGTGAGCTTTTGATAAAAGTGCAGGGGTGCTAATTATTTTAGTCAACCCCTAGACTTCAAGTCCAGTTTCAATTGGGCCTAAGCATATAACATTGTCTTAAAATGAAACTTTGGTAAAAATACAAGTTGATAACTAATAAAGTGAGATTTTGATAAAAGTGCAGGTGTGGTAATTGTAATTAATGCTATCACATGACTATTCTTTGTTAGTTTTTGAAACAAGGCTATACAAATGGGCCCAATTCCAATTTGACTCGAAATCTGGAGGGTTGACTAAAACAATTAAAAGGTCAGAAGGTAAAGTGGGATTAGATGTAAAGTATAAGGATGCAAGTGTAATTTACCCATTCTTTTGCATGAATATTTTTTTTCTTCTATTGCTTCAGAGATAAGGCTCATTACCCCTCTCAATTTTAGATTATTAATAAATTTCTCCGTGTGTCATCAAGGTTTAACAAAAAGTAAAAAATAAGAACTCTTTTTTGCAAGACATGGAATATTTCCACTTTGTTTAATGTTCATTTAAGAAAATGATTATTTCAGAAGGATTCTATGGGTTTCCTTTATTTTAGTACTTATGGTTTTAGTTGAGACTTTGGCCCCCTCTAATGACCTACCACTTGTGCAGGGATGGATCAAGGGGGCTGGTAGGAGTGGCCCCCACCCCAAAATTTTGAAATAACTCCTTAAATATAGTGGTGTTAGTTATCAATATCTATAAATTATATAGGCTCGCCCCTCCAAGATTTTATTGATTTCCTTTAACTCGATTTGCAATTTAAGCTTCAATCATTACTCTTCAACTCTAGGTTTCCTTTCTCTCTCCATCTTTTATTCTTCTTGTTGTTTCGGTTCTACCTCTTCTCTTCTTGTTCTTCTTTTCCTCTATCTTTTTTGTTATTTCAATTTTGCCCAGAACTCAATTTCCATTTTTAGTTCTCTTCCTCTTCTCCATCTCTATTTTAAAACAACCCATACTTTCAATTCTTCCTCCTTTTCTTATTTCTCTATTTAAATTCTCTCTTTCTTCTTCTTCTTCTTCTTTGCCTTAATTACATTCGATGGAAGTCGTACTTGCCAACAAAGAGATCACATTCTCATTGAGCATTTTCGAGTTGACATTTTATAATTACATGCGATACTCAATTACAAGAATTAAAAAAATTGATTTAAAAAAACTGATTGATTTTTCAAAATTGAAATTCCAGTTAAAAAATTAGACATTCCGAATTTCAAAAATTGTTAATAATATTTGAGTTGTGCCAAAGTGTTTGTAAAGCAAGAAAGTCTATAATTTATCCTCTTGTCAATAGATTGAATCGCGTCTTTTAACTTTACCTATTTCTACAGTGACTACAAAATGCACATTTTTGTCAATGAAAATTAGCCAAACTAAGCAACACAAGTATTTTTTTTCTCCTTGATTATAAGTTCACCCCCTATCATTAAAATCATGCATCCATCCTTGCACTTGTGAACAGTCCTTCAAAAGCCACTGTATATAGTTCATTGCTTCAAAAACTTATCTTTCTATAGTTTACATTTGGTAGTGAGCAAATTTTCATTAATTCTTTATTTCTCTCAAATTGTTTAGGTTGGTTGTCAAATCAGAAAGAGTAATAACACTGGAAAGACTTTAGTTAATATTGGTGACTAACAATCCTATTGATGTCTTGAAAATCATGTATGGAAAGGTAGGTAGCTGCTTCAATGAACTAACTATCTTATTATAAGATATTCATAGCTCTCAGGTTTTCATATTCTGAAATTTTGGCACTGGTATTCATCAAGCATTTATATAATTTCCTTCTTTTGGAGCCCTAAACTATTTGCGTCATTTATCAAATAATTTTAAGCAATTTAATCAATATCTGGAAATGGGCCAGGAGCATTTTTGTTTACTTTTCCACCCTCTGTTTATTTAACTATTTTATGTTGATGGACATTTTTGTTTTTTGGCAGAACTTGCTTATACAATGGAAGTGAATGAGAAGTGTGATGTTTATAGTTTTGGGGTGTTGGCACTGAAGTGATTATGGGGAAGCATCCAGTGATCTAATCTCCTCTTTATCGTCATCCTCATCCTCATCATCAACATCGACTGCGCAAGGGATATTTTTGAAGGACGTCTTAGACCAACGCCTCCTACCTCCGAGGAATGAAGTGGCAGAGCAAGTAGTTGTTGTTGTGAAACTAGCATTTGCATGTTTACACACCACTCCACTGTCTCGGCCAACCATGCAACAAGTTGCTACGATACTATCAAAGCAAAGACCAACACTGCAAAATCAATTCTACACGATTACATTAGGACAACTCTTTGACATCAACTGCTCGAGCTCTTGAGTACTTATTTTCCCTTTTATTCTTGGATTGCATGATGTTCTTGCTTTCAATTGTCTACTTATACCATTCAATTTCACCCTATTTCCAGTCTATTTTGCTACTCTTTTCTACTAATTACCATGTTACAAACTTTTATATGCCTAATTTAAAAGTATCAATTCTCTATAATTTCCATCACGGTTAGAGATACAATAATGTGTCTTGAATTCTGCAATAGCTCACTTGTTGTATTACATATATCTTGGCTCTCGATCAACAAGTAGGCTCTGTGGTCAACGTAATCCAACCATGATAATAGACACACTCAAGCTCTTGCCATCTTGCATGCTATCAACACATATGACATTGTATAATATCCTGTCTTCTTGATTTTTGTATTTCCAGGTAGCTGGTGAACAACATTTTTCATGGGAACTTGGCTCCACTGTTATTAGACATCTACGACTTTAATCCTGAGTTCCAAAAGCCAAGAGAACCAAGCTTGTTTTCCAAGAAATGCAAGGATTCAACTGAGTCTTCGTTGGTCATCTCAACCAGAGGGCAATCATCCAAGTTTTGGGTGGGTTTGTTTGTCCTGTTTTATGTGTTCTGCGCTTCTAGCAGGGTAGTTGTGTGGTGTGTTGCTTTCATTTTTTAGGATCCTGTCTCCTATACTAGACTTAGGTGGTGTTTTTCTTTTGATCTCTCCATTCCTCTGGTTCACTTGTGATTGCTTTGTAACTGAAATGAAGTTCATGAATCAAACCTATGATATTTAACAAGCATTCAAGCTTGGAACCAATTTGCATAGGATGGATAATTCCTTGATCATTTCATAAACTCTTTCCTCCTTCCACTCATTCTCTCCAATAAACAAGGAAATGCTTAAGTCCCTAAACCTCAAAAAGGGCTTTTAGTTTGTAATCTAATCTTCAATTTGCAGCAGTGTAGGCATGGTGATGGAGCTTGAGCTTTTGCTCTGTTTCCTCTGTTCTGCTTCTTTTTTGTGTAGCCATATTGGAACCTCTCCAATTCTGGTTTTCTGGTTTGTTGTGGGATTACTCATGATTGATCATGCATAGGGTGCCAACATAGTTGGGATGTTATGTTTTTTATAATGATGCAGTGTTTGTTCCCACTTTTTGTAAGTTTCTTGATCTACTTTTGATTAATAAAATCTTTGCTTTTGGTTGATCAAAAGAAAAAAAAAAAAAAAAAAGGCTTTCAGTTGCAAAAAATATTAATTCAAACACATTGTAAAATATCCTCACCATATAGAAACATTTACTAGAAAGTTAATTTCAAGCATCCAAATCATTCCTACAACATTGATTCTGCAAAAGCTTTATGCCTTTTGCTTGGCCTAATCTCTAGATATCAGTCTCAAACTTGTGCACATTTAGGACTAACACACAAAGCAAACTGATACAAAGGAACTCATAATCATTCACATGAGCACTTTTGTTGACAAAGAAGTGATGTTGAATTAATACCAGAAAAATGAGCGAAGGCAAGATATCTTGACACGCTTAAGAAGTTTATTGTATTTAAGATGAACAGTTTAGAAAATATACACAAACAAATTCTAAATTCACGGACCATATACTAGTAGATCAAATAAAAATCTCACACATTAAGGTTATGCAGATAAAATCGCTACACCAGACTAAAATATAGCAAATAAAATTAAGAACCTAATCTAAAATGTTGGGTTAAAAATCTCTAATACAAATAGGCAAAGGAAATTAAAAACCAAATAAAAAACTATGGTGTTAGGATTTTCAATCCTAATTGTGTGCATTACAATATAATTTGGCAATCCTATTCCAAAGACAAAATTGTGTTTTTTCTATTTAGTCTCTTTTGTTCTATTTGCTGCTTGAATCAAGAAATTTTGTGCAGGAATGTTTTATGAAGTTTTGTCCCGGCAGTGCCAAAAGGGGGAGATCGTTAGGAATTTTATCCGAAGAAATTAATGATTTGTGTTTTGGCAATACCTCTTTTGACAAACTTATTTTAATTATTGATTCAAGTTGTTTTATTTTATTATCTTCCTATCTTTCTAGTTAATTTCTGTTGGAAATTTATTTTGTTTTCTCGAGGCAATCAAAATTAAATTGCAAGACAATTTGAAGTGGAAATGTCTGTAAAGCAAAAGTGAAAAGAGAAGATTGGAGGCTATCATTGTGTCTTATATGAGATAAGATTTGTTTAATTTTTTAGTCAAAAGTTTTGTAGGCATGCGTGTGTAAAAGCATGGATGACGTGCAAGATGTTGGGCAAAAGAAAGTTGTTTTGTCAGAAGGATGGGTTGTCCATGGCCAAAATTGTGGAAAAATTCAGCAGAAATAATCTGCAAAAGCAACTCAGGATTCATGCCTCATCGCGCCCGCGACAAAGCATATCGCGCACGTGATTTGAAGAGTGTGAAATCCGAACTCTCAATATTTTTTCCTGCAACCCGCGAAGGGATGTAGTGCCCGCGAACAGGCCAGTCGCACCAGCGAACATATCAGTTGCGCCCGCGATGGTACTGTTCCCCCAGATTTATTTAAGGCATGCTCGGCTGAAATGTTTTGCACCTCTCACAGATTTTTCTAAGTGCTTTCTCCTAACTCCCCTGAATACTTCCAACTTTGAGAGAGATTATTTTTATGAGTGAGAATTATTTTTTGAGAGAGATACATTTTTGTAAGAGAGTTTTTGTTGAGCGTTTGAGAGTCATCTTTGTAGTGAGATTTATTTGTAATACTCTTTATGTTTTCTTGGTGATTCATTAGCATTTAAGAGCTTCAAATATACTCATCAAGCTGTAAAAAGTTCTTCACATCTTCCAAAAGTAAACATTTTTGGTGGATTCCAAGATTGTAGACTTCGGTGGATTCCGGAGTCATTGGCGTCATGGCAATGTGACAACCGTAGCAGATATCTAGTGGAGGCAGTAGTGTTACTCCTAGTTTGAACAAATGCGTGTGCCCCGGAGTGGCCTTTGTAAGATATCTCTTGTACTCTTTTCTTTTCATAGTGGATTATTTCGTCTGGTTAAGGGCCCACAGTTCTTTATCACAAGTTTATGGATTCCAATTGTGACTTTTTCACGTAAAAAACACTGCTGGAAAACGGGGATATGGTCGCTTTTTTAACGACGTTTTTTTAAACGTCACTATTATTAATATTTAACGGCGTTTTATAAACGCCGCATATTCTTTTAACCAAAACGGCACCGTTTTATAATAGGAGGCGTTGAAAAACGCCTCCGAATGCAGTATACCACACGCCCCTTTTCAATCCTTATTTTGTATCTGGGCCCTCTCTCAACCCATACGCATACATCATTTTGAATCTGAGCCCTCTCTCTCTCTCTCTCTCTCTCAACCCTCTCTAAGCT
Source organism: Camellia japonica (assembly GCA_030407325.1). Lineage (NCBI taxonomy): Eukaryota > Viridiplantae > Streptophyta > Magnoliopsida > Ericales > Theaceae > Camellia > Camellia japonica. Next base: position 95,426,730 of record JAPPVO010000036.1, read on the forward strand.
CCATCGAAGATTCAGATATTCGAAGCTCCATCAAAGCAATTTCGAAGCTCCATCGAAGCTCCAGATCGAACCGATTTCGAAGCTCCATCAAAGATTCAGAGATTTAGTGATTTCCAGAAGCTCAGATCTGAACTCTGACCCCTCGATTACTCGCATTTCAAGCTTAAATCGGTACTCTCTCTCTCTCTCTCTCTCTACATGAAGCTACATAAATAGAAAGTTTCATTTTCAAGATTTCATAGAAATCATCTACATGAAGCTAATATAAACATGATGGAAAATTTAGAGTTATATTTTATGCCTCTGTTTCTGTGTGCTGCTCTGTTCTGCTGTATCTGTGTGCTGCTCTGTTCTGCTGTATATGTGCCTCTGTATCTATATGCATTTTGCTAATCTGGTGCCTATTTTGCTAATTTAGAGTTATATTTTGCTATTTTATTTTTGTGTTTTGTGTTTGGTTGGTGAGAAAAAGAAGGGAAGTGAAAGGAAAACTGGGAATTGGGAATTGTGTTGATTGAAACATATTTTTCTATTGTGTTCTTGTTTTTATCTATTTGACAAAATCCCTTTTACTCGTGTTTGGATCATTTACACTTCAATTCTAGTACTTCAATAACCAGCAAAGAATTTTGTTTGTAATTTTTAGTTAAAATGCAATGTTAACATCCATCCTTAGTTACAAACATTAAATGACCAACTACTCTTCTGCTTTGTCTTTGTTATATGCTTGCTCTCCTCTTTTAGCACTCTATCTTTACTAAATTTTCACCTAATTTCAAACTTAACTACTTTGTAATCAACTCATTTTTTATAATAGGTCATCTTGAACCTCAAACCGTCTTGTGTCTATGACTACTACTGCCATTCCTAAGTGAATGGATAAACAAAAATGTCAAGCTACAAGTGACATTCCTACACTCATGGGCCATCTATGACTATACTAGATGTCTGGTGTTGAATTCTTAACCAGCTTTATTGTTTGTCCAATGTTAAACTCCCACTTTTTTTATACCTCGTAAAAAACTAGTACATTCAACTCCAAATCTCAACTATGGGGTGCTCCTCCCACCCTTCGAATCTAAAATGAAGGGAGGCACAACCATCAAGTGATTTCTCTCTCTGAAAGTGGTTCTACAAGAGAGTATCAGTAGTGTTACTCTAATGCTCCTAAGAGTGTAACCTATATAGACTTAAATTTGCCATTCCAATCTTGACCAAAAAAAAAATGTAACATGACAAACAAATCAGTCAACTAGGAGTGAAGTTCATTACTCAATTAGGAGTGAATGCAAATTAAGGCAGGAATAGCTGGTTAGTTTTCCTAACAAGCCTCATTTGGAGAGTCTGGTTTCCTAACAAGCCTCAATTTGGAGAGCATGGTTGGCTACTTCATCCCTAATAACCATTTGGAGAGTCTGGTTTGCAAAACATCCTACCAACAATGTACTTGATGATATCTATTGAATGAAGAGGCAATTTGATTGGGTAATCACCACTAACTATACAACTGAAACTCAAAATGTAAAATAGGAAGAGCAATTGCAACCTCAACAACACTAAAATTCTTCTTATATCTATTTGCCTAGTCATATCACAATAATTTACATCATAAAACAACTAAAAAAAGAATTATATAGCCAAGAAAATATATGAGAACCAAAGATAAGATCAATTCTAATGCAAATAAAGATATTTAAATCCTTAAGTCAATTGTACATCCAAATTCATCAAAAACAGCAAATAGGATGATTGTGATCAGAGAAATGACCTACTTCTTAGATATCTTCTTCTTCGAACTAGAATCAACTATCTGCATCTTCGAATGCTTTTCGGCTTCACTCGGATCAAGCCACTTGAGAGGGTTGTGATTGAAGAAAGGCCAATTGGAGTCAATGTTTTAGACACTGTTAATCAAACTCGATCAATTTAAACACTGTTAATCAATGTTTTTAGAGCGTGATCAAGAGCTAATTGGCCAAGTGGTTATAAAGAAGGCACTTAGATACCAAAGTTGAAGAGAAAACCGAAAGGTTTCATGAAGAATGAAATTGGAATTCATGAAGGGATAAAGACTGTAGGGGTGGACAATTATTGTGACTTCTCCAGTAGTTCGGATCTCTGTTTGCATAGTCACTTGGAATATGAATGGACAGGTGACCTATTTCTTGCTCAGTAATGGATTTTTTTTTCATATCCTCCTTCAAACAAATATGATTTTATATATGGGTAGATATGTATCGAGTTTTTGATCTTTTGATAAGGATAAATTCCAATAGCGATGTCAATTTCACCTGCCCCGCCTCGCCCTGCCCCTATCTCATGGGCCGCTTCATACTTGTTTTCCCATATTCGTACTATTAGTACACAATTAATATGGTTCGGCAGCCATAAAGTCAATGATTTAAAAAAAAAATATTGATGTGGCATCTAAATTTGAATACATATTGCTCAATATTTGAAATACTGTTACATAGCAATTGATACTTATTGGTCTCCTGATCCCATTATTTTAAATCTTGGTACTCGTACTTACTAATTTTTGGTCCAATTTTGATTTTTTGGGGGTGAAACAGGTTCATATGAAGACATAGAAGAACTGGTTGGGAGAGACAGGAAGTTTCATCTGCTGGTGGTCGGCCTCCAAGAGGCCCCTCGGAACAATATTTCCAGGTTGTTGCAGGCAGCTCCAGTTGAATCTCACATGTATGTATTACATATTGCAATTTTGTCTTAATTTACTTTCTTCGTTTCATCGCTGTCTATCAATTCTTAATTTTTTTTTTGTTCTCTTAAATTTTAAAATTTTTTGTTGCTCAATTTTTATGGGTTGTCCATTTCATTGAAATTGAAGTACAAAACAAGAATAGTCACCATCTTCTATGAAAATTTAGTGCTAAAAGAACAAGAATGTTGTTACGTTTGTATGACACCTCACTGTTGTCTGTTCAAATACTATTTGCCCTATCTAGAACACCCTAAAAATTGCAAACTCATCACAACCATATGTGAAGGATATTGTTCTAGCTAGGAAGTTTTTTTTAATATTTTTTAAGTCTATGTCACAATTTGACATTTTAATATCTTTAAAAACACGTGGACTCCGCTTGTTATGTCAAATTAATTATTTTATTTTATGTTTCTTCTTTTCAAATTATGAAGCCTTTGGGAAAGCCATCATGCAATCTGTGCAGCTGTATGTGTTTGGACTAAAGAACTCTGAGTTATTCATCAAAGGAGATTGGTTTTGAAATTAATCTTGAAAATAATAATTGCTAACTCTTACATTTAAATGCGGGAATTAATTTGTAGAATTGAAAATGGATAAATATGCTGCTGGGGGCTGTGGAGGATTAATTAGGCGAAAAAAAGGGGCAGTGGCTATTAGAATTAACTACAATGGAACCCTTTGTAAGATTTCTGAACAGCTTTCTGTATCTCATATATTCAATGTATCAAAGATTACAATCAGATCTTAGATTATATAGCCCTAAATCCTAAACCAAAAAGGAAAATATAAATACAATTATGTCTCTAACAGGACTCTAACTCAATAACACAATCATGCCTCTAATAGGACTCTAACTTGTACAAAACACACTTAACTCAATAACACAAATTTATTATATTCTATATTCTAACACCCCCGCTCAAACTCAAGGTGTTTTAGCAGAAAACACTGAGAGTTTGCTAAGAAGAAACTGAAACCGAGATAGACTCAGATGCAGATGCAGATGCAGATGCAGATTCAGATTCAGATACAGATTCAGATGCAGATTCAATCTCAGAAGGCATACAGAACATCAGTTTCAGAGTCAGAGACAGATTTAGATTCAGATTCAATCTCAGAAGGCATCCAGTTGACTAATAGAATAGACAATAAACTGACAGATAACTGAGGAATATATAAAACGGACGGAATAGAGACTGCAGACACAGCAGACGGTATGACAGATCCAACAGATATAATTGACTCGACTGAGAATCTAACTGAAAAGATGAAAGTGCAACGGAGGAGGTAGACTGAGGAAGATGCAGGCGTTCCACCATATAGAGATCTCCAACTCTACGGCTGGTCCCAATTTGCTTCTTGGATACCCGATCCTGAAGAGGACCCAAGCAAACCTGAATGAGAAGAGGACTGAGAGGTGGACCAGAGATGCTGAAGCTGAGCAATTTGAGCACTCACGGAAGCCAAGTCAGGATCAGAAGCCGGAACAGATGTAGTATAAGCAGTAGGAGGGCGAAAAGTACTTGGAGCAGGACCTCGGAATTGTGGCTGAGACGATTGAGCAGACTGACGGTTCTTCTTAGGACAGTTGTACTTCCAATGACCCTTTTGATGGCAGAAAGCACACTCATCTGATGCTAAGGGCCCCTTTGTGGGTTGGACAGAAGACTGAGGCGGAGAAGCAGATGGAGGTGCCAATAGGGGTGGCTGTGTTAAGAAGACTGAAGGAGACACGGTTTGATTGGTTGTTTTGAGACGTGTTTCTTCGGAAAGAAGCTCACGAACAATAGCATCCACAGAAGGGAGAGGAGAACGGTGAAGGATACCACCGCGGATAGCCTCGTACTGAGGAGAGAGAGCCGTTAAAAATTGCACCAAACGACCTTCTTCTCTAAACTGCACATAAGCATCGAGGGCTGTAAGACGAGGAGGTTCCATAAAAGCAAGCTGATCCCAGAGACCCGTCATCTCAACATAAAAATCCTGAATAGATTTATCCCACTGACGAGCATTCTGAATAGCGGACTCCAACTCATACCGTTTGGCGAAGTTAGACTGTTGATAGACGCCAAATAAGTACTCCCACACCTCTTTGGCAGTAGGATATTTGGAGAACATCATTCCAATGCGATCTTCTACAGAATTATGAAACCAAGTCAGAATTTGAGCATTGTCACAATCCCATGTGTCACAAGCAGCTAGATAATTGTCCTGTTTTGGATCCAAAGGACCTGGTATAGACCCAGACACATAACCCCATTTTTTTCGACCCGTAAGAAAATTCTTCATAACAGTGGACCAATAACCATAATTGGCACCAGTGAGCCTACAACTGATAGCCTGAATTTTATCATCCGACATGATGATACTAAAGAACCAAGAAACTTGAAACTTTGGAATCAAATTATAATTTGTGAGAACCTTAGGTAAAAGAGTAATAACTAGACTTCTTCTTTTTTTTTAAATTATGGGGCAAACTCCAATAATAAAAAAAAACTAGAACCAGATGTGTGACAGTGTAACAGACAGAAAGATGATAGGCAATTAGGAATAAACCCAAAACAAAGTTGATGGGCCAACCAACAATGATATATCCAAAACAAAACCTGAGTCGAAGGATGACTAGAAAGAGAGAGAAACAGAGTGACTGACGAACCAGAGAAGTTCAAACCAGAAGACCAGACGAAGCAGGCGAGCCAGAGAGGGTTGCGAATCGAAGGTGAGGAGTGGCAACGATGGTTTACGACGATTTAGCCAATGGGTCGTGATTCAAACTAGATGGGTTACGAATCGAACCAACAGGGTCACAAATCGAAGGACGAAGTCAAACCAGGGAGGTGACTAAACTGATGTTGCAGAATATCTATACCAAAAGAAGCCTCAGAGACAACCAGCAGGTTGCGACGATGGGTCTTGACCTGAACCCAGATGGGTCGCGACGAATAGACGAATCACGATGGATGGGTTGATTTCGAACCAGACGAAAACGAACAGAGATGGTTGCTAGGGTTTCGAATCCTTCAGATTAGGGTTTCGAACCAAGCTCTGATACCATGTAAGATTTCTGAACAGCTTTTTGTATCTCATATATTCAATGTATCAAAGATTACAATCAGATCTTAGATTATATAGCCCTAAATCCTAAACCAAAAAGGAATATATAAATACAATTATGTCTCTAACAGGACTCTAACTCAATAACACAATCATGCCTCTAATAGGACTCTTAACTTGTACAAAACACACTCTAACTCAATAACACAAATTTATTATATTCTATATTCTAACAGCCTTATGGTCTTCATCTCTTGTCATCTTTCCGGTAACTCTCTCTCTCTCTCTCTCTCTCTCTCATATTACACTAGGGATTTGTTTTAAAAACATTTATTATAAATTTTTTTTTTTTTTTAATTTTTTTTTTACACATGCAGCTCACACCCGCAACGTGGAAGAGAGAAATTCTCAATTCAGGAACATATCAGACTCCCTCTTCTCCAAAATTTGGAACCCTTTTTCAAGACCTGCCCAAATCACCATATGGTTAGGAGATCTCAACTACAGACTTCAGGGGATTAATGCATTTCCAGCCAGAAGTCTAATTCAGGAAAACCTTCACAAAGTGAGTTATTTAACTCACTTTTCATATTATGCAATTTCCCATGGAACTCTACAGTAGTCTGCAGCTAGTCCTAATTGTGCAAACTAAAAACAAATTGCAAAGTTGAACCAGCTCCCATCACTTAATTAAATTTAGAAATGTATGCTGCAAAATATATTTTTGATGCTTTGTTTTTCTGTGAACTCTGCAGCTACTCACCGGAAAGATCAACTCTTACAAGAGGCTGAAAGAGGGCAGATTTTTAGCGGATATTGCAAGGGAACATTAGCATTCAAACCAACATACAAATATGACATCGGAAGTAACAGTTATGATACAAGTAACAAAGTATATATATATCTGTCTTTTTTTTGGTCTTGATTTTTTTTTTTTTTTTTTTTGGGTGGTTATCCTTCATTGATATGTTTTTTTCTTATTGATAGGTAAGAGTACCATCATGGACAGATCGGATATTGTTCAAGATAGAAGACGTTGACAAGATCAATGCGACTCTACACTCCTATGAATCAATAGACACTATTCGCAGTTCCGATCATAAACCAGTTAAAGCACATGACTTAAATAATTCAATGTTCCCCTTTTTTCTGAATGTTATTTTGTCTGTCTAACTTGTGACCAGATCTATTAAAGTGATGATGGAATCAGGTTGTGAAGAGGTATGCTGTCAATATAAGAGTTTTATGCCTTAAATTATAAATTTTATTATGACAATTAGTCCTTCTTGCTTTCTCATCTCTTTGTGCCTAAAGCTGAAACCGAATACTGTTCTCCAGGACATTGTGAGAGAGAAAGCTGATCTATAACTTAAAGTAGAAGAACATCTTGGATTCTTTACACTTCATTTTCTATTTGAGTTCTATGCATACAATGAACCATTTCTCATTTTATGTGTGAAGCTATTATTTTAGGGTGCTAAATGTTGGTCAACTTATGGTTACTTTCTAGTTCATTTCTGTATAATTTGTTAAGTTGGTATTGGTGTCATTCTTAGACTTTTATGGACATAACCGGTTCCTTCACATATCGTTTATTGTCCATTTGTATAATTTATATGCTGTTAATTTATGCCTAATCTTTGGGATATTATCATATTTCTACTTACTGATTTTATAATCTTTGATCTCATAAATGTTTGGCCTATAAAGCGTAATTTTCTTGATGATAAAGGTTAGGACAGAATATTTGATAGCTGTTTTTAGAAAACCTTGGCAATTGATTATAGAGTGAGATTAGCATTTTACCTTTTAGGAGTGCATTAAACCTTCTTTATCTTATTATGGATGTTGTCTGGACATAATTTCTGTATCCTTTCCACATGATTAATTTGTTCTTGATGTAACTTGGCTGTTGATACTCATATGATTGGCAAAATGCACTATTAATTAGTTATAATTGTTTTTTCTCCTAGGCAAAAGCAGTATTAATTTTAATCATTGATGTTATCAACAAGTTGGAAATAAGTTTCCAATATTCTAGTTGGTTGAATCACTTCAGTAATATCAAGTATACTGTAATAATTACATTTTCTGGTCCAAGTCTTTGGCTGTTATTTTTCTCTGTTTTTTTTTTTTTTTTTTCATAACTGCTTTGCTTGTTGGCTTTATTTTATATATTTTGATTGTTCCTCTTTTTTCCTTGCTTGTAGGGCTTGTTGGTGCATGATATTTGGATTTTGGATTATTGCTGATGCCTCACAGTTTATTACAAGTTCTTGCTCATTCTACTAGATGCCTCACAGTTATTGCTGATGCCTCACAGTTTATTACATTCTACCAGATGTCTTCTCTTGCTTGTTTGAGACCTGAACAAATTTTTTGGGAGGCTTTATTTTGTGGTGTTATATTGAAAATGAAATACTACTTTTAGAATTGCTTATGGAATACACATGCTTAAATGGTTTGTGTTTGCAGCTGCTATCTGTGCTTCTAAGTTACATTTTTATGCTTCTAAGTTACATTTTTTTGGGAGCAAATTATCTTACAAAAGCTTTTGTAATACAAGTTGGTCTGGTTGATAAGAACAAGGCTGTGTGTGACTTTTGGCTGGTGTTGATTTTTGCTGCCATAGGACTGCTGGTGTTGATAAGAACAAGGCTGATTTTTTGGTTGAGAATTGTGAATTTAATTTTTGAATATGTTATTTTGTGGGTAATGATGATTGGATATTAAATTGAATGGGAAAGTGAATTAATGCTGCATTTATTATTTGAATGGGAGTTATTATTTCATATTAAGGCTATTCAATTTTATTATAGGTATTTTTTTAGTTCAATCACATAAAATTAGCACAATTTAAAAAAAAAAAAAAAAAAAAAGAGGATTTCACGGCGTTTTTAAAACGCCACCTAAACTCCAAAACTGAACGGTCAATTTTTAAAAAAGATATGACGGCGTTTTTAACACGTCGCTAAAATCATAGTGATGTCATGGTAGGGACATTTCGCGGTGTTTCTAAAAACGCCGCCTATTCTAATATCGCCACCGTTTTAAAACGTAGTAAAGATACAGCGACGGCCGCATCTTCGACGTTTGGTACTAAGAGTCGCAGAATGAATTAGCGGCGTTTTTGATAGATATAGCGGGGTTTATTAAACGCCACTAAAAACCTGTTTTCCAGCTGTGAAATCTTGTGTCGTGGGTGTTTTCTACTCTCTCTACTCTACATTGATCATGGATGCATAATTTTTAATTGGATTCCCTAAATTAATAATCACGTTAATATGGGACGTATCTAGATTTTCAAAAAGAATTTTTTCGCCTAAATCTAGATTTTTCATATGGGGTTTCAAAATCTTTGATAACACAAAATTTTCATTCGTACTGTTCAAGTCCTCAGCACTTAGGATACTCAAAAATAATATAGTAAAAGTAAATTGATGATAATTGTCACAAAACCATGTTCACCTAACTTGCATCGACAAACCAAAATTTAAGAAGTTTGCATTGTTATGTCTTTAGGTGTCCATGAAACTTATGCTTCTATTTTATAGTCTGAAAGCGTCCTTGTCCAAACTCAGAATATGTATTAATGAACTTGAGTTTAATCTCCTCGAGGGCCACACAAAATTCTTGCGTGAGCAGATACTGGCTAAGCATAACAACCACCCCCTTCTTCGGGCCAACAAAACAACCCTTGATCATTTCAAACATAAAGAAAAAAGATCATGTAGCTCCTCTTAGCAGCATGGTTAAACCATATCAGAATGTAAGCATTGTGTAACTTCATAACCTCACATTAGTTAATTGTTAACTTAGGCTTCTTAGCTTAAACTGCGGAGAGAAGACATGACTCATAATTCAAGTCTTTGATAGTCTTTTGATTAAAATTGTATTCCTTTCCGATTTAAGCAAGGCAATAAATAATGCTCTATTTGGTTCACTAGAATGAGATGAAATTGAATGGAACTGCCATTTCTTAGGCTCCCCTACAAAACGATCATTCTCTTACAATAGTGAATTATGAATCTATTTGCAATATATTTTTCATTATTTTTGTAGTCAACCAAATATGGAAATGAATATTTTGAGAATGATCATTCCATTTCAATCCATTATAGTAAACCAAATACTAACTACCTAATTGTGGGCAGCAATTGAACACACATATACAAGGGATGATAATACCAAACATATGTACATAGAGAGAAGAAAGAAACAAATAATGCAAACGAGGATCAAAATGCACACGGAGAGACTTTAAATCCAAGACCAACCTGAGGTCTGATTCCATGTTAAGTGAAATTTTTTCTCAAAAAGTTAAACTATTAAGAAATGTGTCCAATAATATATATCAAGTTATCCTAACGCCCCAGGACTACACCTTTTTCCTTCCCAATGGGATGGCTCATGCGCTATGAATGTTTTGCATCACAATCAAGGATGGATCTAGGGGGTGTCGCCCGCCGGGGGGGGGGGGAGCATCACATATTATATTAGAAAATTTAAAATAATTAAAAATGATAAGGATTTGCACCCCAAACATACTTTTGCACCTCATAGTGATAAATCTTAAATCCATCCCCGATCACAGTCCTTGTGACCATTTTCTACTCATTTATTTTGATGAGTACTAGTAACAGCTAGTGGTGCAAATCGAGTTGGGTCGGGTGGCCTCCTATTCGCCATCTATCTGAGCTTAGGCAGATTGGAAAAAATCAATCCGCATCTGTCCGCTTAGTTAGCGGATGCAGATTGAGTGGGCCGTGTGGGTTGGCGGGTGAATGCGAATCAATTTGGTGATTTGGACTTTACTATTTTATGCTTTTTTAAAAACTATTTTTGAGTAATATTTTACTATTTTGGGCCTTATTTGAGTTTAAATTTTTTATTCTTCATTTTTTATAATTAAAATAAAGGCTAAAGTTTTATATTTCATAAATAGCTAATATTATTACTAAATAAAATATCTTTTTTTTTAACATACAATGTATAAAAACATAACATTATTTTTTAAAGAGGGTTGGCGGATCGGGTTTGGTTGGGTGGTCTCTCATTCGCCATTCGTCCGAACATAGGCGGACTTGAAAAATCTTCATCTGCATTTGTCCAACCATACTATTGAAACCGCTTAAAAACGGATGGATTGGGTTGAAAATGATTAGACAAATACAAAAGTGGGTGGATTGGGTTAGATTGGTCAATTTTGGCGGATCAGTCAGATCCACGAGCACCCCTAGTAACATCCATTTACTTTCTAAGCTACCAATTTGAGAAATATTTTGAAAATGATTAAAAAAATATTTTATCCATTAATCACTTGTATTAGTTTCTTCTCATTCTCATTCTCACTCTCTCTCTCTACATAATTGAATGCTTGTAAGTTGAATAATCAAAGTCAAGTCTGTACACGGCAAATTAACGTTGAGTAGTGACTGAAAGGTTCTTCCCAACTGCAATGCTAGTAGGATGGCTCAGTATAACCATACATTTTATTATTATTATTGGCTATAACAAACAATTTTGCTTGATCAATTGATATCAATTCTCAACAGTCTCATAGATTCAATAAAGATAATAGGGGCCACACAAAATCCGACACTGAATATATATATATATATATTTGTGTTATTTAGAACGTGAATAGTTGCAAACAAGGACGTGGTATTTTACATGTTTTGAAATGTGGTACCATAGGAGTAGATCCTATGAAGCACCGGTACGGGTACGAATACTAATACTTATAAGATATGGTAAAATAAATATAAAAAAATAGGATATGGGTCCGACTGGGTACGTTTGTAAAAAAAATATTTATTTTTAATTTAGAATAATGCAAAAATTAGTTAAATGGTTTAATTTGTTAAAATATGACTTACAAGTCATATTTAATGTCAAGAGTAAAGGTATAAACCAAAATTAAATGTTATTATGTTAAATAACTTACAAACTGAAATTAATTTTACCTTTGTATTAGAAGAAAATACTATTTCGATTGAGATATGGTACAACTTGAGTATATACTTAAGTATGTTTGGGTATGCCGAAAACTAAGAAAGAACCAGTACCCGGGACGAGTACGGCATGTTTGTTGAAGTACCCATGCTTTATAGGTGAGAGGGTAATTTATATGAAAATTGGGCCGAGCTGGATAAATTGGGCCAAGCTAAGTGATGGGCTAGTTTGGGACGCACTACGAAGGGCTAAGTAAAAGGCCATATAAGTTACTCCGGTCTGAAGAAATAGTCTTGGAGTTAGACTGGTCACAACCATGGTAATTAGTCCGGTCACATAAGGCTTATTTCTACTTCGGTTAAAGGATGTGTTGTGGGGAATTCGGTCTTCAGTAATTAGTTCGGCTCCACTCTTATGGATAGCTCGGTCTTAGCATGGAAAAGCCGAGATAAGGGAAAGGAAGGTAGGGGCCGAACTAACAGTTACTTCGGCCATGTTGGAGAGTTGGACTAAGTATAGTTCGGTTGCAGATCACATGTGCCTTACTTACTTTGGTCGTAAGATAGTTCGGCTGTGGTAAAACCATCTCATTTGGTTTAAGCAGTGAGGGGGGTGTTGAGAGAAGCATTATCTCTCAGGAGTATGAATCCTAGGAGGACTCTACATGGAAGAGTAAGAGTCCTACCGGGATTATGCCACACGAAACCTATAAAAGCTCACCAATATCACCTTTGGAGAGGTAACACAATTTTGCCTTCTGAATACACAGAGCTTTTGTCTATTTGTCAAGCTTTCTGACTTAGGCATCGGAGAGGTTTCCGGCACACACCCGCCGGCTAGCTCACGTTTGTGTTTTTAGGTGACAAAGCGACGTCGTACGGAGGAACGCAGACTTGATCAATAGGATTATACGAGAAGGTATATTTCTTTCCGTACAATTGGCGCCGTCTGTGGGAATACAGACAAGAACAACCTCTTGATCAAGCTTTTTTCTCTCAAACATCAATGGCGAACAACGAAGAGTTACCTCAGTCCGCCATCGACGGACAAACTCCAGATGGGGGTGCAAGGCGCGAAGGCCTACCCTTGGTCACTCCCATGGCAGACCTGGAGCCACAAAGGCATAATTCCAGGAGGGATGCAAGGGGTCGAAGGCGAAATAACAGCCCTCATCCCTCTCATTCACAAAGCCCAGAAAGACAAAGGCCCAGGATTGATCCTCAAACTCTGGAGGATCGCGTCAAAGAACAAGACGAATTGATTCGTAAGATGGCGGCGGACATGGAGTCTCTAAAGCGCCAGGTGAAAGGAAAAGAAGTGGCGACAGGAGAGGGGCGCAACAACAAGACGCCCCCTCGCCACTCAGAGGGTCGTAGTAGGAATTCTACACCCTCCCAAGCGGAGAACAGAAGCCTCAGGACAGGCGATACGCAATCCAGATCTTCCAAGACTCGTCACTCCAGGTCTAAGAGGACGAGATCTGAGAGGTCATACACTGAGGGGAGCACATATTGGCCCTCACATACGCACCAGACAAGGTCTAGACAGACGGATTTGCCCAGATTGTCTGACCTACGATCCGTGCTAGAAGAGAAGGCACGATGGAAGGAGGACGCCAGGGCGCGCGATCCACACAGAATCTCTGCCTTACAGCGGTTGGCTCCTCGGACGCACGGAAGCGTCGAGGTTGGAATGCCAATACCGCGCCCGGTATACGAACCAACAGACAAGGCGTTGGCGAGGCTGCAGACCTCACCATTCTTCCCAGCAATAGAGAACGCGCCCCTACCGTCAGGCTTCCTACAGCCCAAATTCACAACATATGAGGGGAAGACAGACCCCTACTCACACTTGAGCCACTTTCGCCAGGTCATGGCTGTATACCGGCGGAACGAGGCCTTGATGTGCATCCTATTCCCTTCAAGCCTTGGCGACCTGGGCTTGACTTGGTTTGAGAAGCTTCCAGAGGGCAGCATAGCCTCCTGGGCGCAACTGGCGGAGGCGTTTGTAACGCGGTTCAGAACAAACACGAAAACCCCGGTGGAGATCGACCAGTTACTCTCCATCGACATGGGCGATAAGGAGACCCTAAGGTCATACAACAGTCGCTACTGGGAGACCTTCAACCAGATTAGGGACTGCCCAACCAATCTCGCCATTGCGCAATACAAAAGAGGCCTTCCAGTCGGGAACAGACTGAGGGACTCTATCACCATGACACCGCCCCTCACCATGGAGGCCCTGATGGAGAGAGTGCATCAGTACATCAGGGTGGAAGAGGATGGTGCTCGTGCCAAAGCAAAATCTGGCGTGGCCACAGCACCAGAGAAGAAGACCTCAGCAAAGGTCAATACGGTAGATCGCCAAAACCGAAACGGACGAGGCAGGCGAGACAACGGCGAGGACTAGGACAAGAGATGGTTGAGAGTCCGCACTGCCATAACCACGGTGTTCAAGAAACCGATCTATCGTATACTTAGTGAGATTCGAGACGAGCCTTTCGTCAAGTGGCCAGCCAAGCTAGGCGAGGCCCAGAAGGACTATGATGACAGATCCAGGTGCACCTTCCACAAAGAAAAGGGACACCGCACTGAGAATTGCACGCCATTGAGGCAACATCTGGAGGAATTGGTGGCAGCTGGCCACCTGGACAAATACATCGAAGGAGGGGCACAGCCAGCCCCCCAGGACCATAACAACCCCAACGGCATGCCGATCGATGCCCCGCCTCAAGGCATCATCAACGTAATACATGGAGTCTTTGAACCTGAGCATGTATGCGAGCTCAGAGGTTCAATCAAAAAGGCTGAGCACTTAAGAGAAGTGCTAAGTGCCCAACTAGCCGTCAAGAAGGAGAAGACAGAGGCCACAAATGTCATGTCTTTTTCGGATAAAGACTTGGCAAGGATTTATTGCCCTCACAACGATGCCTTGGTCGTCACTCTCCGAGTCAAGGATTTTGACGTCAAGCGGATTCTGATCGACCAGGGTAGTTCGTGTGAAATCATGTACTATGAAACCTTCAAACAACTAAAGTTGCAAGATAAAGACTTGGCGCCTGCCGTATCTCCCCTAATCGGATTCAACTCCATGCCAGAATGGCCCGTCGGCAAAATTATTCTCCCAGTCAGAGCAGGGAGTGTGACAAAACAAGTGGAGTTCTGGGTGTTGAAGGTCTCCTCCACTTATAACATTATCTTAGGCAGGACATGGCTGCATGCCATGCGCTCGGTGGCGTCCTCCTACCACCAAGTGATGCGATTCCCCAACGACACCGGAGTGATAGAAGAAGTTTATGGAGATCAATCATGTCGAAGCAGTGCTTTGTCACGGTGAATGGCAGCCGCGCTGCCAAAGGATACGTTCATTCGGTGGAAGAACCTGAGAGTAATGAACTATTCGCCGATGTCGGCAAAGTGGCCAGTCAGAAAGCGGTGGAGGACTTGGTGGAATTGATTATGTGGTTGTATATGGCAATTGTGTGTTTCATTGCATATGGCATTTTGTTTGGAGGAGATAGGGATGAACTCCACGGTTTAGGGGAAGATAGGGGATGGACCTCTAAACCGGATTTGTTGGGAGGAGATAGGGGATGGACTCCAGTAGCATCATTCATATGTGTGCTTATTGATAATAGCAATATTGCTATTTGTTGTTGATATGATACACATTAATAATGTGTATCAGTTGGAAGTATGGAAGTGTTGTGGTTTGAGCTTTAGTCTCATTTATTTTTGTGACATCTGGATCACTATTATAGTTGGCCAGGTTCTGAGCCATAATGATATAATTGGAAAGTTGAATAAATATTGGAAAGTGAAAGGTGTCATAGACAATATGTCATAGACAATGTAGACATTCGTGTCATGAAATTGGAAATTTATTATCTTGTGTTAACCATGTATCGAATGCTAATGCTTTAGTTAATTCTTATGCTTGGTTTAGTAGTTTTCTACTGGGCTGTGGCTCACCCTATATGGGAACTTCATTTTAGGTTCAGGTGGTTCACTACCTCCAAGGACTTAGCTTGTGAGGATTTGGACTCGAAGACTTGCTTTATTTTATTTTTTTTTTTGAACAACTTGTAAACTTTCAAGCCTAGGGCTTTATTTGTTTTTGAGTTAGAACTCATGGAATTGTGTCCAAGTGTTGGCTTGGCAAGATGTAAGCCCATAGGGCATTTATTATGATGTTTTATTTCATGGTACTCTGATGAATGGAATAAGATACTTTATTTCCTTATAATTCCGCATGTTAATATTATGTATTATGGGTTTATTTTTAGTGCGTTAGAGAGAGAGAGAGAGAGAGAGAGAGAGAGAGAGAAGAAGAGAATGTGCTTGCCTTAGATATTTTAATTGATTGTCACATTATTGGATTTTAAAAGTGATGCTCTAATTTTTAAACTTGAATAATAATATTTTTTTATAATTTTTTTTTTACTTTTTCAAACGAAAAAATTATAACCCCTAAATCTTATACATTGTAGGATCTATCAATTGAGAGGATGCAATGGTTTAATTCTTGCTCTAGGCAAGATTCCACTAGAGCATCTCCAATGGTGTGCCATTGGAGCTGCCATTGCCAAATTATGGCAGCAGTTGATAGAAAGGCACCTCCAATTGTAAGTTTTAGCAGCTGCTATTTGACAGCTGCCAAGTCAGCTTCAACCAACCGTGTACTCCTTCCCTCCCTCCCTTCCTCTCCCCTTTTTCATCATCCTTTCCAAACACAAAAGCAAATTCACCCAAAAATAACAAATTTCAAACATATCAACACAGTGATTTGAAACAATTTCAGCATAGTGATTTCAAATTCCAAATTTCAACTTCAACACAATGATTTCAAATTCCAAATTTCAATTTCAATTTCAATTTCAACACATATCAACATAGTGATTTCAAATTTCAAATTTCAATTTCAGCAATTTGAAGCAAAAAAATTTTTAAAAAAATTAGAAAATCAACACAGTGAAGTAAAAAAAAATACTTGACAGAAATGGGTTGATCTTCTTCATGTTCTTTGGATGATCTTCTCTGTGTTCATTATGATTTCAATCTTCTTCATGATCTTGTCCAACGTCGTCGATCCATTCTGGAAGTAAGAGAGAGCGAGAGAGAGAGAGAGAGGTGAGAGAAAGAGAGGGGTGGGGGTAGATGGCGGCGCTTGGAGAGAGGGAGACAGAGAGTGAGAGAGAGAGAAAGGGAGATAGAGGTTGTTGTTGGCAATCGGGGGTCGACACCATCGGCGATCGGGGCTCAAAACAGAGAGAGAAGAGAGATGATATCTAAGAGTGAGAGAGAGAGAGAGGGAGACTAAGAGGGAGAAGGGGGACGAAATGGTGAGAGAGAGAGAGAGAGAGAGAGAGGGGGAGAGGAATAAAGGTTGGATAATTCTACACAAATCATCTCAACCGTTGATGATTTGTACGTGGACGGTGGTGATGAAAGAAACACAGCCGTTGTGCACTGTTTGGCTAATAAAAAAAATTAAAAAAAAAATACAAACATCAGCTATGCAAACGGTCATCTCTTCATCTCAATTTTATTTTATTTCTTCATCTCAGTTTGGTTATTTTTTAATGTAGTTAATTTTTTTTTTTTTTTTTTTTTTTTTGTAGTTGTATGAATTTTGGTGGATTGAAATATATTTAATTTGTTTCTTCAATTTTTCAATTTTTTTTTGATTTTTTATATTTGTCTAGTTGAGAATAATGCAATATATAATTTTTTTAGAAATAGTTAAAAAAATGTCACTAAAGACAAAAAATAAAAAATTAAAAAAAATCATTAAAAAATCTATATCTAAACAACATCTACAAACTTAGAGAGAAAGTTGGTTGAAGCACCATTGCTATAATTTGGCAAAGTAACACTATTCATTACCAAATTATAGCAATGGCAATGCTATTTTAGCAAACACAATTGGAGATGCTTACAATTGTACCCAAAGATTTTATATATATAATTTTTTTTAAAAAAAATCCTTTTAAAAGATATTAAAGCATGGGAAATCTCTTTTGAAATTATTCATGACTGCTAGTCCTAGAGTAAGATAATTCTAATAATAATCAGAATTAATCATCCAAATTTAATATGATTAAAAGTTATTACAAGTATGGGAAATCTCTATTGAAATTGTTCATGACTGCTAGTCTAGAGTAGGATAATTCCAATACTTTGCTTGGTTAGAGTTTTTCAAAAACACTTTTAAGAAAATTCTACTTTATTGTTTTTCGTGTTTTTTTTTATTGAATTTTTTAATATTTTAAGCAATTTTTTTTTAAAATTTTTGGACATACCTAACATAAATATACCTAAAAAGTAAAAAAATTGTGAAAAAACCTTTTAAAAATTCACTAAATGCAAAAATACAAAAAAATACGAGAATTCAGTATATTTTTTTGTATTTTTATGTATTATTAATTTTTTAAAATATTTTTTCACAATTTTTTACTTTTTAGATACATCTAAGTAAGGTGCATCTAAAAAAGTTAAAAAAAAAATGTTTAAAATTTTAAAAATATTCACTAAAAACAAAAAAAATGAAAACCAAAAAACTCAGTTTTCAAAAAACTTAATCCAAAAAGCTAAAACCAAACATACTGATAATCAGAATTAATCATCCAAATTTAATATGATTAAAAGTTATTTTATTTATTTATTTTGAGGACTAATAGAAGCATGATCATTAACTAAGCAAACACGTTACAGTAGTTGCCAGCTTATGGGCCGGTTTAAAAGTTATTAGAAGTAGTGAATTCTATTAAATTTAATATACTATTATCATATAGATTCCAAAATAGGTAAATTACCAATAAGTTTTACTTTTGTGACTTATTACCTGTTAAAATTCTATTGATAAATTTATTAGTCTCTCTTGTTTTTATGAATAAATTTATAGTGATAAATTTATCAGTTAAGACTTGTAAGTAAATAAGTTTAGTTAATAAGACTGATTGGTAAGTGCACCAAAATAAATACATGAATAATAGTTTAGTAATGATATGCAAATAAAAAAGTGATACAAAATGATGCTGATTACTTTTTATTTTAAAACAAAACATATATAAAAATTAGTTTTATTTATCAAAATAACACTGATACATTATTCTTTTGAATTTTTTTGTACATAATTTGTATATATGAAGAGAATTTTCCATGGCAATTATATACAAATAACTGCTTATAATAATAAATTTGTGTAATACCTTATTTGCAAATAGTAAGATTATGGTCCAAATCTCTATTGTACTATAGACAAAATTTCTTAGATATCCTTTAATCTGGTGCTTAGATTATGATCCATCTCTTTCATATGCATCAATCTGGCATGATCTTATTGGTCATCAATTTGCCAAAATTGAACCCAAGTGGAGGATCCAAACCAAAACTGTTGAAAGGAATTGCAATCACATCGTTTGGTTTGAGTTTTTCAACTTTTTTTTTTGAAAATTAAAATTTTTTATTTTTCGTATTTATATTGAATTTTTTAATATTTTAAATATATATTTTTTATTTTTTACATACACCTAACATAAATATACACTTAAAAAGTATAATATTTATGAAATTATCTTTAAAAAATTCACTAAATACCAAAAATACAAAAAAAAAGAAACAAAATTCAGTACATTTTTCATTCTTGTATATTTATTGATTTTTAAAAATATTTTTTTACAAATATTTACTTTTTAGATACATTTAACAAAAATACATTTAAAAAAATAAAAAAATTACTTTAAAAATTAAAAAAAATACGAAAAATAAAAAATTCAGTTTAAAAAATTAAAACCAACAGTGAATAGAATTTCAAACCCAACTAATAATTTTCCAAGTTCTATTATCTATAAATACCTCTCCATGCTCTTGCAGCTCTTCATCCCTCCATCCTATTACTGTCTTCATAGCTTTCTATTCTATTAATAGCAAGCCTACAATGACTTTCTTGCCCAATACACTTCCCAACCACTTTCTTTCTTTCCCACCCTTTTTACTCTGCCTCATCATCCTTGCATTGCCCACTTTTTTTGATTATGCTGCTTTTGCTTCTTCCTTAACTGGAAAACAAGCAACTGAAGTCACGGCTCTCTTGACGTGGAAAGCTAGCCTTCACAACCAAGTCAAACTCTCCTGTCCTCCTGGGTTGGAAGTAACCATTGCAGTTGGCTTGGAATTCGTTGCAACAAGGCTGGTAGAGTTGCCCATATAGACCTTCACGGTTATGGTTTAAAAGGTACACTTTCTAATCTTAATTTCTCATCCTTTCCTCATCTCATCACCCTTGAACTTTTAACAACTCACTTTATGGGACCATCCCCCCCTATTGGTAGCCTTCGGAGACTCACCTACTTAGCTTGCCTCTTAACAATCTCTCTGGACCAATTCCGACCGAAATAGGCCAACTGACTAATCTAAGGATCTTGCACATGAATAGAAACCAAATCGGTGGCCCCATCCTCAACAAATAGGATTGCCAGCTCTC
Source organism: Camellia japonica (assembly GCA_030407325.1). Taxonomy (NCBI): domain Eukaryota; kingdom Viridiplantae; phylum Streptophyta; class Magnoliopsida; order Ericales; family Theaceae; genus Camellia; species Camellia japonica. Next base: position 95,446,951 of record JAPPVO010000036.1, read on the forward strand.
TCAATAGGCTCACCTTGCAAACTAACAATCTCACAGGTTCAATCCCTTCTTCAATTGTAAACTTGGGCAACTTAACCCTTCTGCGCCTTTATGACAACCAACTTTCCGGATCAATCCCTCAGGAAATTGGGATGCTGAGGTCTCTCGTTGATCTTGAACTCTCAGGAAACAATCTCACCGGTTCAATCCCTCCATCTATAGGGAACTTGGGCAACTTGACCGCTCTGTACCTTCATGACAACCGACTTTCCGGATCAATCCCTCAAGAAGTTGGGATGCTGAGGTCTCTCGTTATTCTCATGCTCTCAATGAACAATCTAACCGATTCAATCCCTGCATCTATATGGAACTTGGGCAATTTAACCACTTTGTTCCTTTCTTTCAACCAACTTTCCGGATCAATCCCTCAAGAAGTTGGGATGCTGAGGTCTCTTGTTGATCTCAGACTCTCAGGGAACAAGCTCACGGGTTCAATCCCTGCATCTATAGGGAACTTAAGCAACTTAGCCAAGTTGTACCTTCATTACAATAGGCTTTTTGGATCTGTTCCCCCAATGTTAAACAATCTTACACACTTGACTGAACTTTCTATAAGTGGAAACATGCTCAATGGTCATATCCCAGACGGCCTATGCTTTAATGGATTGCTGGTTATTTTTACAGCAAATGATAATAATCTCATAGGTCCCATCCCAAAAAGCTTGAGAAATTGCTCTAGCTTATATAGAGTTCGGCTTGACGGAAACCAACTTTCGGGAAATATATCAGAAGATTTTGGCATATACCCAAACTTGAATTACATTGATTTGAGTCATAACAATTTCTATGGTGAGGTATCCCAAAAATGGAAAAACTGCCATAATTTAACTAGTCTCAAAATATCTAACAATAATATTTCTGGTGAGATACCACCTGAAATAATGGATTCAACTCAATTATGTCTCCTTGACCTCTCTTCAAATCACCTAGTTGGACAGATCCCAGTGAAACTAGGAAAGATGGTTTCACTGTTCAACCTTAGGTTGGATGATAACCATCTATCAGGGAATATTCCTCCAGAATTCAGCAAGTTGTCCAATCTACAATATCTTAACTTGGCAAGAAATTATCTGAATGGTTCAATCCCCGGAGGATTGGCGGAGTGCAAGAATCTTTTGAACTTGAATTTGAGCAACAATAGATTTGGGGGAAGCATTCCTGCTGAAATAGGTCGTGTGCATTACCTTCAAAGTCTTGATCTTGGTCACAATTTGCTAATAGGTAAGATACCACAGCAGATTGGAGAATTGCAAATATTAGAAATACTAAATCTCTCCCGTAATGAACTCTCTGGTTCCATTCCATCATCTTTTGATAATATGTTAAGTTTGACATCGGTAGATGTATCTTTCAATCAGTTGGAGGGTCCTATTCCTATAATGAAAGCCTTCCTTGAGGCTCCATTTGAGGCACTCAAAGGTAATAAAGGTTTATGTGGTAATGCTACTGGTTTGAAAACTTGTCCAGCAAAAATGAACAATGGGGTAGCTAAGAAAAAGAGTAACAGAGTTGTGTTACTAATTGTTCTTCTTTTTGGATTTCTATTTCTTTCATTAATGGTTGTCAGAGTAGTACTCTTGGTTTTTTGTAAAAAAAATAGGAACACAAAAATGAGCCAAGACGAGTAAATAATGAAAATTTGTTTGAAATTTGGAGCTATGACGGAAAAAATGGTGTATGAAAGCATCATTGAAGCGACTGAAAACTTTAGTACCAAACATTGTGTTGGGGAGGGAGGATGTGGTACTGTTTACCGAGCTACTCTCACAAGTGGTCAGGTAGTTGCTGTGAAGAAACTTCATGTATCACCCGATGGTGACTTGGCTAATCCAAAAGGCTTTACCAGTGAGATCTGTGCATTAACAAAGATTCGCCATCACAGTATTGTAAAACTTTATGGCTATTGTTCACACCGAAGGCACTCGTTTTTGGTTTATGAGTTCTTGGAAGGGGGAAGCTTGGGAAAGATATTGAGCACGGAGGATCATGTATTATACTTTGATTGGATTAAGAGAGTGAATGTTGTCAAAGATGTGGCAAATGCTTTGTCTTATATGCACCACGACTGTTCTCTAGCAATCATCCATCGAGACATATCAAGCAAGAATGTTTTGCTTGATTTAGAGTCCGTGGCTCACATATCCGATTTCGGCGCAGCTAGATTTTTGAAGCCTAACTCATCCAATTGGACATCATTTGCAGGGACCTTTGGGTACACTGCTCCTGGTATGTAATGTTCATTTTATTTTATCAATCATTGCATATTAAGAGATTTCTAATCTTGGATATTATTTCACTCGAATTGAAAGGGTCATTGAACTTCTAATTGTTTTTTTTTTTAATTACTATTTTCTTCTCTTGGTTATTTGTTTCATTCGGTAGAACTTGCTTATACAATGGAAGTGAATGAGAGGTGCGATGTTTATAGTTTTGGGGTTCTCACATTGGAAGTGATTATGGGGAAGCATCCCGGTGATCTAATCTACTCTCTGTCATCATCGTCATCCTCTTCCTCATCCACATCAACTGCACATGGGATATTATTGAAGGATGTGTTGGATCAACGTCTCGCAGCACCTGAGAATCAAGTGGCAGAGCAAGTAGTTGTGGTTGCAAAACTAGCATTTGCATGTTTGCAAGCCAATCCACTATCTCGGCCAACCATGAGACAAGTTGCCATGAAGCTATCAGATAATCGAAGGTCACATCTACAAAATGAATTCCACATGATCACATTGGACAACTGATTTCAACTGCTCAACCTCTTGAGTATTTGCCTTCTATCCTTGGACTATATGTTGTTCTTGTTTTCCATTTTCTTCTTAGATTGTTCAATTTCAACCCCCTTTTCTAGTCTATTTTTCTCTCTTTTATACTAATTAGCATTTTACAAAACTTTTTAATGGCTAATTTAAAACCATCTTAAATCTTCATGTTGGTGTATTTAGTGGGTTGTTTTCATTGGATTTTTGCAAGCTTTTTAAATGAATAGTTTCAATAAAAAATTTCTACTTATTTATCTTGAATTTATTTGACATTTGAGTTGCTCATATTATTTATACATTTATAAGCTCTAAATTCCACATTAGCTTTTCTACTCTTATTCTGTATTTCGAATTTGCTTGCTCTGTTTCTTACAAAGTGGTGTTGTACTATGCAGGCAACTAGTGCCCTTAGCCATACAGTCTAATTGAAAGCCTTTTGAGGTAATTTGAGATCGAAATCGATAAATTTGATTGAGACATTTTTATTTTTTAATATTTTTTATAATTTATTATTTTGTGATTTTGTGATGAAAATTTACTAATTAAATCTTCATATTCAAGTTTTGCTAACATTTTTTTTAATTGATAATATGACTAATTTACTGTTATTATAAAATATTTTTGAAACTGTCATCATCTAGTGATTTTAATTTTTAAAATTAAATAAAAAAAAATCAACAATTTCTTCCAAAGTTAGAAATTATTCAAACATGACTTGAATTGAAGAAAGCAAGCTAGAGAGAGGGGATCTGTTTGGTTTGGCGTAACTTATTTCAAACTTTTGAACTTTCCTTTTTTCCATCTCAGCAGAGAGTTGTATCAGTAAAAGTGTTATGTAAATTAAGGACTAAAGAAGGTCAGCGTAATTATGTCAAAAGTATAAAACTAAATGTATTTTCTTAAAATCTCAAGAGAGGTGAGTGTAATTTACCGAAAACAAATGTAAGAGTTTTATGGAATCTTAACCACAACCTGTAGATTTTCAAAAAAAGTGGGTCATCTAGGTCTGTTTTTCCATATGAACCAGCATGGCCTTATTTTCGGGGGAAAAGAATGTTGAAGTTATATAGAGCCTTAATATATGGGATAATTTATATTAAGTCTTATTGATTGAATTTTTACTCATAAATCTAAAGTGATTTGTTTATTTATTTATTTTTTATTTTTACGTATTTGCCTCTTATTTTAATAATAAGAAAATTTTGAAACTTTATACATATATTTTGTGTTTGTGAAATGATTATTTGGTACTCGTAATGATACTAATAAATTTATCAAAGTGATAAATGATTAGGACATTTTGACTTTTATTTGTAAGTTGTGCTTAGTTTTAGTTTATTTGTGTTGGTTTGCATTAAAATATGATGTGAGAGGTGTAACTAGTTAAATTGTATTTTTAAAAAATATTTTTACAGTAATAAATTTATCACTAAAAGTTAAAATAGGATATTTTTATAAATAAATTTGATCCATAGAATCTATCCCGTAATGTATAGGCTTTCAAAAATTAGTACCATAAAAAATTAAGGCTTATATCAAGGATTTTATTGGCTATATGGTTAAGCCACCCATGTTTCCATGTTTAATTTTATTTTTTTGAGTAATGATTCATCCCCCCTTTTTCCCCCACCCCCTTTGACCCCCTCTCTCTCTCATTGGTTACATTTTCTTTTTCTTTTTCTTTTTTTTCCTGCTCCTCCAATCACCACCCGTCACGTGGTAAAGGGGGTGAGGGGGTGACCCCCAAAAGGGGGTCTCAAGCATTATTCTTTTTTTTTCTTCATGTTGCTTCCATTTTTTTCACAAGGTCATCTACTCATATTGATGATATGTATTCATATTAATGATTTCATGTTTTGTTTGGAAGGATGATCAAGACCAAGAGTTGGAAGCAGCATTGGTTGGTGCACATATGGCTCTTAGGACTGATGTGTGACTGATTGCCGGGACCTGCATATTGCTATTGCAGCTTGTCTTGTGTGTTGGATTGTATGTAAAGGCTTAGAGTTGTTCTCTGTTTTGTCATTTGGTTGTTTTTTATTTGGTTTCTCATATGCTTTCATATGATTAGGTTTGCTTTTCAGTATTAACCTAATTGGGATCGTGTGGTCTTACTATGATGTAGTCGTGCACTCGCCTTTTTTCACTTTACTGATGTTCTATTTGTTTATATGCTGGTCTTCATCAATAAAAAATTTTCTTTTGCTGATAATAATAAAAAAAAATGAAAAAAAAAAAAGACAATGGCCTTGTGATGGTGCTGCAACGTAGGTATTTGATTTATTTTTTTCCAACTTTTTCATTTTTCTTCCAAATCCATAATATATACATAACCAAAGTTCCTATCACCCAAGAAAAAGAATGGAAAATAGGACACCTAAAGTCTTGGTATTGGACAAACGAAAGTGTTTCATTAAGATTCCTTGCCTTTTATACATGGCAAAGGCAAATCATTGGTCCTACACAATTATTTATATGATTTAGGAAAAAATTATTTTTGCTTCTGGGTAAATTCATGTGATGTTTTTACTTGATACTTATTTGTTAAAATAATGAGACTCAATACTTTTTTGTTATATTTTAAAAAAAAACTTGACAAATATCAAATGATGAATAATATAGAGTAATGCTCCAAAACTATAAAATAATCACTCATGATTTAGTGTATTCCATTATTTTCTGTGCCTTTAGATGTTCTAGTGCTTGTGGAGAGCTCTAACTAATTGATTTCTCTTTACCAAACTTGTCTCCTACCCAATTCACAATTTTGATATTCAACTTCTTTAGTCTTAATATTCTCTGTAGGTGACTTTAAATTTTATATCATTTCAAAATTTTGCTTCAATTGTTGTGTTCATTTTACTTAAAAAAATTGAAATCTTTTATTGAATTGACTGTTGCTTATTGAATTATAGAATGAAATATTTATTTAATCATACTTTCTAGAAAGTATAAAGAATATTAATCAAGAGCTTCTTAATTCAATTTTACAACTAAAAATGCAAAAATAGTAATGTTTAAGTGATACTGCGCTCAATTAATTTATTACTCTAGGATTTTTGTGTACTATTTTTTTCTTTCTTGTGTAAATGGTTTAAAATATAAAACAATAATAGTTAATTTATCATTTTAAAATTTTCTAATAACTATTTAAATTGATTTTATCTTTTTAAGTGATATGTAAAAATATAGATGTCACGACCCAAACTTGCCCCTATAAATTTAGTATCATGATCACCCAGTAAATATTAAAAAAATAATTTAGTCGTTGGGGTCGTCACAATAGGTCCCCGAATTAACACTTCGCTTTGGGCCTCTGAACTGTCAGGTCGGCCCTGCCTCTGGCCACTCCTCCCACTAATGAAACCACCTTTGGCACCTCTCCTTGCCAAAATCCATCTTTGGCCACCACTTTTGAAAGCCGATTACCATCGCGACCATCGGCCACCACTTTCGGCGGCTGATTAACATTTGACCATAATATGTTGACTATTGATAATTACCTTCGGTCAACATTTCCCACCAGACACTTCCTTCACTTTATTTTCAAAATAAACTTTTAAAACATGTGTATATCAAATATATTTTTGTTTTCATTTTCATAAAAATAAACATAAATATATTTAATGTTTTATGTAAATAATAAACTGTGATTGTTATCAAACGGTATTACATAAATGTCAGAACAACCCAATTTTATTTGATTTGAAAATAATAATTGCAAATCTCAACAAAATATGAACGTTCAATCTCCCAATATACAAAAGTTAAAGTTAAAAAAGATTCAATAGTTATTACAACTCAAAAATTGTGAAACGGAATTATGCTTATCAGTGTGCCGTAAGTCATTCAAGTTGGCCAGAATAGATTGTTGCTTGATCTGAGAGCGAGATAGTGAGCATTATAAAAATATTAATTATCCCTTCTTTTTAACTTGGTGTGTTCTTTGATTTCAACAGACCTTCAGTTTCGTTTCATAACGAGATATGCGGTTTGGTTTTGATGACAATTTGATCACATCCTCCTTTTAAAAAAAAAAAAAAATTTAATATTAATATATATAATAAGGGTAATTTGGAAGAAAAAAAGGTAGACAAATAATATATGCATTTCATTTTTTATAATTAATTTAGATATGTTGAAAGGTGCAAATTGTTCTCAATTCATGATTGGTGAAGGTGCTGCACGTGGTACCCGACATACAAAAAATTTCTCGAATTCATGTACCTTGAAAGTGACAGAGTACGTAAGCCAGTAAATTTCCTCAAATTTGAAATTAAGGAAGGAAGTACTACGTATGCTCTTGTTACAATCAAAGGTATACCTTAGAGTATGCTCTTGTTACAATGTCACATTGCAATTTGAGTGAAAAATTGAGAAGAAATTGCAATTTTTATGATTGCAAATTTGTTAGGAAAAATTCACATAAGTGGAAATTGGAGAAAACATTTACAAATTAATGAAAAAATTTATAAATTTAATTATTAATATTTAAAAAAAATTCATTAATTTTTGATTTTTGATTTTTTTTTTTTGTTGAAAAACTACACTGATGTGTAGTTTTTTCCCAATCTTTTATGTATAATGTATGATACATATTCAAAAAGTGGGAGTGGGTGTTGGTGTGTGCGGCATATAATTGTCCAAATTTGAATAATCAAAGTCAAGTCTATTGATACCTCAAAAAAAAAAGAGTCAAGTCTATTGGGGGGCAGCATAAACATTTAGGTATGATTTTCTTGCCCTCTTTGCACGACGGATTAAAGTTGAGAATTGATGTATGATACATATTCAAAAAGTGGGTGTTGGTGTGTGTGGCATATAATTGTCCAAATTTGAATAATCAAAGTCAAGTCTATTGATTGAATGGTTCTTCCCAACTGCATGCCGTGAACGTTGGTGACATAATTTGAGTCAATTTGAGTCGAGCATACTTTTATAATAGATTCTAGGAGCTGTTCACTTATGCGTTTTTGTGAAATTATTTATGTGATTTATGAAAATTTACTCATTTTGTGAAAACTTAATTTTTCTTAACAAACTTATCTATTTTTGTGTTCACTTACGTATTTTTGTGAAATCACTTATGTATTTATGAAAACTACGCATATTTGTGTTGTTCTAAATTTTAGTAACAAACTTACCCATTTTTGTGAAAACTTAAATATTTTTTGTGAAATCATTTACGCGATTTGTGAAAATTTACGCATTTTGTGAAAATTTAATTTTTCTTACCAACTTACCTATTTTTGTGTTCACTTATGCATTTTTGTGAAATCACTTTGATTCGTGAAAACTTATGCATATTTGTAGTGTTCTAAATTTTTAAGAGCAAACTTATCTATTTTTGTGAAAACTTACGCATTTTTGTAAAATTACTTATGTGATTGTGAAAACTTACGTATTTTGTGAAAACTTGCGCATTTTGTGTTGTTCTAAATTTTTAGAAACAAATTTACACTTTTTTTGAAACTTAGGCATTTTTGTAAAATTAGTTACGTGATTTGTGAAAATTTATGCATTTTGTATTGTTCTAAATTTTTAAGAACAAACTTACCCATTTTTTTGAAACTTACGTATTTTTGTGAAACCAGTTATGTGATTGTGAAATCTTACGCATATTTGTGAAAACTTAATTTTGTTGAACAAATTTTTTAATTTTTGTGTTCACTTACGCGTTTTGTGAAATCACTTATGTGATTTGTGAAAATTTACGTGATATTTGTGTTATTTCGAAATTTTTTGGAATTAAACGTACTCATTTGTGGTTTCACGTACGTATTTTTGTGAAATGACTTACGTATTTGTGAAAACTTATGTATTTTGTAGTTGTTTTAAATTTTTAGGTGCAAACTGTACTTCATTTTGTGAAAATACTTATACGTACTTTAATAAATAATCTATTATTTTATTAGTTTACCTGTAAGGTGACCTGCTAGCAGTCACCAATGTATAGTTGTAACACAAATTTGTGTAACTAATTACACAAACTTGTATAAACTTACGCATTGTATTGTTTTAATTTTTTTATGGGACCTTTTTAGCATGGTTAAAACAACTAAAACTGAGCAGACACTGAAATAAACAAATATAAATATACATTTTAATAGGAAAAAGATAATAATATTATTTTTTTTATTTATATAACTAACGAAGTACTGGTAAAAAGAAGCTCAAGTGTTATTGTAACGCCCCCAAAACGATACAATAAAACCAACTCATAAAGAGAGTAATAATCTTCCATTCATCAGAGTTTGTATTACAAAAGATAATACATGCAATATACATTCATAAATATTCATTCTAGCATGTAATACCAGTTAATAATCAACAAAATAAATGCTCTACGGGCCTACATCTTTCCAAGACATTGCTTGGTCACAACAAAAGGAATAGTCTAACTCGATACAACTTAGCCCTTGGCTATACAAAATAAACAAAACAAAAGAAAGCTCTTGCTCTTAGTCTCCCCAAACTATTGTCTCGGTGGAGGCATGTCTCTGACACTTGAAAATGGTTCTCAAGTATGGTGAGCCAAAACCCAGTAGAAACATACTAACACAATATATGAGAATTAACAAGATATAAGTGTGATGCATATATTCAATGTCCTACGACAAAATCTTTATAACTCTTTCCAAGCCATGTTATGCCAAACTTGCATCTCAATTCATTCATTTTAATTCAATAGATACATCCACTGCATTCAACCCACCAACAGAGGTTACACCTCACAAGTTCCCAACAGATAATATCATCATACAAATACATTTACTTCTATTTACCATTTTACGGAAATTTTGTCCGTGGGAATCGACACCCATGTATACAAATGGTTTTCAGGACTTTTACTCCCCACACAAGCCAACTTAGTTCAACGAAGTCCATCTCATTTCTTATCCTCAAAACAAGGAGTACATCCCATTTTTCCTCCCAAATATCATACATATACAATGTATATCATTCATAATCATATTCAATGATAATGGTTAAAGGATTAGTTTCAATTCGCCTAATTCACATGCAATGTCTACAACAATCATGACTATCCTCCACCGATAGCCCAAAGCAGTTATCTCTAAACAGATATACAATCTCTATAACAGATAAATCATCAAATTTCCATAGGTGAGTGATTAAGCAAATCCAACAACACCATTCATGTATACATCCTCTCAATTTCACATTTTTCATACCAATTTCATTATTTATACAAAATAATTATTCAAGATATCTTAGAGCAAGCTCCCAATTTTCCAAATATTAACCAAAGGCCAAAGTCAACTATTTTGACACAAGATTACCTCATATCCAAACCCATATCATTTATACAACACCCACATAGAAACCCTTCTTTTAAACTTGAACCCAAATCCTAGGTTTGCTCAAAACACCCCCAAATCTCACTATTTTCATACAACAACCTATAACCAAATTAAAACCCATATTAAGGTGTAGAGAGTCCCTATCTCAAGTGTAGAAGCCCAAAGAAGAAGTGGAGAAATCTCAAAGATGCCTAAACTCGACTTTATTCGAATCAAATGGAAGCCCTCGGAATGCTCTATCTTCTTATCAAAGGGAGTGGAGTAGAGAGATCCTTAGATCTAGGTGTATTTATAGAGAGAAGTCAATTTTAGAGAGAGAGGGAGCTGGTCTAGGTTTTGTGAGTGAAAAGATATCACAAAGTGATGTAGAAAGGTGCTGCTACAACTAATATATGCGAGGCTAACTTGAGCGCAAGAGTTGTCGCTCGAGCGACCAGACACAATAAGTGCCCTTGTTCGAGCACAAGAAGAGTCGCTTGAGCGCAGAATACAAACTTCCAGAAATTTTACAGACAGAAGACTGTCACTTGAGTGCAAGAGTCCTCGCTCGAGCGAACAACAACACCCTCCCAGTATCTCTACAGCCCTGCAAAAGTATTAGGAGATCACAAAGCTCGCTCGAACGCAAGAAACTTCGCTCGAGCGAAGAAGCCAAAATCTGGACAACAACAATTTAGACCAACTAGCAACCAACCTATTCCAAACACGCCCAAGACATCCCAATACTCAAACTCAAAGGGGTGACAGGAGGAGAAAGGCACGAATGACAACATTAAACCACGAGACCCGAGTCTGGAACACAACAAGGGTCGGGTCAAAACCGAAATCACTATAGTTATGTAAATTAAAGTCTTAGGAAAGGTCAATGTAATTATGTCAAAAGTGTGAAACTAAGCGTATTTTTTAGAAAGGTCAATGTAATTATGTTAAAAGTGCGAAACTAAGCGTTTTTTTAAATAAAAAAAAATTTCAAGAGATGTAATTTATAGAAAACAAATGTAAGAATTATATGGAATCTTAATCATAACCTGTAGATTTTCAAAAAAAAAATGTGGGTCTTCTTGGGTCTGTTTTTCCATGTGAACTAGTATGGCCTCATTTTCCAAGGAAAAAATGTTAAAGTTATATAGGGCCTTCATATATGGGATAATTATTAACAAGTCCTATCAATTGGATTTATTTACTTATAAATTTTAAGTGATTTTATAGCGACCCCGGTCTTTTTCCCATTTGACTATTGTATCCGGACTTACGTTCCGTGGATTCCGCTGTTATATTTGTTGTATTATGGTTGTTGTCGTCCTATATTTTCTTATTTTGGAGTTATAGGATGTGTTGGGCGGGTTTGGAACAGGTTGGTTGAGCTTAGGAACCAAAACTAGTTGCCCAGATTTTAGCTTGTCCGCTCGAGCGGGGTTTGGCGCTCGAGCGGGAAAAACACCCATCCAGTATTTTCTGTGCAGGGTTGGACGCTCGAACGGGAGTTGGGCCGCTCGAGCGGGAATGTGGGAGTGACGCTCGAGCGGGGATTTGGACGCTCGAGCGGGTACCTGGTTTGTCGAGATGCTGGGAGTGTGCATCCGCCGCTCGAGCGTGGGATTGTCCGCTCGAGCGGGAGTCTGTGAGTGTACGCTCGAGCGGGGTTTGTCCGCTCGAGCGGAGATGCTGAATATAAAATCGTGATTTCGTGTTTTAAAACAGTTTTTCAGCCCCTTTCAGTTTATAAAACCCTAGGTTACGAGTTTTCTCTTTCCCAACTCATCTTCTCCCTTAGGATTGATCTATTTAGAGTGTGTATCTATCCTAGTTCCTTCATTAAAAAGGTAGAGGAGAGTGAGGGCTACATTTTAATCTGAACGGTTGTTGATTTGGAGCACTTTGGAGTTTGGGCTATCATTTCCGTCTTTATCTTTTTGGTTTCTTGCTTCGAGGTAGGGATTTCCTACTCCATTTATACGCTTTAATCCTAAGTGTTGGTATTTTGGTATGTGGGGGTAGTTTGGTAATTTTGGAAGAAACCTTAGGGTTTTGGTTTAGATTAATTTGTATAATTAATTTAAAGGAATAATGTGGAATTTGGTTTAATTCATGGAATTGAGAAATTTAATGAATTGATGATATATATTTGGGGTAGTTTAAATATTTACCTTTGGGAATGTTGAATTTACATTCATTGATGTATTTATTTCTTGTTTAGAAATAACTGTTTTGGGCTATCGGTGGAGGATAGCCATTGATTGTTGTAGACCTTGCATGCGGCTTAGGTATAACTGGAATTGAGTCAATTGTTTGACTGTTGAGTTAATACAGAACATTTGTGTATTAATTATGTGTTGTATATGGCAATTGGGTGTTTCATTGCATATGCATTGGTTTTGGAGGAGATAGGGGATGAACTCCACGGTTTAGGGGAAGATAGGGGATGGACCTCTAAACCGGATTTATTGGGAGGAGATAGGGGATGGACTCCAGTAGCATCACTCTTATGTGTGCTTATTGATTAATAGATATATTTCTATTTATTGTTGACATGATACATCACTAAAATGTGTATCAGTTGGGAAGTATGGAAGTGAATTGGTTATGATTGATACAATACCAACTTGTGTATTTGTTATGGTTAGGTCTAACTTAAATTGTTATTCCTGTTGAATTGGAGGTATTGTTACTAAAAGATGAAACCCCGTTGAGTTATTTGGCCAGGTTCTGAGCCATAAGTGGAAAGTAAAATGTGCCATGGACAGTGTGTCATAGGCAATGTAGACATTTGTGTCATGAAAATTGTAACTTGATTGTACAGTGTTAACCATGTATCAGATGCTAATGCTTTAGTTAATTCTTATGCTTGGTTTAGTATTTCTCTACTGGGCTGTGGCTCACCCTATATGGGAACTTTATTTTTCAGGTTCAGGTGGTTCACTCCCTCCAAGGACTTAGCTTGTGAGGAATTGAATTTGAAGACTTGTCTTATTTCTATTTGTTTTATTTGAACAATGTAATCTTTCAAGCCTAGGGCTTTATCTGTTTTTGAGTTAGAACTCAGTGAATTGTGTCCAAGTGTTGGCTTGGCAAGATGTAAGCCCGTAGGGCATTTATTCTGATGTTTTATTTCATAATACTCTGATGGATGGATTTATATTATTGTTTTAATACAATAATGCATGTTTATATTATTTATTAATGGGTTGAATTCTGAGGGCGTTACAACTTGGTATCAAAGCCTACCGGGTTTGAATACTTTGGGTACGTGGGAAGTGATTAGTATCACAATGGGTTCGTCTCGTTTGATAGAGACTTAGTGTAGTTTTACATGCTTATATGATAAATATTTATGTGACTATGTGGGTATGGAATGTAGTTTCTAGATGTTGATTAGATCCTTGAGTCTCTGAAAGTCTTTGTTGGAAAGGCACTTGATCAATGTTGTTTCCAACCGGAACTTTAGTGGCGCCTCGGGACTATCATTATCCAGGAATGAAATTCGTAGGTGCTTATGTGATTATGTGCTTACATGGCGTGATTTATTGTTGTCCAATGTATTAGGACGTGAGTGTTATAGTTTTGGCACATTATTTATAAGTGCTAACGTCTTTGTTTCCTTTATTAGGATGTCAGGACGAGGACGAGGACGAGGACGAGGTCGTGGTAGGCGTGGTAGGCAGGCTAGGCAGGAAGTGCCTATACCGGAGGAGATTCCGGCAGTTCAGGAGGGTGTTGGCCAGGCCAATGTGGCCGAGCCAGTAGGACAGCAGTTTATGGGCGCTTTGGCCCAAGGGATAGCAGGGGCATTTCAGGCGTCAGTTGATATTCTGAGGGCTGCAAATCCAGCCCAGGCTGTTGTGGCTACAGATGCCGGGCCTTCTTTTCTGAAGAGGGAGTTCTTCCGGTCTCAACCGGACGTGTTTTTAGGTGATCCTAACGAGCCGCTTAAGGCAGATGAATGGCTCGAACAGACAACGAAAACGTTTGAGATGCTAGGCATCGAAGACGAGGGGTTGAAGGTGACCTTGGCATCCTTCCAGTTGAAGGGGATGCGGGTTAGTGGTGGAAGTTCACCAAGGGTCGTATTGGAGTACTTGGAAGGATTTTGTTGATGCTTTTCAGGAGAAGTACCTGTCTCCAGCTGTTCAGGAGAAGTTGAGAGATCAGTTCCGCCATCTTGAGCAGAACAGTTTATCAGTGGCCGAGTTTGAGGCTGCATTCACTAGTTTGTCCAGGTTTGCACCTGAGTTGGTGGGACTGAGGAACGCCGTGCATTGAGTTTGAGAAGAAGTTGAGGCGTGGCCTCATGCTGAGAGTTGTCGGATCTATGATTAGGGATTTTGGGCGATTGGTTGATGCAGCAGCCCATACCGAGACTATGATGCAGGAAGAGGGGGAAAGGCAGAAAGGCTCCAAGAGGAGTCAGGATGGCCAGAGTGATGGCAGGAGGCAGAGAGGTTTCACTCCTCAGCAGCCTCAGAGTAGTTTTTCTAGATCCACTTTTCCAGTGCCGAGTGCTAGTTCTGGGAAAGGCAGTCAGGGAGACATTACCTGTTTCAAGTGTGGCCAGCTGGGTCACAAGTCTCCAGTTTGTCCTCAGAGGGGAGGAGTTCAGAGAGCAGCATCTTCTTCGGCTCGATCTCAGAGCCAGAGTCAGGGTAGAGGCCAGCCGCTCTCTTGTTTTCAGTGCGGTCAGCCGGGGCACATGAAGAGGTTTTGCCCACAGTTGGGTGGCACATCTGGTGCATCTGGTTCGAGGCAGACTCAGAGTCAGCTGCCTGCTCAGTCAGTTCAGGCCTCGAGGGCCAATCAGGGGGCTTCTTCGTCCCAGTCTGTGCAGCAGTCTAGGGGTGAGCAGGTTGATCAGAGGTCATCTGGGCGCGTGTATGCTGTTACAGCGCAGGATCTGTACCGGCTCCATCTGGTGAGAGGTACCTTCTTGTTTTGCAATTCAGTTGCTAGTGTTTTGATCGATACGGGTGCATCTCATTCCTTTGTGTCTGCTGCATTTGCATCATTTTGGAGTTGGAGTTAGCTCAGTTAGCATCTCCTATTTGTGTAGTGTCACCTCTTGGGGGTGAATTGATTTTGAAACAAGGTGTTAGGGGTTGTGATATAGAGGTCGATGATCATAGAATCCCTTTCTCTTTTGTAGTTATGCCCATGAAGGGCTTTGATGTTATTTTGGGTATGGACTGGTTGTCGTCATACCGGGCAGTTATTGATTGCTACCGTCAGAGGGTCACTTGTTGTACCGTGAACGGGGAGTGTTTTCGTTTTCTGGGGGACCGGGTTGGTAGTGTTTTGCCACCGGGTTATGATCCGCGAGGGCGGAGTGAGCTTAGTGGTCTACTTGCTAGTCTTTCGATTAGTGAGGGTGATGAGACCCAGATTGTGTTGCCGAGGGTGGTTTGTGAGTATTCGGACGTTTTTCCCGAGGATCTTGTTAGTTTGCCACCTCAGCGAGAGATTGAGTTCTCTATTGATTTAGTGCCCGGCACGGCGCCGATTTCTATGGCACCTTACCGTTTTGCCCCAGCCGAGTTAGTTGAGTTGAAGGTTCAACTCCAGGAGTTGTTAGATAAGGGCTATATCCGTCCTAGTGTTTCGCCGTGGGGAGCACCGGCCCTCTTTGCTAAGAAGAAAGGTGGTGCTTTGAGATTGTGTATTGATTACAGGAAATTGAATCGGGCTACGGTTAAGAATAAGTATCCTATGCCCCGTATTGATGATTTGTTTGACCAGTTGAAGGGTTCCCGTTGTTTCTCTAAGATAGATTTGAGATCGGGTTACCACCAGTTGAGGGTCAGGGAGGAGGATATTCCTAAGACGGCATTCCGTACGCGGTATGGCCACTATGAGTTTCTGGTGATGCCGTTTGGGCTCACCAATGCACCGGCAGTGTTTATGGATTTGATGAACCGGATCTTCCGGGAATTCTTGGATCGTTTTGTGGTCGTCTTCGTGGATGACATTCTGATTTATTCACCTTCGGAGGAGGAGCACAAGGAACACTTGAGAGTGGTGCTAGAGTTACTTAGAGCCCATAAGCTTTATGCTAAGTTCGGGAAGTGTGAGTTTTGGCTAGAAGAGGTGAAGTTCTTAGGCCATGTAGTTTCTGGGGAAGGAGTGTCTGTTGATACATCCAAGACTGAGGCAGTGCAAGATTGGGCACAGCCTAAGAGTGTGTTTGAGATTCGCAGTTTTCTGGGATTAGCTGGGTATTACCGTCGGTTTGTGAAAGATTTCTCCAGGTTAGCTTCACCGTTGACTAGATTGACTCGGAAGGGAGTCAAATTTGTATGGAGTGAGACTTGTGAAAAGTCGTTTCAGGAGTTGAAGGTTAGACTGACCACCGCTCCAGTCTTGATTATTCCGGAGAGAGGGTTGGGTTATGCAGTCTATTGTGATGCCTCACGAGAGGGTCTGGGTTGTGTGTTGATGCAAGAGGGGAAAGTGGTTGCCTATGGATGGTTCACGTCAGTTGAAAATTCATGAGAAGAATTACCCTACGCATGATTTAGAGTTAGCAGCTGTGATATTTGCCTTGAAGATTTGGAGGCATTATCTTTATGGTGAGATTCGAGGTAGGTTCTCGGATCATAAGAGTCTGAAATATCTGTTTACACAGAAAGACTTGAATTTGAGGCAGAGGAGGTGGATGGAGTTCATTGAGGATTATGACTTCGAGTTGCACTATCATCCGGGGAAGGCCAATGTTGTGGCCGATGCCCTTAGTAGGAAATCTGTTGGTGACTTAGCTAGTATAGCCATCCGGGAGTGGGAGATGTTGGGTGCAGTTGGGGAGTTTGATTTGCATCTGGGCGAATCCGTAGAGGCTGCGGCCTTGTTTTCTGTGTTGCACAGCCTACACTTGTGACTCGAGTGTTAGAGGCTCAGAGGGGTGATCTTGAGGTAGAATCTCTCCGAGAGAAGATTTCCAATGGGAAGGTTGAGAAGGGTTTGACGGTGTATCCCGACTTGAGTGTGAGATACCGAGACCGTCTGTTTGTGCCGGAGTCTTGCCGAGAGGAGGTACTCCGAGAGTTTCATCATTCGCGCCTTGCGGTGCATCCGGGAGGTACTAAGATGTATCGGGATTTGGGTCGCCAGTTTTGGTGGCGGGGTATGAAGAGAGATGTGGCAGCTTTCGTATCTAGGTGCCTTACTTGTCAGCAAGTGAAGGCCGAGCATCAGAGGCCAGCGGGTTTGTTGCAACCCTTGCCTATTGCCGAGTGGAAGTGGGAGCATGTCACTATGGACTTCGTTGTGGGTCTTCCGAGGACTCAGCGGGGGTAGTGATGCTATTTGGGTGGTTGTAGACCGGTTGACGAAGTCGGCGCACTTCATTCCTATGCGTGTTAGAGATTCGGTAGATCATCTTGCCGACTTATATATCCGGGACATAGTGAGGTTGCACGGGGTCCCAGTGACGATCGTCTCAGATAGAGATCCTCGTTTCACTGCCAGGTTGTGGCAGAGTTTGCAGAGTGCTTTAGGCACTAAGTTGACCCTTAGCACGGCTTATCATCCTCAGACTGACGGGCAGTCCGAGCGTACTATTCAGATCCTTGAGGATATGCTTCGGGGTTGTGTTCTCGACTTTAGTGGGTCGTGGGAGAGGCACTTACCATTAGTGGAGTTTGCCTACAACAACAGTTTTCAGTCTAGTATCGGTATGGCACCGTTTGAGGCTTTGTATGGCCGACCGTGTAGATCTCCAGTTTGTTGGGCCGAGGTGGGTGATGCACCTTGTTGGGTCCGGAGTTGGTGAGGGAAACGACGGAGAAAGTTGAGCTTATCCGTAAGAGGCTTGTTACAGCACAGAGTCGTCAGAAATCTTATGCTGACCGTAGGAGGAGACCTTTGGTATTTGAGGTGGGTGATCATGTCTTTTTGAAGATATCACCTAAGCGGGGTTTGATGAGGTTTGGGAAGAGCGGGAAGTTGTCCCCTCGGTTTATTGGGCCTTTTGAGATCCTTGAGAGGATTGGCGAGGCTGCTTATCGTTTAGCTTTGCCACCGCAGTTATCCGGAGTTCATGACGTGTTTCATGTGAGTATGCTTCGGAAGTATGAGCCGGATCCATCGCATGTACTGGATTGGACTGACTTAGTTGTTGATGAGGATGTCTCGTATGAGGAGAGACCGGTTCGGTCTTGGATAGGCGGGATCAAGTTTTGCGTGGCAAACCATCCCTTTGGTGAAAGTTTTGTGGAAGCATCACGGAGTGGAGGAAGCCACTTGGGAACGTGAGTTGGAAGTCCGTGAGAAATATCCGGACTTGTTTACTGATTGTAATCTTGTATTTAGATTATGTAATATTGTTGAACTTAAGAGTTTATATATATGTCTTAAGTTGGAAAACATTGAGAATGTTTTGGTTTAATGTTACATTTTGAACTTGCCTTTTTATGGAAGTGGAATATAACATTTATATATTGAATGTGTTTTTATATCATGAGATGAATGAATATGATATGGAAATTGTTAACATTGAAAAAAGAATAATGCATAATATTGATGCAGTTGAAATATATGGTTTATACATATTGTGAGATGCCTCTTGATAAGAGATGAAGTGACCGGTATTGGTCAAGTTGTTGATTATTGTTTTATATATCATTGGGAATTGAGAAAAACTTGTTTTTACAAACTCATGCTTAATTTCGGGGACGAAATTCTTTTAAGGGGGGGAGGTTATAGCGACCCCGGTTTTTCCCATTTGATTATTGTATCCGGACTTATGTTCCGTGGATTCGCTGTTATATTGTGTGTATTATGGTTGTTGTCGTCCTATTTTCTTATTTGGAGTTATAGGATGTGTTGGGCGGGTTTGGAACAGGTTGGTTGAGCTTAGGAACCAAAACTAGTTGCCCAGATTTTAGCTTGTCCGCTCGAGCGGGGGTTTTGGCGCTCGAGCGGGAAAAACACCCATCCAGTATTTCTTGTGCAGGGTTGGACGCTCGAGCGGAAGTTGGACCGCTCGAGCGGAAATGTGGAGTGACGCTCGAGCGGGGACTTGGACGCTCGAGCGGGGACCTGGTTTGTCGAGATGCTGGGAGTGTGCATCCGCGCTCGAGCGTGGGATTGTCCGCTCGAGCGGGAGTCTGTGAGTGTACGCTCGAGCGGGGTTTGTCCGCTCGAGCGGAGATGCTGAGTATAAAATCGTGATTTCGTGTTTTAAAACAGTTTTTCAGCCCCTTTCAGTTTATAAAACCCTAGGTTACGAGTTTTCTCTTCCCAACTCATCTTCTCCCTTAGGATTGATCTATTTAGAGTGTGTATCTACCTAGTTCCTTCATTAAAAAGGTAGAGGAGAGTGAGGGCTACATTTAATCTGAACGGTTGTTGATTTGGAGCACTTTGGAGTTTGGGCTATCATTCCGTCTTTATCTTTTTGGTTTCTTGCTTCGAGGTAGGGATTTCCTACTCCATTTATACGCTTTAATCCTAAGTGTTGGTATTTTGGTATGTGGGGGTAGTTTGGTAATTTTGGAAGAAACCTTAGGGTTTTGGTTTAGATTAATTTGTATAATTAATTTAAAGGAATAATGTGGAATTGGTTTAATTCATGGAATTGGGAAATTTAATGATTGATGATATATTTGGGGTAGTTTAAATATTTACCTTTGGGAATGTTGAATTTACATTCATTGATGTATTTATTTCTTGTTTAGAAATAACTGTTTTGGGCTATCGGTGGAGGATAGCCATTGATTGTTGTAGACCTTGCATGCGGCTTAGGTATAACTGGAATTGAGTCAATTGTTTGACTGTTGAGTTAATACAGAACATTTGTGTATTAATTATGTGTTGTATATGGCAATTGGTGTTTCATTGCATATGCATTGGTTTTGGAGGAGATAGGGGATGAACTCCACGGTTTAGGGGAAGATAGGGGATGGACCTCTAAACCGGATTTATTGGGAGGAGATAGGGGATGGACTCCAGTAGCATCACTCTTATGTGTGCTTATTGATTAATAGATATATTTCTATTTATTGTTGACATGATACATCACTAAAATGTGTATCAGTTGGGAAGTATGGAAGTGAATTGGTTATGATTGATACAATACCAACTTGTGTATTTGTTATGGTTAGGTCTAACTTAAATTGTTATTCCTGTTGAATTGGAAGTATTGTTAATAAAAGATGAAACCCCGTTGAGTTATTTGGCCAGGTTCTGAGCCATAAGTGGAAAGTAAAATGTCATAGACAGTGTGTCATAGGCAATGTAGACATTTGTGTCATGAAAATTGTAACTTGATTGTACAGTGTTAACCATGTATCAGATGCTAATGCTTTAGTTAATTCTTATGCTTGGTTTAGTATTTCTCTACTGGGCTGTGGCTCACCCTATATGGGAACTTTATTTTTCAGGTTCAGGTGGTTCACTCCCTCCAAGGACTTAGCTTGTGAGGAATTGAATTTGAAGACTTGTCTTATTTCTATTTGTTTTATTTGAACAATGTAATCTTTCAAGCCTAGGGCTTTATCTGTTTTTGAGTTAGAACTCAGTGAATTGTGTCCAAGTGTTGGCTTGGCAAGATGTAAGCCCGTAGGGCATTTATTCTGATGTTTTATTTCATAATACTCTGATGGATGGATTTATATTATTGTTTTAATACAATAATGCATGTTTATATTATTTATTAATGGGTTGAATTCTGAGGGCGTTACAGATTTTATTTTAATACATATTTGCCTCTTATTTTAATAATGAGAAAATTTTGAAACTTTATACATATTTTATGTTTGTGAAATGATTATTTGATACTCGTAATGATACTAATAAATTTATTAAAGTGATAAATGATTAGGACATTTTGGCTTTTGTTTGTGAGTTTTGCTTAATTTTAGTTTATTTGTGTTGGTTTGCATTAAAATGTGATGTGAGAGGTGTAACTAGTTAAATTGTATTCTGTTTCATAAATTTTTTTACAATAACAAATTTATCACTAAAAGTAAAAATATGATATTTTTATAAATAAATTTGATCCATAGAATCTATCCCTTAATGTATACGCTTTCAAAAAATTAGGACCATAAAAAATTAAGGCTTATAGCAAGGGTTTTATTGGCTTTATGGTTCAGCCACTCATGTTTCCATGTTTAATTTTAAATTTTTTTTTCCATGCTGCTTCCATTTCTTTCACAAGGTCATCTACTCATATTAATGATGATTTTATCTTCTGTTTGGAAGGATTAAAGACCATCAAGATCAAGACCAAGAGCTAATGAGTTAGAAGAAGCATTGGCTGGTGCACGTATGGCCCTTAGGACTGATGTGTGATTGTCTGGACCTGCATAGTGCTATTGCAGCTTGTCTTGTGTATTGGATTGTATCTAAAGGCTTAGAGTTGTCCTCTGTTTTGTCATTTAGTTGTTTTTTGGGTTGGTTTCTCTCCAACTCGTGGTGATTTGTTTGCATATGATTGGACTTGTTCCTTGGTGCCAACTTAATTAGAATCATGTGATCTTGCTATGATCTAGTCTTGCACTTGCCTTTTTTCACTTTATTGATGTACTATTTGCTTGTATGTTGGTTTTCATCAATAAAATTCTCTTTTACTGATTAAAAAAAAAAAGGGGAAAAAAAAAAAAGAAGCAATGGCTTGGTGATGGACTTGACCAAAGCAACTTGAGTCTAGTTTTGAATTTTTTAAGATCTGTGTAACATATTTTTGAATTTAATGCAGGATTTTGATAGAAATTTAGAAATTAAAATTAAATTTGGGATTGACTTAGACAAAGACACTAAACAATCCAACTAACGCAAAACCCGAATTGTATATAAAATATTAAATATAAACATAAATTATTAGTTGTTAAATAATGTTAAAATTATTTAGATCGTTAGATCATAATTACTGAATTCATTGAATAGCTATTATATAGCAAACTCACACCAAAATGTAGTCCATCAAACTCCATCGTCAAAATTAGCTAGCAATCAAATGCTCAACAATTAATTAAAATAATTAAATATTACATTTTTGGCTTTGAAGTGCCATCATTCATGAATAATTATTCATAATCTCGAATATCATGTCAAAAAAGTATTGTTTGTATTTTATTTCTTTTAGAGATTTCTTAAATTTTTAGGTTTTTAGCAAAATAAAAAAATTAATATGTTTTCGAAAGACTTTTTTTAATTATATGAAAATTTTTGAATGATAAATGTAAATGATTTTTAAAAATATTTTTTGACTTTTTAATTTTTTAATAATTTTTTCAATGATTAGTAAAAATGTTTATTGATGGGATAGCATTGACTCACATTTGTTAAGTAATTAAAAAATAAAAATTACTCATTTAATATATTTTGTGATTTTTTTTTTTTATGAGGAACAACTCATAAGTAACATCACATGACACGGTAGAATCACCTAATAATTTTCATATGATTGATACATATTTTGGCACTAAATATAGCATTTCATTTTGTTGTTTTAATGCTATTTTTTGTAATACTTTATCGTAGGAAATGCTTGTTTAAAAAAATATATATACATTTAACAGTGTAATACTTGAAACTTGTCTTCTAACTTTGCCAAATATTTTCTTTAATATATTTGCTGAAAAAAATATGATTGTTTAAAAAATATTATCATAAACAAAAGCTTATTTTAAAAAACTGTGACAATTGAAAAAAAATATTTAAATAAATAGAGAAAAAATAAAGAATTGTCGTAAAGTGTATTTGAAAAAATGACTAACTAAAATATAAATCAACTTTTTAGCTAAAGTTCGACTAAAAATTTAACTAGCTTAGTGGAGATGCTCTAAGAAATCATAAAGACCACTGCAATATCTAGTCGATTTTGCAATTCTTATCTCTCTGTTCTCCATCTCACTAACATTAGATAAATTATTTGATTTGATATTTCTAATGATTACCAAAAAAAATATTAATAAAGTCTAATTTTAACAAATTAAGTAACTTGGAAAAAAAAGAATTTATGGGCAATTCAAGCCTTACTCGGGTTAGTCTTTGGTAAACAACTTCGAAATACAGGTACTTAAAGACAAAATAGTCTAAAAAGTCAACTTTTCAATAGAAGCTCGTGTTTGGATAATAGATTTAAGAAGAGATATGCTAGGAGAAAAAAAAAATGAAAAGGAAAAATTGAAAAAAAATAATAATATTTGATTTATTTTTTTCCAATAGTATCGTTTTTTTTTTTTTTTTTCTTCAAATCCATAATTTATACATAACCAGAGTTCCTATTACACAAGAAAAAGAATGGCAAATAGGACACCTCAAGTCTTAAGTCATGGTATTGCACAAACAAAAAGTGTTTCATTAAGATTCGTTGTCTTGTATACATGGCAAAGGCAAATCATTGGTCCTATACAATTATTTATATGATTTAGGAAAGATTATTTTTGCTTCTGGGTCAAATTCATGTAATGTTTTTATTTGATACTTATTCGTTAAAATAATAAGACTTAATATTTATTATTAAATTTTTAAAAAATAACTTGACAAATATCAAATGACGAATAATATAGACTAATGTTTCGAGATTACAAAATAATCACTCATGACTTAAGAGTCTATTCCATTATTTTCTGCACATTTGGATGTATATGTCGAAATGTGGCAATTGTTCTCAATTGATGTGCCCTGAAAGTGACAGAAGTACTTAAGCAGTGATTTTCCTCAAATTTGGAATTAAGGAAGTACTACCTTAGAGTATGCTCTGGTTACAATGTCAAATTGCAATTTGAGTGGAAAATTGAGAAAGAAATTGCAATTTTATGATTGCAAATCTCTATACGGAAAATTACACTTAAGTTGGAATGGGACAAAATAGTTACAAATTAATGAAAAAATTTGTAAATTTAATTGTTAATGTTGATAAAATTTTTCATTAATTTAATTTTATTTGTTTATTTATTTTGGTTGAAAACTACACTGTTGTGTTATTATGTATAATGTATGGACATATTCAAAAAGTGGGTATGGTGTGTGGGGCATATAATTGTCCAAATTTGAATAATCAAAGTCAAGTCTATTGGGGGCCAGATAAACATTTAGGTATGATTTTCTTGCCCTCTTTGCACGACGAATTAATGTTACAAATCATAAGGAAGATAGCCACCTAAAAAAGCTTGGGCTATCAATTGGCATTCCTAGAACACCAAGAAAAAGACAACTGAAATTGCCTAGCAAAAGACCTAATATCAACAATAACAGTGCAAAACTCCCAAGGAGGAGCGTCACACAAAAATGAATAAGCCTCCCTTCAATCTCCACCGAGGATAGGTTCAAGGAGCTAACCATAAGACACCCAAGTCGAATGGCTAAAGCTTCCCCTTGGATTACTGAAGAAATTGAAACCTCTCTAACCAAACCATCCATAAGGCAACCACGATCATCACGAAGCAAAACTGCAATGGTCCCTTTAGAAGACTTCGAACGAAAGAGCCACATCACAATTTGCTTTAAGTAGTGCTTTGCACATATCAATAAATTATTCTTGTCATTCTCTATTCAACTAAACATAATGTTTTAACATTATAACTTCATTATATTTCATTGAGGTTTTAGTTATATTTTAAGTAATTTTTTAAAGTCAATATAAGAGATTAATTACAAATATAAAAAATATTATATCAAATTGACCACTAACTCAATAATAACTGAAAATTCAACTACAAAAAAAGAAATAAACAAAGGAATTTAGGCCCAAGGCCATGGCTCCCAATTTGGAAAAGAATTTTCCCGACTAATGCATTGCACACAGATTAGGAGGCTTTTATTTTCACCAAAAAATTATTAAGTACACATAATTTGTTAGTACATTCTTTTAAATTATTTAGGGTTATAATTTACACTCATATATCATTTTTTTTCTTCTTAAATTACCCTTCAAGATACATCACAGATTAGGAGGTTTTTATTTTCACCCAAAAAATTATTAAGTACATATAATTTGTTAGTACATTCTTTTAAATTATTTAGGGTAATAATTTACACTCAATATATCATTTTTTTTTTTAATCTAAAATTACCTTTCAAGATACATCCAAATAACAAACAAATGAAAAATTCTAAATTACATACTTAAAAATACCCTTTAAAAACCCTGGGGGGGCTTATTAACATTATTTAGGAGGCGACTCTCAATGTGATTAAAGCAATTCATCAACATCTTCACCTCGCTCACCTCTTTCATGTTGGGCTATTGGCTGCTAATGTGCGAGAAATTGTTGGTCTGGTTTTTCAGCTGCAAATGCACCCATGTGTTGAGGACTGGCAATATGGTTGGCTTGGCTTGCAAAGAAACTCCATGTGAATAATTCCCATGCTTGGGTGGAAGAGGTTCCTCCGGAAATTCATAAATTTGAAAGCAAGATTCTCTTGTAAAAATTCATCAACAGCACTCAAAACACTACAACAAAATGCGCCTTCGGCGACCAAATTGGCGACTAAAAAAAATTTAGGCTTTGTTTGGGTGTCTTAAAAAACTCAAAAAGTCACTATCCTATTTAAGTCACATCATCTTATTTAAGTCACTCACATTTCTACCACATCACTTCAAACCTAACCCATATTTTATAAAAAGTCAAAAAGTGTACTTATTTACAACATCCCAAACAACCCCTTAGTAGCCAAAAGTTGTAGAATTGGCGACCAAAATTTTTTTTTGTCGGCAAAAGTAAAATATTTAGCTACTAATTTTTTTTAGTCAGGATATATTTGTTATTGGCGACAAAAAAAAATTTAGTCGCTAAAAATGCCAGAATTGGCGACAAAAAAGAAATTTAATCGCCGTATATTGAATTTTGGCTACTAAAACTATTTAGTCTCCGAATGGAAAATAAAAAATTATTTTTTACCTTTGGCAACCAAAATTTGGTCGCCAGCAACAAAAAAGAATTTTAGTTGCCGTATATTGAGTTTGACTACTAAAACCATTTACGCAAATGAAAAATAAAAAATTATTTTTACCTTTGGCGACCAAAAGTTTGGTGACCAAAAGTTTATTTTCAGTGACAAAAACGAATTTTAAGTCGCCAAAGAACTAAAATTTTGGAGGGAGACATTTCAAATATTTTGGAGGGATTTATAAAATACTTTCAGTGACTAAAAAATTTTAGTCGCCAATAACCATCTATATAAAATATCTCAGGCTCATACTCTCCTCTCTCATCCTCTCTCATCTCTCTGCTTCTCTCATTCCATAGAGAGCTGCCTGCCACCGTCACAAGAAGCACCCATCTCCGACCAGCGACAGTACCACATCGCACACCACGGACAATTGGTATTTCTTCTCTCTCTCTCTCTCTCTCTCTCTCTCTGTGTCTGAAAATTTTTTGGGTGCAAGCGTTTGAATCTGTGAACGGAAAGAGAAACATCTAAGGTTCAGAGGTATGGATTAGTGATTCCCATTTCTGGATCAAATTTTGTACGCAAGGTCTCCCAAGCTCCTCCAGATGTTTGGGTAGCAGTGATTTTGTACAAGGATGGGTAGGTAATAATTATTTTTTGAAAAATTTTATACTTCCATTGTTGGATTACTTGAGTTATGCTTTGACATGGATTTGTGGTGGAACTATTTGGGAAGGAAAAGGGAAAGAAAAAGAAGCTAAATTTATTTATTTATTTTTCCTGTTGATAAATTCAAGATCTAAACATAGCATTATGGAATTGATTGTTGTTTCTTCTTAGGTGCTTAGCTCAATTCTGTCCACTATACATGTCTTTGGATGTGGATGCATTCCTAAATGCTTATTCATGTGTGCATTGATCTCTGTTTTAATTTTTGTTAGGTGCCCAGAATGTGGGATTCTTCTGCAATGTTTGGAAGAACTGGCAACCAAATACCCAACAACGAAATTTGTTAAGATAGCATCCATTGATTGTATTCTTAACTATTCAGATCGTAATCTTTCAACTCTGTCGGTCTACAATAATGGTGTTGTTAAGGCAAATTACGTGGGCTTGCATAATTTTGGCCGCAGAAGTACCTGAAGGTATCTTATCTGTCAAATTTACCCAACAATCACTACTAAAAAAAGTACCTTTTGCGACCGCTACAAGTTGTCACAAATAATACAAAAACAGTCGCAAAAGACTTTTTGGGACGGCAAATGAGGGTCACGAATATGGAGGTGGCAAATACTCTTTGCGACCGCCTAACCTACTTATAGCAACTGATATTTTGCCGTCGCAAAAGAGTTTAAAAAATGCCTACAATGTATTAGCGGCCATCTTCTTACCGTCGCAAAAAAAAAAAAAAAAAAAAACCTACCTACAATCATATATATATATATATATTCAAGTATTACATACAATAAACGTAAATACATATTTGCAAAAATCTCAACATTCATGCATTATTTTCCATTTCTTCCCTTAATAAAATTCTCTTTCTTTTTGGGTAATGAAATGGAAAATTAAAGAACATATTAATAAAATCAATGTACTAAAGATGAGAATATTAACATGGCTCTCTAGTAAGACCAATAAAGATAGAATTAAAGACAAATATGTTCACTTTTTTTCAGGTTTGAGAAAGAAAAGAAAAAATACAACAGTGAGCCAGCAAACTATTGCTATGCTCAGATTATTAGAAAAGCACCAAGAGAGACCACAATAAGATATAATTTGATCATGTAAAACAAAATCCAAAAAATATAATAGTAAGAATATATATATATATATATATGATCGCTATAAACAAAAATACTAGAAGAAAAAAACTTGAAGCTGACATGGAATGTCATATATATATATATATAGCGTAAGAAAAAGAAACAAATTTATTTAAACAAACTGAACATATAGACCTTGATAAAATGAAATAACAAAATAAACATCTATATTAGTCAACACTAATTGATTGGCACACAATGCTTGGTACCATTTGAACTGTGCCAAAAATGCATAGGACCATCAAAATTGTTCTATTAAGCCATTCAAAATCCACTGACTTGGGAGTGAGGGGCACACTCCTAGGTTGTGCTTAGGTTGCCACTGATTTCCCTTCCACTTTTTCACAGTTCAAAACAAAATTTTAAAATAATAATAAAACAAACAATAAAAATAAGAAACAAACAAAACCAATCAAAATCTTGTTCCAACTATTTTGGTTCCAACTATATTGCAAAGCCAATGCCAGGGTATATCTCAACCAGTTCACCTCTCAGTTTTTTGCTAACTGTATAACAGTAAAATTTCACTTCAAATTTCTGCTTATCATATGAACCAACCTTACCTTATTGGGATTCTAATATTATTACATCAATTCTTCTCTACAAGAAGCTGCATATCCAGAAAGAAGAAAAAAGACAAACAAAAATTAATGTTGATTAAGAGCAAAGAGATTTAAGACATGTAAAAAAATACCACAAATCCTAATTTTATTTTTCGGCCGATGAATAGTAAGAGGCACAAACATTACAAGCACAGTCCTAAATCAAGCTTTAATTTTAACCCAAACATTTGGAAACTACCATATACTATCTTAGGAATCACGAGCTGACATGCCTTCCCTGCCACGACCCCTCCCAACATAACCATAGCCATAGCCATAGCCATAGCGCCCCCCCCCCCCCCCCCCTTTTCCATAATACGAGCCCCTTTTATATATATATTTCTTTTTTGTATACTTTTTTTTTTCTTTTCTGAAATAATGCTCAAATTTTTTTACGTTTTAGTTTTATTAAAAGTCTATTGAGGGTAATTTTTAATGTAATGTAATTGATTTCCACTTACTTCCACTTTATTTCCTAGAGTGTCGGTTTGTCAGCCATACCCTATTTCAATCCTATGGAAAGAGACATAATGATAAAATTGTGAGAAGGCCAATTTTAATTCATATTGTCCCCCTCTTGACATCCTATGCAAACCAACGTAACTCACAGAGAACTAGAGGTTCAAATCAGAAAAGAGTCTCCACTTGGTTAAAAATGGAGATAATGCCTAATCGTCATTGTCACGTAGACTCAGGGACTAAGGTACAAAGTGGGAAGATGTTAGGCACCCATTTTTGCCCAACCAAATATTGGCCTCTACTTTGTATGGTATCTGCTGTTTCTAAAGATAAACATAAAATAAGCCCAAAGAGGAAAATAACACATCATAAGAATGCAATGATAGACTAAGAAACCTTCATAGTTTAACTTTCCAAAAATAATTTAAGAAATTTCTCTTATTTAAACTTTTTGAAAATGGAAACTTTCCAAAAAGTTGATTTAAGAAACTTCCAAAACAAATTAAGAGACATTCCAAGATCTTCCATGAAAATTAAAGAAAGTGCCCCAAATTAGAGTTTGATAGGAAAGGCCATGAAAAACTAAAAGAGTTCTTAGCCCTATCAAAGCAATTGCAAACAAGGCAAATCTCAACCAACATCACAAATGTCATGACTAATGGTAAATAAAAACAAGTTCATAAATTCTAACTACCATACAAGAATTTGAGAGGCAATATTTTACGTGATCAAATTTGGAAATATTTATATTAAGTAAGTATTTTCTTCTGTCTAGGTTAGTGATAATGAGCATTATACAATCTGAGTTATGCCTAGTATGTAGAAGAATTCCTCGTGGCAATTCCTTTTCTCAGTATTGCCATATATATCCAGATCAAATGCTGGTAGTGGCCAATACATCTTAATTTTGTATTTTGGAAAATTTCCTATTATTTGCTTAAGAATGTTCAATGACCGAAAAAATCCTCTATCGTAAATAGGTTTCCTATACTCGAAGTCAATTGTCGTGTAATTTCAGTGCTTAAGAAGCTTTTTTTTTTCCCTTCTTTTTTATCCTAAGAAGTTTGTTTGTAATTGCTAGCAAAAATAGTTGTGCTTGCTTTGAGACTAAGACCTCCGTTGCTTCATGCACACAGATGTGGGAGATATCCTCCAGAGGTTAAAACTGCCATACCAGTAGATGGAAAATTTGAACATATTGTCTTATCATGCAATGCCACATCTGATCATGCAATTATTTGGATAGAAAGAGAAGCAGAGAAGGCTCTGGAAGTAAGTGGAAATCAATTTTGCTCTTTGTTTGTTTGCATTAAGGGTAATTTTCTTGCATTAAAAGTCTATTAAGGGTAACCTTTCAAGGCATTAGGATGGATGGTAAAGGCAAGCTACTTAACTGCAATTTAACCAAGCAGAAATGTAATGCTCCTCAATAATTTCAATTAAATCATCTGAGAAAATTCATTCAAAAAACTCAATCCAATGTAAAAAGATGCATGTGCAGTCCTCATGCAACTTACAAGCAAAAATCAAAAACTTCCCCCACAACATTTGAGAATGTGAGGCATGTCCCATAATCACATCCAGTTGATTGCACATTTGAGATTGATATCCCCAATTCTAAACAAAACAAACTCAGAATTTAATTAACCTAAATGCAGAGCTTGCACACTGGTATACCACTACTTATCTTAGCTATAGGATTGACAAAGAAAGAAAACACAACAAAAGTAAGCCATGTATAATATCATTAGAAAAACATCCATAAAATCGAAAGAGGTAAAATGCATCCGCTATAAGTTGAGAAAACCCCAATCAGATTGGGCATAAACCAGTCATATGTTTACCTCACTAGAATCAAGGAAATATCAAAATAGCAGAGGTGTATGAACCCAACTTAACTGATTTGTCCCAATCCCCACTGGCTCTTTCTATATTTTGTTAAGGTGCTCTAAGTTAAGTAATAAGTAGTAAACTTTCTAGTTAAAAACTAAACTAACAGATTACTTAGCTAACTAAGGAAATAAAGTTCACTCTGAATGCACAGGCACCAGAGTCAGTATGGCCAGAGGTGAAATCAGACTTCTATAGAATTGCTGATTCCTTCAATCTAACATCTTGAGAGAGAGAGAGAGAGAGAGAGAGAGAGAGAGAGAGAGATGTTTTTCCATTTCATGGAACAATGTTTTTGCCCTAATTTGTTATGTTCATCATACATAGAATCATCTCACTTCCTAAAAGCAGTTGTCATTGTTTACATTGTTAATCTCAAGTTTTGAGAAGCAAAAATGAGCATTCACATTCGAGCTTGACTGCAAGTGCAATAGGAAGTAAATACAATGACCAAGGTGAAATATGAAGCCCTGTTTGATTGTGGGATTAATTACAGTGAGTTCAACAGAGGCTATAGAAATCAGCAATTCTATAGCCCTGAAATACTTACAAATTACAGTAAAATTCTTAAAATTGAGAGAGGCTATAGTATTGACAGAATTGCTGATTTCTCAATTCTATAAAACGTAAAACTCGTCAATTAAGAATTGAATGGTTAAGCTTGTACCTGTAGCAGATGAGGAAGGATTGATTCGAACCAAAGGTTGTTTCCAGAATCAGACTTAACTGGTGAAAAATCAATAGATTGATGAAAAAGTGATCGAATTACAGTGAGTTCAGATGATAAGAAACAGGTGATCGAGTAGAGAGATGAGAAGTTGAAATACGAATGAATGATTTGAAGAGACTCACTGAGACGAGAGAGGGAAATCAGATTCTCTTACTCAGACACGATCGAGCGAAACCAGATTTGGGGGAAATGAGAACGGATGAGGAGAACCCAGCACACTGCCACCATGGGAAATCAGATTGGTGAGTCTAGAGCGAAATCATATTTGGTTTGGTTTGTTTTGAGTCTAGGGCAAGTTTTACACAATCAAATTTGGGGGAAGAGTTTTTGCTTCGGCTCACAAGTAAATTGGGCTGAGTGGGTTCCCAACAGTGGGCTCACAAGTTTTTGCTGGTTGCAAATAGTTTTTGATCTTAAACCATATGTATTTAATATGCCACTCTGTTCCTTTGGTATATTGTGATTTGAAAATTGTTAGTCACTTATTAAGTATCTTATTCTTTCAATTTATAATAAGTATAATAATTTTAATATTTTAATTATTTTTAATTAAATTAATAAAAAATTATTTATTTTTTTTTCATAATTAAATAAATTTATTTTTTTAAAAAGTTAAAATAAATTAAATATCAATAAAAATATATGTTATTTTAATTAAAATTTTAAATAAATTATTTTAAATAATAATAATTATTAAATAATGAAATAAAATAAAACATCTATTAAAATTTAAATAATAAAATTAAATAAATATACACAAAATTTTAAATAAAACATCAATAAAATATCTATAAAAAATTATTTAAAAAAATTAAATTAAATAAAACAAAAATAAAAATTAAATAAAATTATTTTATTTTTAAATTGAAACATTTAATTTTTATTAAATTTTACTAAATATAATACATAATTAAATATCAGAGGACAAAAATGTAATTTTAGTAGCTAATCCCATGGGATGAGTTATTCCATGGTTTCTATCCTACCCCCCCCCCATGGGATAGTATAGTCCCACAAATATGAGACTAATAGTCCGGAGCAAAACTTTGAAACAAATAACGGACTATTAGTCCATCCGGACTAATAGTCCAATCCCATGTTCAATCCTTCCAAAACAAACACCCCCATAATGTATGCAAGGCTCTTGCACAAATTAACACCAGATTTAACTTCATTTGAGCTTAATTTGAAACTCTATATATGATGGTTTCTCTATGTTCTTTTCTCCTCTAGGGTCAATGAGATCGTATCTGGTGGGACAAATATCTGATCCAAGTATTCTGAAACTTTTTTTCTCTTTTTCCTTTGAAATCTTTGATCCTAAACCATATGTATTTAATATGACACTTTGTTCCTTGGGTATATTGTGATTTGAAAATTGTTAGTCACTTTATTAAGTATTTGATATCTTGAGCTAAATTTTCCATTACCTTCTCTAACTTGATTGAGTTGAAACTTGTGCTTATTTCTTTCTATAACTCACAAATTGTTAGTTAATATTCATTCATTTCATTTTCAGTTAGCTCATCACTGATAGCTCATCTTGTGTTTCACATTAACTGATATTTTTGATTTATTGACTGTAGTTGCTTGAACTCATTTGTAAATCAACTAGAACACATTCTGTTATTCACCTTAAGTTATAAGTTCATTAGTTGGTATATTTGTTGCTGTATAACTGATATTGTGTGTTATATCCTCATAAATCGTTATTGCCTATTTCGTTGAAATCTTTGAAATAACAATCTGTTAAGCTAAAAGGAATCTCTCTGCTTTTTCTTTATTCCTATATCAATTGAATATTCATTGTGTTATTCATCTAATTCAAACTAAGTTAGTTATCTAATTTTTCCTTCTCCATAAGCTAAATTACTTGTTAAATAAATTGAACCATATTCTGTTTAAACAAAAATAAAGCTTTGCATTTTTGATTAGTTACCTCACTGGTTTTTGTTACAGATTGATGATGTTGGCATGGATACAGTGATGTTTTTGGGCCAGATTGATGATGTTTGCATGGGCACAATTTACATTATATTTTTGTTTATGCAAAACATGTACATTTGATATGTTTTGTTATTAATATATTTTTTTTTAATTTGGATTTTAATTGTTGGTTTGGATAGTATATGTATTTGTTGGATTATACTATGTTTATGGATTCTTATTTTCTTTTATATGTACGGTTAACAGTTAAGTTTTGTATATGGTTGAAAATTGAATGCTACAGGTTATGAGGAAATATTTTTATTGAATGGTTGAAAATTAAATGAATGAATGAATAGATGAATAATTTTGTATATGCACAGGTTATAGGTGGTGCAAAAAATATTACAGAACAAATTATAAAAATTAAATGAGACCTTTTGGCGACTAAACAAATATCACAGGTTGGCTTTTGGCTACTAAAATTTTAGTCTCAATTGTCAAAAGTGAACGTTTGGCTACTAAACTTTTAGTCGCCAATTGTAAAAAGGAAACTTTTGACTACTAAATTTTTAATCGCCAATTCTCAAAAAAAAATGAAACTTTTGGCTACCAAATAGTTAGTCGCCAAACATACATGTTCAATTAGCTATTAAATAGTTTAGTTGCTAAAAGTAAAAAATATATATATTTAATTATTTTTAAAAAAATATATGGTAACTAAAGTTTTAGTTGCCGATTGTCTTTCCCGACGAACTATTGGCTACCAAATACATTAGTCGCCAAAAGTAACTAGCGACTAAAATAAGGCTTTTGGTGACTAAAATTTTAGTCGCCAAAAGTGAAATTTCTTGTAGTGAAAGGACAAAAATAAAAAATATATATAATAATGATATTGATAATAATGGTTAGTTTAGTGAAGTGGATTGGAGTTATAAAGTGAGAAAGAAGATGAAGAGAAAATAATTGAAAATTGGAGAAGAAGATAAAGAAAGATGAATATAAAGAATACATACAATGTATTGTCCTTATTAGTAAATTTATATTAGAATTTAATGTGTATTGACCTTATTAGTAAATATACTTAATTATTATTTAAGTGCAAATAGAATCACCCAAAAATTAGTGTGGTTATTTGATGAGCAATTGAATGCTCAAAAGTCATGAGACCTTTGTCTTTGTCTAGCCGTTATTATTTTGATTTTCACTGTGAGCACTGTCCTCAATCTTGCAAAATTAGTTGGTTTTCCTCCACAATAGACAGTGAATTAGAATGGCATGCTTCATCACCATGTAAACCAACCAATTAAGGAAAAGAAGAAATAGAAGCTGAAACTGTGGGAGACCATTTTCTCTTTTGTTGTGATTAATATTTTCCCCTTTCATTATGTTTATTATTTCTAATTGTTCTTTTTGACTGTGACACTAAAAACACAAAAGGAAATTTTTGCCATAACTTATCCCTTCTAAGCACCATCCTTTTAAACTCGAAGGGTACAACAACTTGAACAATTAAATGCAAGCTTCAACACAGGCCTTATATACTAAATACGCATTTCTATTGGCTTACTATTACCCAACCTCATACTCAAAGGCCATGAAACATGAAGGAAAGCTTTTTTTTCACTACAATATAGTAAAAGGTATGTCATTGGCCAGTGGTCCGCCACCAACCATCTCATTATATCATGTAGACACAAAGCATCAAACATATTCTCACATTAATCATTCTTTTACTAATGAATTAGAAATGCTTGCTAATCAAGTCAATGAAACTCTGATATGTTTATTTATTCACCATTCATACTTCAAATCTCCATTTCAACAACAATGGACTTGAGGTGATAGGTGATTACAAGTCCAAAGGTATTGCTTATATACCCTTTCCTCTGGTTTAGGCAAGAGAGAGGAAAGTGAATATAGAGAGGAGAAGAAACCTTAGTTTCAAATTTATAAGATTCACCATTCACATAATAAGATTTAAAAATGAAAAAGAAGACAATATGCTTGAATGAGAAATGCCTCTTCATGTGCAAACTATTTCCCATCCGTTTTGCTCAAAAAACACTAAACTAAAGTCTCACAAGAAAAACAAAACTTCTTGCACACACTCCAAAATATAGGTCATTATGATCAAAGCATGCTTTTCAACCTGTTCCCCTTCAAGGATATTATAACAGCAAGAAAACAACAAAATCTTACAACAACTAATCCAAGTAGTTTCATTTCTAAAATAAGTTTTCTTGAGCAATATTTTACATACCTCTGGATGCACAATACCAAAAGTGCATATGCACTTCCCTTTGTAAATAATTCTAGCTTGTCTACCCTTCTAGAAACCTCAGGCAATTGTTCCATAGGCCAATTAAAAGAGAATGTGTAGAAGAGGTAAGACTGACATCTGCACGTTGGGAATAGTAGTCTTCATTTATCCCCAGGTTTTAGAAATGTTGTGCCAACTACTTTCATAACTTTGTCGAAAACGTCTTAAACTTCGTTAAAAAAAGACGTTTGGGGGGCGAAAATGCAAAACAACCCCCGAACCACTCTGTGGATGTTATGGGCAGGTTCCTTGTGACAAATAGGACCTGTGGGGACAGACAGGATGTGATTAGCACACGTACATTGGGAGCTAGAGTCGAAAATGCCTTAAACTTAGTCGAAAAAGGCCGTTCGGGGGGCGAAAATGCAAAACAGCCCCCGAACCACTCTATGAATGTCACGGGTAGCTTCCTCATGAAAAATGGGACATGTGGGGATAGACATCATGTAATTAGCACACGTAGGTTAGGAGTTGGAGTAAAAAATGCCTTAAACTTAGTCGAAAAAAGGCATTCGGGGGACGAAAATGGAAAACAACCTCCGAACCACTCTGTGGATGTTATGGGTAGGCTCCTTGTGACAAATACGCCCTTTGGGAACAGACAGGATGTAATTAGGACACGTACATTGGGAGTTAGAGCCGAAAACGCCTTAAACTTAGTCGAAAAAAGGCATTCGGGGGGCGAAAATGTAAAACAGCCCCCGAACCACTCTATGGATATCACGGGAAGCTTCCTCATGACAAATAGGACCTGTGGGGACAGACGAGATGTAATTAGCACACGTACATTGGGAGTTAGAGTCGAAAACGCCTTAAACTTAGTTAAAAAAGGTCGTTCGGGGGGCGAAAATACAAAACAGCCCCCAAACCACTCTATGGATGTCACGGACAATTTCCTCATAAAAAATATGACATGTTGGGATAGACTTCATGTAATTAGCACACGTAGGTTAGGAGTGGGAGTCAAAAATGACTTAAACAAGTCGAAAAAAAAGTGTTCAGGGGGCGAAAATGCAAAACAGCCCCCGAACCACTCAGTAGATGTTATGGGCAGGGTCTTTATGACAAATACACCCTGTGTGGACAGACGGGATGTAATTAGCACATGTACATTGGGAGTTAGAGTCGAAAACGCCTTAAACTTAGTCGAAAAAAGGCGTTTGGGGGGCGAAAATGCAAAACAGCCCTTGAACCACTCTGTGGATGTCATGGGCAGCTTCCTCATGACAAATAAGACCTATGGGAATAGATGGGATGTAATTAGCACACGTACATTGGAAGTAAGAGCTGAAAATGCCGTAAACTTAGTCGAAAAAGGCCGTTTGGGGGGCGAAAATGTAAAACAGCTCTCAAACCACTCTATGGATGTCATGGGTAGCTTCCTTATGACAAATAGGACATGTGGGGACAGGCATCGTGTAATTAGCACATGTAGGTTAGGAGTTGGAGTAAAAAATGACTTAAACTTAGTCAAAAAAAGGCATTTGGGGGGCAAAAATGCAAAACAGCCCCTTAACCACTCTGTGGATGTTATGGGCAGGCTCCTTGTGAAAAATATGCCATGTGGGGACAAACAGGATGTAATTAGCACACGTACATTGGGAGTTTGAGTCAAAAACACCTTAAACTTTGTTGAAAAAAGGCGTTCGGGGGGCAAAAATGCAAAACAGCACCCGAACCACTCTATGGATATCACTAGCAGTTTCCTCATGACAAATAGGACCTGTGGGGGCAGACGAGATGTAATTAGCACATGTACGTTGGGAGTTAGAGTCGAAAATGCCTTAAACTTAGTCGGAAAAAAAAGCTGGGGGGGAGGTTTGTAAAAGTGAATCAAATCCATACCTTTGTGACATATATATATATATATATTGTGCCATGTGGTAGGTTGTATTATCCAAATGGATAGAAAAATGATGAAACATAAATTCACAATGATGGCAACCCTAGGTGCTCTGTTTGGTTCTCGAGATTAGAAAGAAAGTGAAATGAAGTTGTTCTATAATCTTTTCATCTAAATCTAAACAATTTTAGTTTTTATTGCTTGCAAACTAATAAAGACTACCCATGAATCAACCATGTATGTCTCTATAAGCATATACAAATATATATATATATATATATATCCGTGAATTAAATGAAATAATTATGAAGTTCTTGAAAGAAGACCCTAAACAGTATTGTTACAATTAAGCTTATGCATTGGGGCTATGTTATTCGAGTCAATCAGTCAATATGCAAACATCTACCACACTGATTGAACTTGGAAGATAGGCAAATTGATGAAAAAATGATGAAACAGAAAAGCTCAAAAGATGCAACCCTAGGTGCTCTATTTGGTTATCGAGCTAAAAATAAAGAAAATGAAATTCAGTTATTATATAAATTTTGCCAACATTTTTCAGTTTTTCTTGCTTGCAACCTAAAGGCCCAGGAATGAATGAATTCTTACATGTATGGATCTCGATAAACATATATACGAGTTATGTTATTCTTCCATGAATGCAGCTCATATTCTTCGTAGACAGTGTTACATTATCCTCAAATGTTATATGGAACTAATGGCATTTTTTTTTTTTTTTTTTTTTTGTGGATGGCTTTTGGCATGGACTTGTGGATATTCCATTTTTGTGTATGGAGGACAATTTCCACTTTTGTATAATCTCGCTTTTTTGTTGTCCTCTGCTTTTTGTGTGGATTTGTATTACTTGTACGTAATACTTTTGGCGGGGTACATAATACGTTTGGCATGGAACAGACAATTGTTGCCATGATAGATAGATTACCTTTTGTCGTGGTACAGATTACCATGATAATTTGTACCATGCCAAATGGCCATTTGGCATAGTAGTAAATATATTTTTGTGTACGAAGGATATGATTTTCATATGATTATTTGTTTTGTATGGAATTATTATTTTAAATTGGAATATACTTGATTTGTATGGAATTTGACATTTAAAGTTATTCATTTTTAGATGGTTGGAAGTGAAATGGATGCAGATTGTGGAATGGGTGATAATATATGTATTGTTTTGTTTGTATACCTCGTATAGGTTGCATGGAATACATATAGGTTGTGGGTGTGGAAAAATTAATTAAAAAAAAACATTAAATTATGTTTTTGGCAACTAAACAATTGGTAGCCAAAAATTGAGTAAATACTTTTAGCGATTAAATAGTTAGTAGCTAAAAAAGGAATTACATGAAAACAAATCTTTTGGTGACTAAATAGTTAGTAGCTAAAAAAAGAATTAAATGAAAACAAATCTTTTAGCGACTAAATATTTAGTAGCCATAAAAAATAAGACTTTAGGAAACTAATGATTTATTAGCAAAAAAAGAAAAAAAAAAAACACTTTTGGTGATATTTAGTAGCCAAAACTAAAAATATTATACCTTAGGCGACTAAAATTTTAGTAGCTAAACAATTGAAGCTTTTGGCGACACAATATTTTAGTCGCTGAATATTTTCAGTGACTAAATATTTTTTAGATGCCAATTACCTTTCCCAACAATCATTCAATGACAAAGCTGGCAACCAAAACATTTAGTTGACAAAAGGTTTGGGCGACTAAAATGTAACTTTTGGCGAAAATTTCTTGGGTACTATGTGCTTGCGCGCGCAATTGTAACTAGTTTATTACCCGAATTAATTTCAATAGACTTGATTAGCTAATAGTAATTTTAAAATTGAGTGGGAAAAAAATTTCATAATTCGGTAACTACCCGGTACGGGTATGACATGTTTGTTGACATAACCATGCTTCATAGTCTCAAGATAATTCTGCATGAGAATTTTTATATTTTTTTGCAAACTATATATTATTTAAAAGTCATTTTCATAATTTGGTGGTGTTGGTGTAAAAGGCGGCCCTTTGTCTAATCCATTTGAATCCAATTATAATTGAGTTTGTAGGATAAAAGTCATTTAAATTACGACGAATTTCTCACATAAAATTACATAATTATTTAATGCTAATTGAATTTAGAAATATTTATACACAAGCATCGCCATTATAACCTCACAATCACTACAATCATCTCTAATATTGCTGCAACCATCATCACCATCACTGTCACTGTCACCACCACCCCACCACGACCACCGCTATGAAGCTACCATTGCTATTGCCACCACCTTCATTATCATTGTCATCGTTATCGTAAAACATACCATCATTTCAACTAGTGAAATTTCACTCCCTTGAAATAGTGAAATTTAACCTTAATATTTAGGTGAAATTATTAAAAAAGTACTAAAGAAGTAAAAATTATAAAATTAAAGGCAAAGACGAACTAGCGAGTAAATGGAAAATTGATGAGTTAAAGAGAGGTGTCACCAGTGGTTTCGTTGGAGCAACGAGTGATTGTTACTATACTTTTAATTAGCTAACGATAATTTAATTTTCTTAATTAATTTGTTGTCTAATTAATTATATAATGGGTGTAATTATAGAAATTTTAATATTGTTTGATTAAAACTTGATAGTAATAATTATTTCATGATCTTTAGCTAGTGAAATATCATTATCTTCAAATAGTGAAATTTAGCCTTAATGTTTAGGTGTAATTTAACTATTAGCAAAGTGAAATTTGTAATAAATGCGTAGAACTTATAAAATTAAATGCCAAAGACGGAATAATGAGTAAATTGGTATATTTATTGAAGGGTTGAATTGTATCATTTTATAGTTTAGGTAGTAAAGTACTTTGTGATAGTTTTAGAGAAGGAGAGGTAAAGTGAGACTTTATGCTAGTTTAGTGGAGAGGCGTAAATTGATACCCCATGATAGCTTTAGGAAGGTCAAATAATACAGGGGGTGTGGGACATTTTCGTATAGCGGAATAGAGGCCTACAATGACGTAGAATTATAGAAGAATCACGAGTTCAATGAGAGAAAAATATGCTTTGAACCCTTTGACAATTGCCTCTACAAATTTTAATTTTCTATCGACAAAGAGAGACAAAGAGACATAAAGAGAAAGGTAAAAAAAAAAAAAATTAAAGGCTTGTGATGGATCTAAGTGAGTGTTAGTAGATCTAAAATCTTATTGCCGCAACAATGGTGATGGACAATCATGAGACAGAGTTTGCATGGTGCTGAATTGTCATGAGACAGAGTTTGTATGGTGCCCTAATCTCTCTCTCTCTCTCTTTCTTAGCCACCATATTTTGTTCTGGGTATATGTTAATTTCAAGATTTGGTAATTCGAGGAGTATTTTGTGTTGGTACTTCACATTTATGTTTCTTTGATCAATTGCAAATCTAGTTAAACACACAATATATTAATGTTCGATGTACACATGAATTATTGGAAGAAAAAACCCATTGTGAACTACGAATTTGGGTCTCATGTTGTAGTCTATTTAACCAATTTATTAACTTGCATTGCTATAATGTGTGTAGTTTCTTACGTATGATTGGTTTTGTATATTATTTGAACAAGAGGAACAGGACTAACAAGGCACCTTACATCAAAAAAAATCTATGCAATTATCCACCAAAACAAACTTTAATCATGTTAAACCTCGTGAGGTTAAGGGTAAAGGGGTAGTAGTTCAAATTTGGTTTTAGGTTTTCAATTTTATTTATTATTATTGTTATTTTTTGTTTTTGGTTTGGTATGATGCTTTGGATTGAATCCTCCAAATATCAATACAAGAAGTGGGTTTACAATTCATTGATTTAAAAGTTCATAGTTTGGGGAAGGTTTATAGTGATTTAAGTTCCTTAAAATAGTGATTTTAGTTTTATTTAAATGTTGAAACAAAGTGATTAATATCTGAAACTTATTTACAAAATGGTAGTAGAATTGATAAAAGTTGTTCGCTATCTCTTGCAATGAATTTGGTCCAAAGCATTTATAATTTATTCTTGATTTATATATATATAACAAAACAAGGGGGCTAATGGGATGGTTATCCTATATGGACATTTGATTCAATTGTTGAGATTACTTTGTCTTTCTTTCCTTCAGCTGTGACGACCAGTTTCGTTGTGCGTTTCTTGTTCCTTTTGTTTACCTTTTGGTTTACCTTGTTAGAGGACGAGTTACACTTGGAGTCTTGTTGTTCGTTTGAGTTCGCTATGTTTAGAAGTTTTTCTCAAAAGTTCTCGTCCTTGTTTACTCCGGTGTTGGATTTCATTTGTCCCGGAGGGTGCGAGGTCGGTCCGGAGCATCGAGAGTTGAACTGAGGAAATTCCAGGCTAAGAGTTAGAGCTGCACATGCGGGGGGCCTTGGGCCGCATGTGCGGGAGAGAGCCGCACGGGTGGGGTGTGAGGCCGCATGTGCGGATTTCAAGGGAGAGCTGGGGCAACACACTGCTAAAATTGCACGTGCGGAAGTGAGGTGCGGGGAAGAGGGCCGCACGTGCGGGGATGAGGGCCGCACGTGCAGGAGGCACGCTCCGCACGTGCGGAAGGGGCTCTGCACGTGTGGGGGTAGGTGGATCCGAAATTTCCTCATTTTTTCTCTTTGGGCTGAAGTGTATCTCATTTTCTATATCTCTTTCTCTCTCTCTAAAATTGTTGTTTGCTCTCCCTTCTCTCTAAAAACCTCAACCAAATATCCTAAGATCTTTGATTTCATCAAATCCCTTGGGATTTAGATCTAAGTTCTTCATCAAAGTTGGTTGTCTAGACGAGAGCTACGTTGTGTGCAGTGGAGATCGAGTTTCATTGTCGTTGATTTTGGGGTTTCCAACTCATTTCTTCTTCAAACTTAAGGTAGGGATTTTCTTTGAGTTATATATATATGTTTTTTGCAAGATCAAGATGATTTTCGAAATCATCCTTTGATTTGTTTTGAAAATTTGTTGTTGGTTCAAGAAGGAGAGTGATTTTCAAAGTGGGTTTACTATTTAATCATTTGAAATACAAATTGGGTGTTTTGAACTATGTTGATTGAAGAAAGGGGATTTGGTGAGATTTTCTCAAATGTTTGAAGATGGATGGTTTTGATGAGAAAACCTAGAAATTGGGGTTTTTAAAAGAGAAGTTGAAAATCATGGTTGATATTGTTATATTTATTTTGAATTCCAAAATAAGTGATGTTTGGAAATTTTCTTGTTTATATTGTATAAATGATAAATTTTGAGATGTATGAGAGTTGTTGCTCATTTTGGAAATTGTTATTTAAAGTGTTGATATAGTCTTGAAATGACTAAGTTGTTGGAAATGTGGGAATTATGTTATCTCTTGGATGAATTGAAATAAAAGTATTTATTCATCTTGTGAAATTGCATTGAATGGAGAAACGAGAATTTTGATCACAATGGTAGTATTGTGTGGAAGAGTTGGAAATGGAAGAATTGTCGTATTGTATTGATTATTGTTGCATTGGCATATCAATTCATTTGAATATATTGAACTTTGAAAGTTGATTTGAAAACTTGCATTGAGAAAGAAATGTTGAGAAACAAGTTTTCATGAAATGGTTTTGGGGTAAATACAGTGGTAAGTCTTGAAAGGCAGTGTAGAGAATAGGTGTCGAGCCTTCCAATTAATAATGATAAAAATGACAGATTATGGGTGTCGAGCCCTCCAATTGATACTGGTAAAAATGACAAATTGGTGGTACTTGTATAGTCTACTTGCAGACACTAACCTAGGGATTACCGAAGTTGTATTTACCGGCCCTCGAATAAAATTGGATAAATGTTGAGCAGTTGAAATGACATAACATCATTGAGCATGTTGGTTTTCAAAAGATGAAGGTGTGTTTTTACTTTGAAAAAGGGCATGGAATGACAGAAGCATTCCATCTCTTGAGACTTGTGTAAAATGTATATATTTGTTAAGAATTCTTTGCTGGGCTTTATGCTCACCCTACGGGATTTTTGTACAGGAAAGGATGTGGTGATTCCGCCTAACTGAAGGCGTGGAAGTGTGTGCAGAGAAGATCATGAGTAGGGTAGTTCCTTTTGTGTGTTTTCAACTGTCGCGAGCCATAGGCTACTACCTTCCCCTCTTGCATCAAAACATAACCCAAACCTTCTCGTGAAGCATCACAATATACAAAATAGCCTAAACCCCTCTCCGAAATAATCAAAACTGGAGCAGTGGTGAGTCTAACCTTAAGCTCTTGGAATGACTTCTCACAAGTCTCGTTCCACACAAACTTAACTCTCTTCCTCGTCAGTCTAGTCAAAGGTGAGGCTAGTTTGGAGAAATCCTTCACAAATCTCTGATAATACCCAGCCAACCCCAAGAAACTACGGATCTCGAAAGCGTTCTTAGGTTGTGCCCAATCTTGCACTGCTTCTATCTTAGATGAATCTACAGTCACCCCTTCCGCAGATACCACGTGGCCTAAGAACTTAACCTCTTTCAGCCA
The DNA here is from genome assembly GCA_030407325.1 of Camellia japonica. NCBI lineage: Eukaryota > Viridiplantae > Streptophyta > Magnoliopsida > Ericales > Theaceae > Camellia > Camellia japonica. The sequence continues at coordinate 95,491,005 of JAPPVO010000036.1, forward strand.
AAACTTGCACTTCCCAAACTTAGCATCCAGCTTATGGGCTCTAAGTAATTCGAGCACCACTCGCAAGTGCTCTTTGTATTCCTCCTCGGAGGGTGAATAGATCAAGATGTCATCCACAAAGACGACTACAAAACAGTCAAGGAACTCACGGAAGATCCAGTTCATCAAATCCATAAACACGGCCGGTGCATTGGTCAGCCCAAAAGGCATAACTAGGAATTCATAATGGCCATACCGCGTACGGAATGTCGTCTTCGAGATATCTTCTTCCCTTACCCTCAACTGGTGATAAACCGATCTCAAGTCTATCTTAGAAAGGCAATAAGACCCCTTCAACTGATCAAATAGATCATCTATACGAGGCATTGGGTACTTATTCTTAACAGTCACCCGGTTCAACTTTTAGTAATCGATACAAAGTCGCAACACTCTATCTTTTTTTTTAGCAAAGAGAGCCGGTGCACCCCAAGGTGAAGTACTAGGGCGTATGAAACCCTTATCTAACAACTCCTGGAGTTGAACCTTCAACTCACTCAACTCAGCAGGTGCAAACTGATACGGTGCCATAGAAATCGGTGTTGCACCAGGCACTAAGTCAATAGAAAAATCAATCTCTCGGTGAGGTGGTAAACTAGTAAGATCCTCGAGAAAGACATCGGGGTATTTACAAACCACCCTTGGTAACTCAACCCGGACTTTATCACACTCACTACTCTAAAGGCTAGCAAACAGACAACTAAGTTCACTCCACCCACGCGGATCATATATCGGTGATAAGACTCTATCCACCTGGTCTCCCAAGAAATAAAAGCAATCCCCGCTCAAGGTACATATAGTGACCCTCTGATGGTAGCAATCTATAATAGCCCGGTATGACAATAATCAGTCCATATCCAAGATAATATCAAAACTAGACATATCAATCAACACAAATGCAAATGGAAGTCGACGACCAGCGACCTTTATGTCACAACCCCGACATCCCTGCCTCAAGGTAACTTCACTACCAATAGGAGACTCTACACAAATAGAAGATGCTAACTGTGCCAATTCCAACCCCAAAACCGATGCAAATGCAGACGAGATAAATGAATGGGATGCACCTGTATCAATTAACACATTAGTAACTGAATTGTAAAACAAGAAGGTACCTCTCACTATTGAAGAAGCAGGCACAAGATTTGGCGCTATAACTGCGTACACACGCCCTGTTGGTCTCTGATTTACCTGCTCACCCCTCGAAGCATAAGCCTACTGCACTGACTGAGCCGAAAAAGCTCTTTGATTGGCCCTTGAGGCCTGTGCTGACTATGCTGGTTGGTGACTCTGTGTCTGTCTTGAACCAGACGCACCAGATGTGTCACCCAACTGTGGGTAAGACCTCTTTAGGTGCCCCGCCTGACCACACTAGTAACAAGTGGGCGACTGCCCTCTACCTTGACTCTGACCCTAAGAACGAGCCGAAGACGAAGCTGCTCGCTTGCCTTCATCCTCTCTGTGGGCAAGCTAGAGACTTATGACCCAACTGGCTACATTTGAAACAAGTCACGTCTCCCAGAACTCGAGTTAGGTACTGGAAAGGTAGACCTCGACTGAACCCCCTAGGACTACTGAGAGTTAGAACCCCTCTGCCTCTTACCGTCCCCCTGACTATCCTAACTCCTCCTAGAGCCCCTCATCCTCTCCTCCTCAGCCTACATAATAGTCTCGAGATGGGACGCTGCCTCCACAAGGTGTCCATAGTCTCTAATCATGGACCTAGCTACTCGGAACATGAGTCCGATCCTCAACCTCTTCTCAAATTCTAAACATAAGCACTCCTCTGTCGCCACAAGCTCGGGTGCGAACCTAGACAAACTAGTAAAGGTGGCTTCGAACTCTGCCACAGGTGTGTTCAACTGCACCATCTTAGAGAACTAATCTCTTAACTTCTCCCTAACAGTGGGAGGCAAAAACTTGTCTTGGAAGGCACTGACAAAAGCCTCCCAAGTCACCCCAATGCGCCCACGCGCATACTTTTACCACTGACCCGCATCCCCCTTCAATTGGAAAGACGCCAAGGTCACCCTCAATGGTTCATAAGAAAACTCTTAGGGCTAAATAGATCAACATTCCCCCATATGAGATTTATGGATAAATTTTCCTATAATTTATAAATAATGGCATCCATAATTTATTTATAAAACATTGTACTAAATGATAAGATTAATTAATTGAAAGTTTCTACCATAAACAAAGGTATTAAATCACAAAGACTTTTTTATAATTTATTGTTTGGAATTGACTTTTAGTAATTTTTTTTGGTCTTTAGTAAAAAAAAAAAAACATTATACTTTTAAGTTTTTTATTTTTATTTTTAACTAGATGGACGACAAAATTTAATAAAATAAAAATTAGAAAAAATTCCACTAAAGACCAAAATTTTTTTTTGTGGATATTTTTACTTTTTAAATCCTTTTTCACTAGACGGACCTAGAAAGAATTTTGACATAATTAAAAAAAAAAATCACTAAAAAAAATAGAGTTAATTACTTAAAAGTCCTATTTACAAATATTATGGTAGTTTAGGTCCTATATAAATTTTTTTGAACCAATAAGTCCTATTTGGTAAAACTGAGAATATTATCAGTTTTTTTCAAATTTTTAGAACTAAGAACGTTATCAATTTTAAATGGTAATGTTTTAGATAATTGTTTCACTAACTGATGAAAAAAAAAAACAGATCATGAGATTAAACGTTTTTGCCCTTCTACTTATTGGTTTGATTTAACTATCTAATAAAACTGAAAGCATTATCAGTTTTTTCCAGTTTTAAAACTGAGAATATTATCAGTTTTTTCATTTTTATTTTTTTTTTCAATTTTGCACATCAATGTTCCATCATCATGCTCTTTTATAGATACAAAATTTTCAGTTTTGCACAAAAAAAATAATTTAATTTTTTAAAAAAAAAATTATTTTTATTATTTTTTTTTGCACATAATTTTTTTTTTTAATTTTTTCAATTTGAAAGTTGATGTTTTAAAGTTTTGAAAATCAAAATAAATGTCAAATCATTATGTTCCTTTATAGATAATCATAAATGATGAACAATTATTGTTTGAAGGTTAATTCCGACTATTAAAAATTTAATGGGACTTGAAGGTCCAAAAAATCTTAGTTAGGACTTAATGGAGTATAAGTTCATAAATCAGGACTTGTGTATAAATGTCCCAAAAAAATATAACTTTTTTAGTTGGATGTCAAATCACTAGGGAAAATAAAAAAGGATGATGTAAAATGTGTTAATATAAGCATGAGATAACTGTTATTAACAGTCTGCCATGTAAGACGGTAAATTAAGTTGATGAAAACTTGCATGTGCTATCGCATTTCTCTAATTTCATTCAATATTATAAATTAAACCAAAAATTAAGTGTTGTGTCTTAATTAAGTAGGATTGGCTATATGAATTTTTTGTGTCATTTCGTTTTATCAATATGTTATATATTCAATTAAATTAAATAAATTTATATTTTTTTCCCATCACACATCTCAAGTCAACGTAGATTTTTTCCTCCTCTGACATCTCTATTTATAGTGATTATATCACTCTTTCTTACTATTGTTTAGTGGGTTTTTATTATTTATGACCAAATCATCTTAACCTATTTTCTCTTTTTTATTTTCTATAGCTGCTACTCTGCGAATATATTCATTTTTAATTTTATCTTTTAAATTCTTATCAACATTAGTGTGTACTAATTAATCGTTATTTTTTAAAATTCTTATCACACATCCATAATCCTGGAAATTGAAATAAAATCAAATTACAAATTATGCCACCACAAATCAAAAAATTTATCTTCAATAATGTTCTTATCTTCAATAGGAATTTCTCGTGTTTTCGTTCAAGTTTTGATTGTTTTTAATTCCAAATTTTAGGACCACTAATGCTTAAGGACTTCTGTCCCTAGTTGGAATGGACTTCAAGGCCACATCAATTTATAACAATTTGCAAATTCACACACACACACACACATATATATATAATAATATATAATATACAAATAGTAAATGGATGAAAATGATAGAAATGGATTCTTAGCCATATATTGTTTACCACAAATGTTTCCTTACCATGCATAGAGAGGGTAAGGAATTTGTCTAATATGACTTGACCTTAGTTGTTCAATTTATAATTCATTTTCTCATGTCATAGGCAGTGTAGCCGTGTTAAAATTATAAATTTTAATAGAGATTTTGCAAGGAAGAATAAATAATAAAATAAGAAAAGAAAAATAAGTAAATGAAATATATATCACCTTGTTTGGTTTTACCCACTTTTTAAAAAATTAATTTTTTATTTTCGTATTTTTTATTTTTATTGAATTTTTAAAATATTTTACGCATTTTTATTTTTCTATTTTTTAGCTATACTTAATCTAGATACGCTTAAAAAATATAATATTTGTGAAAAAAAAAACTTTACAAAATTCACCAAATACCAAAAATATGAAAATTCAATATATTTTCGTATTTTGTTGTATTCAATGAATTTTTTAAAGATTTTTATACATTTTTTTTTAATTTTTAAGTATATCAAGATTAAGTGGATCTAAAAAGTAAAAGAAATTAATTAAATTATTTAAAAAATCATTAAAAATATAAAAATTCAAATTGAAAATTTAAAAAACTGATTTTGAAAACTCCAAACTAAACCGAGTGAATATTTTTTTTCACTTTTCTTTTTTCCTTCCTCTAAAATATTTATCTTTTTCATTTTTTGATGGAAAAAGGGAAAGGAATCTTAATGAAATACAGTTGTCCAATACAAAACTTGACTTTACTTATCGTATGTATAATTCATTTTCTGTGACAGGTATTGTGGTGGTGTTAAAATTATGAATTTTAAGAGGAATTGTTAAAATTATGAATTTAAGAGGGATTTTACAGAGAAAAATAAATAATAGAAGAAAAAATAGTAACTGATATAGAATTTGTCCTCAATATTTAAATTATGTTAATCTAATTTTCAATGTATAAAAGTGTTTTAAATTAGTCTGAAATATTTAAATTGTGTCAATCTGATACCCAATATGTAAAAATATTGCAATTTAGTCCCATATAATTTTGAAAATTCTGTACTATAAGATTACATTGGTTCTTAAAATATGCACTTCATGATATTTTCATCCTCCAAATTTTAATTTTATCAAATTGGTCTACCACATTCTTAAAAAAGGAAAAAAAAAAAATTTGCATTTCTAACACAATTTTTTTACCATTTCTTTTTTGGTTTGGACTTCACCGTGACTAATACAATTTTTTAGCAATTTGCGTACAAATAATTCTTTTTAAATTTGGCTGATAAAATGAATTTTTCAAGTATAGTCTAACATGACTGGACAATTTCTCCTTTAATTTTAAACCAAAATGCCACCAATGACAGAGTCCACTCAAGCCTACTTCAAGCCCAAGATGAAAAGTCTAATTGGGGCATTCATAATAAGCTATCTAATTTTCACAATCAAATTTTTTTGTTTTTTTTCATTTTCTTTTTCCCTATCTTGACTAAGAGAATGAAAGAGGAGTAATGTAGTTGAATCAAAAAAAGGAAAGAAAGAGGTGTAATGTAAATATAACGATGAGATCTTTTTTGTATCTAATGAGAGAAGTTGTTTTGCTCTCTTTATGACTTAAGATAACTGATGATGTGAAATTCTTTCTGATAATCTCCAATTTAGTCATTTTTTGTTAATTTATGAGAGATTTTCAACTACTATTTCAATTTAACAAAAAAGAGATGAATTACACCAAGATCTCCTCAAATATATTATAGAGTGTCACTTTATTCTCCTTAACTATAAAATCCTAGAAATACATTCCTTTTAAAGGTGGTCTAGAGAAGGTAAAAGTGATACATTTTCATAGTTGAAGGGGTCAATTTATATGAATTCATAAATGAGGGAGTTAAGTGCTATTCAATAATAATTGAGGAGGTCTTTGTGTAATTAATCCTAACTTTTATTATGTAAAATTATTTGACAATAACTTTTATTATGTTTATATATAATAAAAGTCTTGTTAATAAAAATCTTATTGTATTTTCACGGCACATGTTAAGAAAATTTTGAAAAAATATTATATATTCTTTAATGCACTCGATTATAATGATGTAAAACTCTTTATAATGACCTTAACATATGCCCTATGTACATAAATTAATAAAATTTCATATAAGGTAATGCATGGGGTTCTCTTTTACTCAAGAGTTTAGCCTAAACGAGCATTTAAGTTGTCTATTCGTAAACCACCGAGGAGTTGTGGTTCACATCAGCTGTAAAGAACTTGGAATATCAATGAGGAAATATAAAGATGCATCTTTATCATTCAATTGTCGTGAAAAAGTCATATGTGGTGTGCATGACTAAGAAGCACTTTGTTATCAAACTAAAAGCTCATGTCTCATATATGTTTGATCGACTTGACTTTGGGGCTTCTTTCGCTATTCAAGATGTAAAGTCGAATTAATTGTTGCAGATAAATGTGTGTTCACTGAGCAGTAGCGGCTTTATAATTTTTAGGGCAAAATACGATAAACATCTTTAAATTATTATTTATTTATCTTTTTAAACTTTAAAATAAATAATTAATCATTTCTGTAACGCCCTTAAAATAAACTTATAAATCATACATTCAGACATCTATGACTTAAGAAAATAAAGCATAATTCTATTTATCAGAGTATTCATTACAAAAGTATTATATGTTGTCATCAAAAGTAAATGCCCTACGAGTTTACAACTTTCCAAGCCAACACTTGGTTACAAAAGAGAGTATAACTCAAAACACAAAATAAGCCCTTGGCTAGATTTACATGTAATACACAAAATAATCACAAAAAAGATCTCTCAGCCACTAAGCCTCCCAAGCTACGTCATTGGAGGTGGCATGTCACCTGTACCTGAAAATGATGTCCCATATATAGGGTGAGCCAACGCCCGTAGAGATATGCTAAACATAGTATGAGCAATAACTAAAACATTAGCATTCGATAAATGTTTAACTCATATAAGTCAACTCATAATACATTTCAGTTCCATGATACATATGTAACGCCCTCAAAAATAACCCATAACATACACAATAATAAGATGCATTACTTAAGAAAATAAACCATAATTCATTCATCAGAGTATCCTTAAATAAAGACATTACATGTAATAATGAAAGTAAATATCCTGTGGGCTTACATCTTTCCAAGCCAACACTTAGACACAAAATGTGAGTACTAACTCAACTACAAATTAAGCCCTCGGCTTGTGATTACATGTAATATCAAAACAAACAAATAACTAAACTATTCTTCAAATCCAAGTCCTTCCAAACTAAGTCCTTGGAGGTAGCTTATCACCTGAACCTGAAAATGATGTTCCCATAAAGGGTGAGCCACAGCCCAGTAGAAAAATACTAAACCAAATATAAGCATTGAATAAAGCCATAACATTCAATAGATGGTTAACACTAAACATCACATTCACTTTTCATTATTTATTCAACTTCCCATTATTATCAACAAGGCTCAGAACCTGGCCAAACTACAATAGTGAACTATATATCAGATTCACATTACTTACAATATCAACAAAACAAATGAGACACAGGCTCATATCAAAACACTTACATACTTCCAATATGATACACATTTTAGTGCTGTATCAATAACATGTAAAAAAACACTTCAATATCAATAAGCACATAATAGTGATGCTAATGGAGTCCATCCCCTATCTCCTCCAAACAAAATCCGGTTTAGAGGTCCATCCTATCTTCCCCTAAACCGTGGAGTACATCCCCTATCTCCTCCCACACAATGCAATGTATGTAAACACATAACATATAAACACACAATCAATACATTTAATGTCTGTATTAATTCAACAGTCAAAGTTAATGACTAAACAATGTGATTAGTTTCAGTTATCCCTAATCCACATGCAATGTCTACAACAATCATGACTATCCTCCACCGATAGCCCAAAACAGTTATTTCTAGACTGGAAATAAATAAACCAACAATACGATAAGCGAGTGATTTAAGTTAATCAACTACCCCATTTAATCAATAAATTCCTCAATTTCATGAATTAACTAATTTTTCCAATTTTCCTTAAATTAAACATACAATTCAATTTAATCAAACCACTAGGGTTTTTCCCAAAATTACCAAAATACCCCCAACATATTAAAATACCAAAACTTAGAACAAAACTCATAAGTTGGAGTAGGAAATCTACCTCGAAGAAATAACCCAAAAGGAGAAGACGGAGATGAGGACCCAAAATCCAAAGTGCTCCAAATCCAAGATTGTTCAGATTAAACAAAAGCCCTCGACCCACACTATCTTTTTAATAAAGGATCTAGGGTAGAAACACCCTAAAACTAAATGAAACCTAGGGTAGAAGGTGTGTAGAGGAGAGAGAAGTCGGACTTAGGGTTTAGAATCAAAAAGAAGATAAAAAAATGATTAAAAACCCGCTGCTGCCTATTTAACCTGACAGGCTCGCTCAAGCGAAGACTTGGTCGCTCGAGCGACCAGACACAGAAAACCCTCGCTCGAGCAAAGAAAAGCTCGCTCGAGCCAAGAACTCGAAGCTTCAGGTCTGCAACCCAGAAGCACGCTCGAGCGAAGGACTGCTCGCTCGAGCGAAGAACTCGAAAACATACACCTCGTTCGCTCGAGCGAAGGAAAGCTCGCTCGAGCGAAGAAACACTGCTCTCAGGTCTATACTAGACGCAATCGCTCGCTCGAGCGAAGAAACTCTGGCTCGAGCCACCAGACACAAAAACAACCCTCGCTCGAGCGACCAAACCCTCGCTTGAGCGACCAACCCAAAAACTGGACAGCAACACTTGGTTTCCGAACCCAACCAACCTGTAACAAAACCTGCCCAACATATCCTATAACTCAAAAAAAATAAGGAATTAAAGGACAACAAAAACAATATAATAACAACTGAATCTACGGAACATAAGTCCGGATACAACAACCAAATGGGAAAAGACCGGGGTCGCTATAACATATGTCCATGCTTCATTCCATTTTCCTTTACTTAATAATTTCGATTTATAAATATGGCTCAGAACCTGGCCAAACAATTCCCATGAGACTACGACTCATGTTAAAAACCTTTCCGATATCAACAATTCAAATGAATTAAAATTCATAACAAACACTTCCATACTTCACAATTCACATGAGATAACAACTCATATTAAAACACTTCCATACTTCATAAATGATACACAAATTTGCTGTATCAATGGAGTCCATCCCCTATCTCCTCCCAAATAATATCCGGTTTAGGAATCCATCCCCTATCTCCTCCCAAACCGTGGAGTACATCCCCTATCTCCTCCCACACAATACAATGTATATAAACAATTATCATATACATGATCAATCAATACACAAATTCGATGTATTATTCCAACCGTCATATTCAATGACATATTCAACTGATTAGTTTTAATTCACCTAATCATCATGCAGTGTCTACAACAATCACGACTAACCTCCATCGATAGCCCAAAATAATTACTTCTAAACAGATAATAATTACATCCAACAGATAAATTATCAACATTTCCAGGGTAGGTGATTAATAAATCCAATTCCACCATTCTACCCCATAATGAGCCAATTTCATTATTTCCAACTCAATTTCATATTCCCATAACTTTCCCAAATTAATTATATAAATTATTTCATAACAAACATTACTCCCATTTTTCTCAACTTTGACCCAAAGGCTCAAATACTAACAACAAATATCAAAATCTCATTTTAAGACCCAAAGTACATATGTATGGGTTAAAATAACAAAACCCCTCTTTCAATATTCCAAATCTCAAACCCTAACTTCCCTCATTAAACCATTTAATCAAAATACCAAACATCTATGTTAAAGATCATAAAAATGAGTAGTTATCCCTACCTCAAAAGATGAGACCAAAAAGAGAAGATGAAAGATTCCGAAATGCTCCAAAACTCAAGATTTTTGGATGGAAAGGTAGCCCAAGCCAAGCTCTACGCTTTTTACAAAGGGACAAAGGTGGAAGATCACTTAAATTAGATCAAACCTTAGAGAGAAGTTGTATTCTAGAGAGAGAGACTCTCAAAATAGGGTTTTGAAAAGTAAGAGAGAAAGAGAGAGAGAGTGTGTAAAAAGTGATTTAAAATAACACAGTCCAGATCTGATATACGTATGACCCACTCGAGCGGAGAATAGGACGCTCGAGCGTCAAACACAAAAACTTAACCCGCTCGAGCGCACAAATACCCGCTCGAGCGCCAAGGCACAAAACCAGACACCACACACTCGAGCGCAAAAAGGAACCCGCTCGAGCGTAGATTACACTCTTCCAGTACTTTTACAGACATCGAACACCCGCTCGAGCACAAGGATACCGGCTCGAGCGTGAAAAACACATCTGTAGTAGTTTTGCAGACAGACAAACTACTGAAGGTATGCAAACTCTGCTCGAGCACAAAAAGACCCGCTCTAGCGGATCACTAGAAATCTGGGCAACAAGAGTTGGGACAAAAGCTCAACCAACCTATTCGAAACACGCCCAAGGCAATTCTAAACTCAAATACAAAGAGTTAAAGGACGGAAATGAAATACAAACAACAACAACTATCAACGGAACCGAGTCCGGAATACAGTAAACATGAGAGGAAAACCGGGATCGCTATAATTTCAAACTATTATCTTGTTATACTTAATACCTTTCGTTAGGGTTTTGTCTTAGAATTTAAATGGAATCAAGTCATGTGTGAAACACACGTTTTTTTAGAACAATAGTATCTGTTATTAATTTTTGGGCAAACTACACTAACCGTTCTTGTAATTTGGGACATGTGTTACTTTGGTCCATGACTTTTCAATTGTGATATATTTGATCCAGAATTGTGAATTTTGCTCCAAATAAGGACAATCAAAGATGTTTCTTTTGCAAATGGTTCATTTCAAGGGCAAAATCGTCATACAACTTGTTTTATGTTGGTTAACTTGTATATTGTTTGAAATGTAATGACCTTTATTTTAATAACCAATATTAGAACTTCTTGATTATAAAATTCTGTTTTGTTTGGTTTCAAAATCTATTTTTCAAAAAAAAAAAATTCTAAGAAACTAAAAATTAAAGGGTGATTTACAGGTAAGTCCCGTTTTACAAATAATGGTACATTAAGTCCTAGTTCAAAACTTTTAACCAGTAAGTCCCATAATCCATTGAAATGACGAAACTACCCTTACCAAATCAAAACACAAAACAAAAATTGCAGATTCACGATTTCATTCACAGTTCACCCATCATTTCTCACCCTCGCAGATTTTCATTCTCACCTTCATCAATTTGGCCTCAATTTTCTTCTTCATCAATTCGTCTCAGATTTCACAAAAACAAACTAGTTCATCAAAATTCAAACATCCGAACAACCAAAAATGATGAAAACAAGTAAGATTCAAGTATTTTAAACCCTAGTTTTTGCGAAATCTTTTCATTTTCAAAACTTTTGTTTTTGATTTCATTTCAGCTTGAATGTTGAGTTCGAAAACTTTTGTTTTTGTTTTTGTTTGTGAATCTAAGAACATTCATTGTAATGCACAAAAATCATGTTCTCATTCTTTCAGTTTAGGTTTCATTGTTGATTTGTTTACGATTGCTGTGAATATTCTCAGATTCTTAGTGAATTTGAGTGAAAAACCCTAGTTAATCATGTTCCTTTACTTTCTATTTAGGTTTCATTGTTGATTTTGGTGCGATTGCTGTAAATATTCTCTAATTCTTAGTGAATTTGAGTGAAAAACCCTAGTTAATCATGTTCTCTTGCTTTCTATTTAAGTTTCAATGTTGATTTTGGTGCAATTACTATTAATATTCGCAAATTCTTAGTGAATTTGAGTGAAAAACCCTAGTTAATCATGTTCCCTTGCTTTCTATTTAGGTTTCATTGTTGATTTTGGTGCGATTGCTGTAAATATTCTCTAATTCTTAGTGAATTTGAGTGAAAAACAATAATTAATCATGTTCTCTTGCTTTCTATGTAAGTTTCAATGTTGATTTTGGTGCGATTACTGTTAATATTCTCAAATTCTTAGTGAATTTCAGTGAAAAACCCTAGTTAATCATGTTCCCTTGCTTTCTATTTAAGTTTCAATGTTGATTTTGGTGCGATTGCTGTAAATATTCTCAGATTCTTAGTCAATTTGAGTGTTAATCATGTTCTCTTGCTTTCTATTTAGGTTTCATTGTTGATTTTGGTGCGATTGCTGTAAATATTCTCTAATTCTTAGTCAATTTGAGTGAAAAACCCTAATTAATCATGTTCTCTTGCTTTCTATTTAAGTTTCAATGTTAATTTTGGTGCAATTACTGTTAATATTCTCATATTCTTAGTGAATTTGAGTGAAAAACCCTAGTTAATCATGTTCTCTTACTTCAATTTAGTTTTCAATGTTGATTTTAGTACCATTGTTGTTAATGTTTTCAGATACATATTGAATTTGAGTGAAAAGCCCTAATTAATCATCTTTTCTTACTTTCAATTTAGGATTCGATGTTGATTTGGCTACCATTGTTGTTAATGTTCTCAGATTCTTACTGAAATTAAGTGAAAAACCCTAGTTAATCATGTTTTCTTCCTTTCAATTTAAGTTTCAATGTTGATTTTGCTGTGATTGCTTTGAATGCTCTCATATTCTGAATCAATTTGAGTGAAAAAACCCTACTTAATCATATCCTATTCCTTTCAATTTAGGTTTCAATGTTGAGTGTGGTACCATTGCTATCAATGTTCTCATATTTTCAATCAATTTCAATGAAAAACCTTAGTTAATCATATTCTATTGGTTTCAATTTAGCTTTCATTGTTGATTTTGGCATGATTCCTGTGAATGTTCTCAAATTCTTAGACAATTTGAGTAAAAAACCTTAGTGAATCATATTCTCTGGTTTCAATTTAGCTTTCAATGTTGATTTTGGTATGATTCCTGTGAATGTTCTCAGATTCTTAGACAATTTGAGTAAAAAACCTTAGTGAATCATATTCTCTTGGTTTGAATTTGGGTTTCAATGTTGATTTTCGTACGATTGTTGTTAATGTTCTCAGATTCTTAGTCAATTTGAGTGAAAACCCAGACTTAATCCATATTCTCTTGATTTCAATTTAGGTTTCAATATTGAGTTTGACATGATTGTTGTGAATTTTCTCAAGTTTTCAATCAATTTGACTGAAAACCCTAGTTAATCATGTTCTCTTGCTTCCAATTTAACTAAGGTTTTTCATTGAAATTGATTGAAAATATGAGAACATTGACAACAATGGTACCACACTCAACATTGAAACCTTGATTTTGCTGCGATTGCTGTGAATATTCTCATATTCTGAATCAATTTGAGTAAAAAACCCTACTTAATCATATCCTATTCCTTTCAATTTAGGTTTCAATGTTGAGTGTGGTACCATTGCTGTCAATGTTCTCATATTTTAGCTTTCATTGTTGATTTTGGAACGATTCCTGTGAATGTTCTCAGATTCTTGGACAATTTGAGTAAAAAAAACCTTAGTGAATCATATTCTCTTCGTTTCAATTTGGGTTTCAATCTGAATCAATTTGAATAAAAAACCCTAGTTAATCATATCCTATTGCTTTCAATTTAGGTTTCAATGTTCAGTGTGGTACCATTGCTGTCAATGTTCTCATGTTTTCAATCAATTTCAATGAAAAACCTTAGTTAATCATATTCTCTTGGTTTCAATTTAGCTTTCATTGTTGATTTTGGCACGATTCTTGTGAATGTTCTCAAATTCTTAGACAATTTGAGTAAAAAACCTTAGTGACTCATATTTTTTGGTTTCAATTTAGCTTTCAATGTTGATTTTCGTATGATTCCTGTGAATGTTCTCAGATTCTTAGACAATTTGAGTAAAAAACCTTAGTGAATCATATTCTCTTGGTTTGAATTTGGGTTTCAATGTTGATTTTCGTACGATTGTTGTTAATGTTCTCAGATTCTTAGTAAATTTGAGTGAAAACCCGGACTTAATCATATTCTCTTGATTTCAATTTAGGTTTCAATATTGAGTTTGACATGATTGTTGTGAATTTTCTCAAGTTTTCAATCAATTTCACTGGAAACCATAGTTAATCATGTTCTCTTGCTTCCAATTTAAGTTTCAATGTTGATTTTTGCTGCGATTGCTGTGAATGTTCTCATACTCTGAATCAATTTGAGTGAAAAACCGTAGTTAATCATCTTCTCTCGCTTTCAATTTAACTTTCAATGCTCATTTTTTTTTTTATATCCATCAATGTTATCAAATTTAGACTTCATGGGAATGACATTGGATTGATTTTTTAGGACACATTCTCAGTGTTAATATCTTGTCTATGTTGATTTTCCGTACAGGAAAGCAACTCGTGAAAACCCCAAGACTAAAAAGTAATGCAAAGAAAACAATAAGAAAGCATAAAAAATCAACTTCAACGGATAAAAAGCAAAACGGAAAGCGTAGAGAATGGAGATTAACTTTCAGATCAAACATGGGGACAATAGTGAAGCTATTACAGCACATCAAACTCAGGAATGAGCATATTAATGGCTTGAAGAAAACCCCATTTTGGTTATTGTTTGATGCAATATTGAAAAAGAAGATGAATTATAAACAATGCAGAAAATATGATGACATTGCATTGAAAATAATTCAAACATACCAGCCAGGTAGCAGTGGTTTTTTCCAGTTAGGACCAGAAACTGTAAAGTTAACAACATAAGACATCAAATCCATCTTCGGTATATCTTGTGGAGATGAGCCGATGCATCTTGGTTATAGAAATAAAAGTATATCATCGTTTCTGACAAGAAGATCCATACAAACTAAAAGGCTATCGAGCACAACCATCATAGACTTCTTGCAAAAAGCATTGAAAGGCAAGAAGAAAGAAGACACTGAAGATGTGATAAGGATGCTGTGTATGTATACTTGTTTGAAGCTTTTTTTCTCTACATCAGGAACAACAGTTGGATGGGTATTTCTTAATTACATGGAAGACATAAACTCAATGAGGAAATACAATTGGGCAGAAGCAATAAAGAATACACGGATGTCTTCAATTGAAAAATACCACAAAAATCCAGCAAAAGTCACAGGATGTGTTATGGCTCTCCTAGTAAGTACATCTTTCCTCTATTCTATTAGTTTGTTGTTAATAACAGATAGTATTATTTCTTATTCAAATGACAAAAATTCTTTACATTTGCTTTGTAGTATTGGTTGTGTGAGCACACACTGATCATCCACCCTGAAGTTAGCGAAGCATGCCCAAGGGTGATCAAGTGGAATCTTATCAAATTACATACACGTATGAAAGTCATATCACTACATCAGCTGACAACAAGACAGGTCACATTCTCATCTCATTTGAATTTCAATTCAAGGTGGGAAAAATCCCTATTTTTATACACTGAATTATTACTGAGAAACTTTTTAGTTTCCTAAACTTCAATTATTTCTAAAACTAATATCTATTGTATGTTGACCTATAGGTAACTAGTGCTCAATTGAGTGAGGAAAGTGATGAAGAACTCGATGACACTGAAGAAGAAGAAAAAGAAGATGCTAAAAATACTGAAGACGAAGAAGAAGAATATGCTAAAGAACAAGAACAAACTTTCAGATCAAAACATGGGGACAATAGTGAAGCTATTACAGCACATCAAACTCAGGAATGAGCATATTAATGGCTTGAAGAAAACCCCATTTTGGTTATTGTTTGACGCAATATATGAAAAACAAGATGAATTATAAACAAGCAGAAAATATAATGACATTGCATTGAAAATAATTCAAACATACCAGCTAGGCAGCAATGGTTTTTTCCAGTTAGGACCAGAAATTGTAAAGCTAACAACAGAAGACATCAAGTCCATCTTCGGTATATCTTGTGGAGATGAGTCGATGCATCTTGGTTATGGAAATAAAAGTATATCATCATTTCTGACAAGAAGATCCATACAAACTGAAAGGCTATCGAGCACAACCATCATAGACTTGTTGCAAAAAGCATTGAAAGGCAAGAAGAAAAAAGGCACTGAAGATGTGATAAGGATGTTGTGTATGTACACTTGTTTGAAGCTTTTTTTCTCTACATCAGGAACAACAGTTGGATGGGTATTTCTTAATTACTGGAAAACATAAACTCAATGAGAAAATACAATTGGGCAGAAGCAATAAGGAATACACTGATGTCTTCAATTGAAAAATACCACAAAAATCGCAAAAGTCACAAGATGTGTTATGGCTCTCCTAGTAAGTACATATTACTCTATTCTATTAGTTTGTTAATAACAGATAGTATTATTTCTTATTCAAATGACAAAAATTCTGTACATTTGCTTTGTAGTATTGGTTGTGTGAGCACACACTGATCATCCACCCTGAAGTTAGCGAAACATGCCCAAGGGTGATCAAGTGGAATCTTAGCAAATTACATAAACGTATGAAAGTCATATCACTACATCAGCTGGCAACAAGACATGTCACATTCTCATCTCATTTGAATTTCAATTCAAGTTGGGAAAAATCCCTATTTTTATACACTGAATTAATACCGAAAAGCTTTTTAGTTTCTTGAACTTCAATTATTTCAAAAACAAATATCTATTGTATGTTGACCTACAAGTAACTAGTGCTCAATTGAGTGAGGAAAGTGATGAAGAACTCAATGACACTGAAGTAGAAGAAAAAGAAAATACTAAAAACACTGAAGACGAAGAAGAAGAATATGCTGAAGAAGAAGAACAAGAAGTACAAGAACAATAACAAACTTTTAGATCAAACATGGGGACAATAGTGAAGCTATTACAGCACATCAAACTCAGGAATGAGCACGTTAATGGCTTGAAGAAAACCCTATTTTGGTTATTGTTTGATGCAATATTGAAAAACGAGATGAATTATAAACAATGCAGAAAATATGATGACATTGCATTGAAAATAATTCAAACATACCAGCCAGGCAGCATTGGTTTTTTCCAGTTAGGATCAGAAATTGTAAAGCTAACAACAAAAGACATCAAGTCCATCTTCGGTATATCTTGTGGAGATGAGCCGACGCATCTTGGTTATGGAAATAAAAGTATATCATTGTTTCTGATAAGAAGATCCATACAAACTGAAAGGCTATCGAGCACAACCATCATAGACTTGTTACAAAAAGCATTGAAAGGCAAGAAGAAAGAAGACACTGAAGATGTGATAAGGATGCTGTGTATGTATACTTGTTTGAGCTTTTTTCTCTACATCAGGAACAACAGTTGGATGGGTATTTCTTAATTTAATGGAAGACATAAACTCAATGAGAAAATACAATTGGCAGAAGCAATAAGAACACACTGATGTCTTCATTGAAAAATACCACAAAAATCCAGCAAAAGTCACAGGATGTGTTATGGCTCTCCTAGTAAGTACATCTTTACTCTATTCTATTAGTTTGTTGTTAATAACAGATAGTATTATTTCTTATTCAAATGACAAAAATTCTTTACATTTGCTTTGTAGTATTGGCTGTGTGAGCACACACTGATCATCCACCCTGAAGTTAGCGAAGCATGCCCAAGGGTGATCAAGTGGAATCATATGAAATTACATAAACGTATGAAAGTCATATCACTACATCAACTGACAACAAGACAGGTCACATTCTCATCTCATTTGAATTTCAATTCAAGTTGGGAAAAATCCCTATTTTTATACACTGAATTATTACTGAGAAACTTTTTAGTTTCCTAAACTTCAATTATTTTAAAAACTAATATCTATTGTATATTGACATACAGGCAACTAGTTCTCAATTGAGTGAGGAAAGTGATGAAGAACTTGATGATACTGAAGAAAAAAAAAAGAAGATGCCTGAAAATACTGAAGACGAAGAAGAAGAAGATGCTGAAGAAGAAGAACAGTAAGTACAAGAACAAGAACAAACTTTCAGATCAAACATGGGACAATAGTGAAGCTATTACAGCACATCAAACTCAAGAATGAGCATATTAATGGCTTGAAGAGAAACCCCATTTTGGTATTTGTTATTGTTTGATGCAATATTGAAAAACAAGATGAATTAAACAATGCAGAAAATATGATGACATTGCATTGAAAATAATTCAACATACCAGCCAGGCAGCAGTGGTTTTTTCCAGTTAGGACCAAAATTGTAAAGCTAACAAAAAAGACATCAAGTCCATCTTCGGTATATCTTGTGGAGATGAGCCGATGCATCTTGGTTATGGAAATAAAAGTATATCATCGTTTCTGAGAAGAAGATCCATACAAACTGAAAGGCTATCGAGCACAACCATCATAGACTTGTTGCAAATAGCATTGAAAGGCAAGAAGAAAGAAGACACTTAAGATGTGATAAGGATGCTGTGTATGTATACTTGTTTGAAGCTTTTTTTCTCTACATCAAGAACAACAATTGGATGGGTATTTCTTAATTACATGGAAGACATAAACTCAATGAGAAAACACAATTAGGCAGAAGCAATAAAGAACACACTGATGTCTTCAATTGAAAAATACCACAAAAATCCAGCAAAAGTCACAGGATGTGTTATGGCTCTCCTAGTAAGTACATATTTACTCTATTCTATTAGTTTGTTGTTAATAACAGATAGTATCATTTCTTATTCAAATGACAAAAATTCTTTACATTTGCTTTGTAGTATTGGTTGTGTGAGCACACACTGATCATCCACCCTGAAGTTAGCGAAACATGCCCAAAGGTGATCGAGTGGAATCTTATCAAATTACATAAACGTATGAAAGTCATATCACTACATCAGCTGACAACAAGACAGTCACATTCTCATCTCATTTGAATTTCAATTCAAGTTGGGAAAAATCCCTATTTTTATACACTGAATTATTACTGAGAAACTTTTTAGTTTCCTAAACTTCAATTATTTCAAAAACTAATATCTATTGTATATTGACCTACAGGTAACTAGTGCTCAATTGAGTGAGGAAAGTGATGAAGAACTCGATGACACTGAAGAAGAAGAAAAAGAAGACGCTGAAAATAGAAACGAAGAAGAAGATATCTGAAGAAGAAGAACAAGAAGTACTAGAACAAGAACAAACTTTCAGATCAAACATGGGGACAATAGTGAAGCTATTACAGCACATCAAACTCAGGAATGAGCATATTAATGGCTTGAAGAAAACCCCATTTTGGTTATTGTTGATGCAATATTGAAAAACAAGATGAATTATAAACAATGCAGAAAATATGATGACATTGCATTGAAAATAATTCAAACATACCAGCCAGGCAGCAATGGTTTTTTCCAGTTAGGACCAAAATTGTAAAGCTAACAACAGAAGACATCAAGTCCATCTTCGGTATATCTTGTGGAGATGAGCCGATGCATCTTGGTTATGGAAATAAAAGTATATCATCATTTCTGACAAGAAGATCCATACAAACTGAAAGGCTATCGAGCACAACCATCATAGACTTGTTGCAAAAAGATTGTAAAGGCAAGAAGAAAGAAGACACTGAAGATGTGATAAGGATGCTGTGTATGTATACTTGTTTGAAACTTTTTTTCTCTACATCCGGAACAACAGTTGGATGGGTATTTCTTAATTTCATGGAAGACATAAACTCAATGAGAAAATACAATTGAGCAGAAGCAATAAGGAACACACTGATGTCTTCAATTGAAAAATACCACAAAAATCCAGCAAAAGTCACAGGATGTGTTATGGCTCTCCTAGTAAGTACATCTTTACTCTATTCTATTAGTTTGTTGTTAATAACATATAGTATTATTTCTTATTCAAATGACAAAAATTCTGTACATTTGCTTTGTAGTATTGGTTGTGTGAGCACACACTGATCATCCACCCTGAAGTTAGCGAAACATGCCCAAAGGTGATCGAGTGGAATCTTATCAAATTACATAAACGTATGAAAGTCATATCACTACATCAGCTGACAAAAGACAAGTCACATTCTCATCTCATTTGAATTTCAATTCAAGTTGGGAAAAATCCCTTTTTATACACTGAATTATTACTGAGAAACTTTTTAGTTTCCTAAACTTCAATTATTTCAAAAACTAATATCTATTGTATATTGATCTACATGTAACTAGTGCTCAATTGAGTGAGGAAAGTGATGAAGAACTCGATGACACTGAAGAAGAAGAAAAAGAAGACGCTGAAAATACTGAAGACGAAGAAGAAGAATATCCTGAAGAAGAAGAACAAGAAGTACTAGAACAAGAACAAACTTTCAGATCAAACATGGGGACAATAGTGAAGCTATTACAGCACATCAAACTCAGGAATGAGCATATTAATGGCTTGAAGAAAACCCCATTTTGGTTATTGTTTGATGCAATATTGAAAAACAAGATGAATTATAAACAATGCAGAAAATATGATGACATTGCATTGAAAATAATTCAAACATACCAGCCAGGCAGCAATGGTTTTTTCCAGTTAGGACCAAAAATTGTAAAGCTAACAACAGAAGACATCAAGTCCATCTTCGGTATATCTTGTGGAGATGAGCCGATGCATCTTGGTTATGGAAATAAAAGTATATCATCATTTCTGACAAGAAGATCCATACAAACTGAAAGGCTATCGAGCACAACCATCATAGACTTGTTGCAAAAAGATTTGAAAGGCAAGAAGAAAGAAGACACTGAAGATGTGATAAGGATGCTGTGTATGTATACTTGTTTGAAGCTTTTTTTCTCTACATCCGGAACAACAGTTGGATGGGTATTTCTTAATTTCATGGAAGACATAAACTCAATGAGAAAATACAATTGAGCAGAAGCAATAAGGAACACACTGATGTCTTCAATTGAAAAATACCACAAAAATCCAGCAAAAGTCACAGGATGTGTTATGGCTCTCCTAGTAAGTACATCTACTTTATCTATTAGTTTGTTGTTAATAACATATAGTATTATTTCTTATTCAAATGACAAAAATTCTGTACATTTGCTTTGTAGTATTGGTTGTGTGAGCACACACTGATCATCCACCCTGAAGTTAGCGAAACATGCCCAAAGGTGATCGAGTGGAATCTTATCAAATTACATAAACGTATGAAAGTCATATCACTACATCAGCTGACAACAAGACAAGTCACATTCTCATCTCATTTGAATTTCAATTCAAGTTGGGAAAAATCCCTATTTTTATACACTGAATTATTACTGAGAAACTTTTTAGTTTCCTAAACTTCAATTATTTCAAAAACTAATATCTATTGTATGTTGACCTACAGGTAACTAGTGCTCAATTGAGTGAGGAAAGTGATGAAGAACTCGATGACACTGAAGAAGAAGAAAAAGAAGATGCTGAAAATACTGAAGACGAAGAAGAAGAAGATGCTGAAGAAGAAGAACAAGAAGTACAAGAACAAGAACAAACTTTCAGATCAAACATGGGGACAGTAGTGAAGCTATTACAGCACATCAAACCAGGAATGAGCATATTACTGGCTTGAAGACAACCCCATTTTGGTTATTGTTTGATGCAATATTGAATACAAGATGAATTATAAACAATGCAGAAAATATTGTGACATTGCATTGAAAATAATTCAAACATACCAGCCAGGCAGCAATGGTTTTTTCCAGTTAGGACCAGAAATTGTAAAGCTAACAACAGAAGACATCAAGTCCATCTTCGGTATATCTTGTGGAGATAAGCCGATGCGTCTTGGTTATGGAAATAAGGGCTCGTTTGTTTTGAAGGATAACTCATGGGATTGGACTATTAATCCGGAGGGATTAATAGTTCATTGTTTGGTATGGATTTTTTGGTCCGGATTAATAATCCCCCCGAACTATTAATACGGTATTCATCGGCTTATTGTATCCGGGGGGGGGGCCTGGGACAGAATTCATGAGACAATGTATCCCATGGGATTAGGCAGGTTTATTACATCTTTGACCCTATCTTTTTTTTTTAGCTTTTCCCATTTTGCTTTCACTGCAGGAGCTTCATTCTATTTATTCCCATTTTGCAAAATTCATGGGACATTTTGCTGAGCTTCATTCTATTTATTTTCAGCAACTTCATGCTATTTATTTTCAGCAGATTTTTTCCAGATTTTCCGATCTTCTATTTATTCTAGATTTTTTTTTCCAGATCTGTAACCTTTATCTCTGTTTGTTGATTTCTTTGTTTTATTGATTTATGTATCTTTACCTTGGATCTATGGTAGATGGCAAGTATACAAAAGAGAAATCCATTCAGTTTAGATCTGTAACCTTTCATCTTTTTTTTGCTTTGTTTTTTGTTTATACAAAGAAAATCCATGCTCTGTTTTTCCCACATTTTGATATGCAGCAGCACCAACGATTCTTTCCTGCAAATTCCACATGCTAAACAAATCTAGCATGAGTCCAAGTATAGTGAGAATTAGTGGGTTGGGATTGGTTAATTTTTGCACAAATCTAAGCCTGAAGTCCAAGTTTAGCTTAAAGAATTTTTTTTTAATAATAATTTTTGTTATGGCACGGATTGTCCAAATTCAAATATAAAAAAATTTATATTTGATTTTTATTAGGCCTTTTTTTTTCCTAATTTTTTATGGTGAGTAAAAAGTTATGCATTTTATAGTGAGAAAAGTTATGCATCTTATAATTAATTTTATAGTGAGAAATTTAAAAATCTCAATTACAAATTAAAATAAATTTATGTAATATTTATTAATATTCTATTTATTTAATATTTTAAAAGTTCTAGTAAAAAATTAAATAAAATTTATAATTCAGATTTAATATCTTATTATTTAGTAAATAATTCAAAAGGGAAAATTGTCTTTTGAACATTTATCATTCTCCATAATATCCCAAACAAAACATGGGATTCAATAGAATAGTCCAATCCAGACCTCTAATCCCATGACTAAACAAACATAGGATACAAATCCAGTCCGACCAAATAATCCAGGGACAATGTATCCCAGGACTAACAGTCCGATGGATTACAATCCCCCTTATCCAGTCCGTCCAAACAAACGCACCCTAAAAGTATATCATCGTTTCTGATAAGAAGATCCATACAAACTGAAAGGTTATCGAGCACAACCATCATAGACTTGTTGCAAAAAGCATTGACAGGCAAGAAGAAAGAAGACACTGAAGATGTGATAAGGATGTTGTGTATGTATACTTGTTTGAAGCTTTTTTTCTCTACATCAAGAACAACAGTTGGATGGGTATTTCTTAATTTCATGGAAGACAAACTCAATGAGAAAATACAATTGGGCAGAAGCAATAAGGAACACACTGATGTCTTCAATTGAAAAATACCACAAAAATCCAGCAAAAGTCACAGGATGTGTTATGGCTCTCCTAGTAAGTACATCTTTACTCTATTCTATTAGTTTGTTATTAATAACAGATAGTATTATTTTTATTCAAATGACAAAAATTCTTTACATTTGCTTTGTAGTATTGGTTGTGTGAGCACACACTGATCATCCACCCTGAAGTTAGCGAAGCATGCCAAGGGTGATCAAGTGGAATCTTATCAAAATTACATAAACGTATGAAAGTCATACACTACATCAGCTGACAAAAGACAGGTCACATCCTCATCTTATTTGAATTTCAATTCAAGTTGGGAAAAATCCCTATTTTTATACACGGAATTATTACTGAGAAACTTTTTAGTTTCCTAAACTTCAATTATTTCAAAAACTAATATCTGTTGTATGTTGACCTACAGTAACTAGTGCTCAATTGACTGAGGAAAGTGATGAATAACTTGATGATACTGAAGAATAAAAAAAAGAAGATGCTGAAAATACTGAAGATGAAGAAGAAGAAGATGCTGAAGAAGAAGAACAAGAAGTACAAGAACAGAACAAACTTTCAGATCAAACATGGGGACAATTATAGTGATCCTGGTTCCTTCTCCTTTGATTGTTGTATCCGGACTTAGGTTCGTGGAGTTGGTTGTTGTATATGTCTTGTTGTCATCCTTTAATTCCATATATTTGGGTTTTAGATTGTCTTGGGCATGTTTCGAACAGGTGGGTTGAGTTTTGGTCTCAAGTGTTGTTGCCTAAGTTTTTGGTGATCTGCTCGAGCGGGTCCCTTTGCACTCGAGCAGAGTTTGCACACTTTCAGTATCTTGTGCGTCTGCAAAACTACTGCAGATGTGTTTTTCATGCTCGAGCGGTTTCATTACGCTTGAGCGGATCGCGCTCGAGCGGGGGTGTTCAATGTCTGTAAAAGTTCTGGGAGGATGTAATCTACGCTCGAGGGATTCCCTTTTTGCGCTCGAGCGGGTCCTTTTG
Organism: Camellia japonica; assembly: GCA_030407325.1. Classification (NCBI taxonomy): domain Eukaryota; kingdom Viridiplantae; phylum Streptophyta; class Magnoliopsida; order Ericales; family Theaceae; genus Camellia; species Camellia japonica. The sequence continues at coordinate 95,515,397 of JAPPVO010000036.1, forward strand.
CGAGGGTCAAGTTTTTGTGTTTGATGCTCGCGTCCTATTCTGCTCGAGCGGGTCATACGTATATTAGATCTGACTGTGATATTTTAAATCACTTTTTACACTCACTCTCTCTCTCTCTCTCTCTTACTTTTCAAAATCTCCATTGGAGAGCTCCTCTCTCTAAAAACACAACTTCTCTCTAAGGCTTGATCTAGTTTGAGTGATCCCCCACCTTGTCCCTTTGTAAAAAGTGTAGAGCTTGGTGTGGGCTATCTATCAATCCAAAAATCTTGGGGTTTGGAGCATTTCGAATTTCTTCATCTTCTCCACTTGGTTTCATCTCTTGAGGTAGGGATAACTACTCATTTTTATGGTCTTTGACATAAACTATTGGTCATTTTGATGTAATATTGAAGTTGGGTAATTTTGGGTGTTAGGGTTTCAAAATGAGTAAAGAGGGGTTTGGTTATTTTGACTCATAAATGTGTATCTTGGGTCTTAAAATGATGGTATTGATGTTGTTGATGATATATGGGACCTTTGGGTCATTCTAGAGAAAAAATGGGAGAAAGCCCTAAATTGTTGTATGAATTAATTTATATAATTAATTTGGAATGTTATGGAAATATGGAATTGAGTTGGAAATAATGAAATTGGCTCATTATAGAGGGAAAGGTGGAGTTGGATTTATTAATCGCTCACTTATGAAATTGTTGTCAAATTATCTGTTGATGCATTTATTATCTGTTTAGAAATAAATTGCTTTGGGCTATCGGTGAAGGATAGTCTTGATTGTTGTAGACAATGCATGATGATTAGGCGAATTAAAACTAATCAATTGAATATGTCATTGAATATGATGGTTGGAAAAATACATCAAATTTATGTATTGATTGATTATGTATATGATTTGTGCTTATATACATTGTGTTGTGTGGGAAGAGATAGGGGATGTACTCCACGGTTTAGGAGGAGATAGGGGATGGACTCCTAAACCGGATCTTATTTGGGAGGAGATAGGGGATGGACTCCATTGATACAGCAAATATATGTATCTATTGAAGTATTGATACAGCGAATGTGTGTATCTATTGTGAAGTATGGAAGTGTTTTATGTGTTATTGATACAGCAAACATGTGTATCTATTGTGAAGTATGGAAGTATTGTTGATATGAGTTATAGTCTCATTAAATTATTGGCCAGGTTCTGAGCCTTATTTATAAATTGAGAACTGGATGAGTGATGGAAAATGGAATGGAACATGGACATATTTGTCATGTAATTGAAATGGATTATGAATTGATTATGTGGTTAAACATTTATCAAATGCTAATATTTTACTTATTGCTCATATTATGTTTAGCATATCTCTATTGGGCGTTGGCTCACCCTATATGGATATCATTTTCAGGTTCAAGTATTATGCCGCCTCCGAGGTCTTAGCTTGGATGGTTGTGGGAGTTGAAGACTCTCTTGTTTATTTTTGTGATTATTCTGTGTATTACATGTAAATCAAGCCAAGATGCTTATTTTGTATTTTGAGTTAGTACTCTCTTTTGTAACCAATGTTGGCTTGGAAAGTTGTAAGCCCGTGGGGCAATTACTTTTGATGTCAACATGTAATACTTTTGTAATGAAGACTCTGATGAATGAAATTATGCTTTATTCTCTTATGTCTAAACATGTCAAGATTGTATGATTTATGGGTTTATTTTAAGGGCGTTACAACAATAGTGAAGCTATTACAGCACATCAAACTCAGGAATGAGCATATTAATGGCTTGAAGAGAACCCCATTTTGGTTATTGTTTGATGCAATATTGAAAAACAAGATGAATTATAAACAACGCAGAAAATATGATGACATTGCATTGAAAATAATTCAAACATACCAGCTAGGCAGCAGTGGTTTTTTCCAGTTAGGACCGGAAACTGTAAAGCTAACAACATAAGACATCAAATCCATCTTCGGTATATCTTGTGGAGATGAGCCGACGCATCTTGGTTATGGAAATAAAAGTATATCATCGTTTCTGACAAGAACATCCATACAAACTGAAAGGCTATTGAACATAACCATCATAGACTTATTGCAAAAAGCATTGAAAGGCAAGAAGAAAGAAGACACTGAAGATGTGATAAGGATGATGTATGTATACTTGTTTGAAGCTTTTTTTCTCTACATCAGGAACAACAGTTGGATGGGTATTTCTTAATTACATGGAAGACATAAACTCAATGAGAAAATACAATTGGGCAGAAGCAATAAAGAACACACTGATGTCTTCAATTGAAAAATACCACAAAAATCCAGCAAAAATCACAGGATGTGTTATGGCTCTCCTAGTAAGTACATCTTTACTCTATTCTATTAGTTTGTTGTTAATAACATATAGTATTATTTCTTATTCAAATGAAAAAATTCTTTACATTTGCTTTTAGTATTGGTTGTGTGAGCACACACTGATCATCCACCCTGAAGTTAGCGAAGCATGCCCAAGGGTGATCAAGTGGAATCTTATCAAATTACATAAACGTATGAAAGTCATATCACTACATCAGCTGACAACAAGACAGGTCACATTCTCATCTCATTTGAATGTCAATTCAAGTTGGGAAAAAATCCCTATTTTTATACACTGAATTATTACTGAGAAACTTTTTAGTTTCCTAAACTTCAATTATTTCAAAAACTAATATCTATTGTATGTTGACCTACAGGTAACTAGTGCTCAATTGAGTGAGGAAAGTGATGAAGAACTCGATGACACTGAAGTAGAAGAAAAAGAACATGCTGAAAATACTAAAGACGAAGAAGAAGAATATGCTGAAGAAGAAGAACAAGAAGTACAAGAACAAGAACAAACTTTCAGATCAAACATGGGGACAATAGTGAAGCTATTACAGCACATCAAACTAAGGAATGAGCATATTAATGGCTTGAAGAAAACCCCATTTTGGTTATTGTTTGATGCAATATTGAAAAACAAGATGACTTATAAACAATGCAGAAAATATGATGACATTGCATTGAAAATAATTCAAGCATACCAGCCAGGCAACAATGGTTTTTTCCAGTTAGGACCATAAATTGTAAAGCTAACAACAGAAGACATCAACTCCATCTTCGGTATATCTTGTGGAGATGAGCCGATGCATCTTGGTTATGGAAATAAAAGTATATCATCATTTCTGACAAGAAGATCCGTACAAACTGAAAGGCTATCGAGCACAACCATCATAGACTTGTTGCAAAAAGCATTGAAAGGCAAGAAGAAAGAAGACACTGAAGATGTGATAAGGATGCTGTGTATGTATACTTGTTTGAAGCTTTTTTTCTCTACATCAGGAACAACAGTTGGATGGGTATTTCTTAATTACATGGAAGACATAAACTCAATGAGAAAATACAATTGGGCAGAAGCAATAAGGAACACACTGATGTCTTCAATTGAAAAATACCACAAAAATCCAGCAAAAGTCACAGGATGTGTTATGGCTCTCCTAGTAAGTACATCTTTACTCTATTCTATTAGTTTGTTGTTAATAACAGATAGTATTATTTCTTATTCAAATGACAAAAATTCTGTACATTTGCTTTGTAGTATTGGTCGTGTGAGCACACACTGATCATCCATCCTGAAGTTAGCAAAACATGCCTGTAGCTCGGCTTTTCGCGCTCCCTTTCGGAAGAATGAAATAGCCCTTACAGTTCGGACTCCACTTGTGTGTTGGGTCTGATTCTGATTTCACAAGTGCAATGTGAAACAGTGGAAACACAAAAAGAGTCCAAATCTGCAATTGTTTTTGGAAAATCGATGTTTGAATCAAATGCCAAAAATGGACTGCTTTGCCAGATTTCAGAGTCGCCACCTAAATATTTATTTTGGGAAATTTAGGAAACCCATGACTCGTGCCAAAGGCCATTAGTCTGTCATTACCAAAGTGTCTTGGTTCGGGAACTTAGGTATGAGAGGGGAAGGTCAATAATTGAACACCCCACTCACCCGATCAAAGATCGGCCTCTACTAATCATGTTGTGATTTTTATGTACAGTATATGTTCTTATTCTATATGTAACATACAAATATAGACTAATTTCACGAAAAGTTTGAATGTTTAATTTCATGTTTGTTTTGACAAAAGTGTTTTGAATATGTATCACTTAAAATAGTGATCTCATATATACATGAATCAAGTATCCCAATTCAAGTGATTAGCCTTCATCCACAGGCATTCAAACAGGTATATCGAATAAGCAGTTAGCCTCATGGTAGTATGTTTGATATGACAGCAATCACATTTATTCAATATGTTAAAGCATAAAAACTTACCTTATGTCCGAAGGCGAGTCAAAAGAAAGTAAATAGTTAGAAAAAATGCATGATCCTAATTAATGCGATATGGCTAATGCAACACATACAACGTGCAAGTAATAAGCTCGGCTACTAGGATGGTATGCGAGTCTAAAGAGTTTGAATTTGACATTTGAATAATATGATGAGCCGAACTTTTATGCATGCAAACGAATGGATGCAAATTATGGAAATGCTAATTAAACATGATGTCCCTAATCTAACCATCATAAGCTGGTAAATAAAAAGGAGAAAGACGTGGGTTGGAAGACATACACATTATTACAAATTTGTCCTCGCGAAGGAGGGTCCGAATGTCCAAATGCGCCCTCACGCAGGAGGGTCCGAATGTCCAAGTGTCCGAATAAATAATTATTACAAAACCGAATGAATAATAAATGAAAGGGACTATCTAATTTATTACAATAATTGACATAAGGCAAGTCTTGACACAATAAATTCGGTATAACGTCCGACCGAATTCAATTAATCATATTGGTTCTTTAGGTTGGTTGTAATCCAATTTTAACCAATTTTATTAGCCTTTTTTTATTACCTGTCTATTTCTTTATCTTTTCTCCTGTTTGTGCAAAAGTGATATTTACGTCCACTAAGTCCAAAATGCAATAAAGAGAAATAAGTGTCGACTTAGCCGAATAAACCTTATTTTCTTCAGAGGAAATCACAAAGGAAGAGTCAAACTCATGTACAAGTTAGGGATTTCAAGTCAAACTCAAGATGTGCAACAAGGACTAGTCAAACTCAAAAGAGTAATAATGACTTAGAAAAACCCAAACTTGAGTGATAATGACTTGAAATCCAAACTTGATAATAGTGATAATGACACTTTCCTTGGTGATTTCCAAGGGTCAATTACTCCCTTAACAGTAAACAAACAGGTGATAAATTCTTCGAGGGAAATTACAAAGGAAGAGTCAAACTTATTTTACAAGTTAGGGATTTCAAGTCAAACTCAAGATGTGCAACAAGGACTAGTCAAACTCAAAAGAGTAATAATGACTTAGAAAACCCAAACTTGAGTGATAATGACCTGAAATCCAAACTTGATAATAAGTGATAATGACTTTTTCCTTGGTGATTTCCAAGGGTCAATTAGTCCCTTAAAAGTAAACACACTGATGAAGAAAGCGAAATGAAAAAATAAAAGATTGTGCTTAGTATAAGAACAAGTATATTTGGGGTAGTGAACCTCCAAAGAATTTAAACCGTTAAGCATAGAACGTTTTATGCTTTGGTGCTAAATCCCCTAAGAGATTAAATCAGTAAGCATAGAATGTTGTATACTTTTGGTAATGAATCTCTTAAGCATAAAACGTTTTATGCTGTTGGTAATGAATCTCCAAAGAGATTAAACCATTAAGCATAGAGCGTTTTATACCTTTGGTAATGAACCTCCTAAGAGATTAAACCATTAAGCATGGAAGAGTTCCTTTCTTATACTTGAATCACAATCTTAATTTTTCATAACTTTTTAATCGAAATAAGCAAAGAATGGAGGGAGGTTGCAGAGATGATTATGCGACATTGATTAATTGGTTAGTACAAACAAACTTGATATTTAAAACATAAATCATTGAAATAAATTAAACAGCCCCTAAATAGCATATAATAGTGCTGGAATTAAACTATAGAAAGCGAGCAAAATTAAATAGCCGGAGGTACTATTCACCACCGGAGGTACTATTCATTGTCGGGGTTATTATTCACCGCCGGAGGTACTATTCATTATTGGGGTTACTATTCACCGCCGGAGATACTATTCACCGCCGGAGGTTACTATTCACCACCGAGATAAATTATTTAAAGTAATAAATTACAACAATTTATATACAATATTTAAATTACAACAGATATGTGGGTGGTGCAGCCATCCCATTAAAGCGATAAAAAAAAGTTATAAAACGAAGTAAATAAAGTATTTAAACAAACTATATCACATTTTTAAATTAAATAAAAATTTACGAAAACTCACCTTTTGGGGAAATGATGAATTTTCTGAGTCACAAACTTTCTTTTGACTACTCTCAATTTTGACTACTCTCAAGTCTGTGGAATGTGTTCTCAATTCTCAATCCAAAATTTAGAATTATAACTTTAGTGGTTGTTTTTTTGAATGGTGTATTGATGAAATAAAAAATATCAAAAAAAATATTTTATTTTCCCTCCTCTCTTTTTATTTTTCTCTCCAGAATACTGAGCCTCTCTCAGAATCCTTTTCTCTTTGAATTCCCCCTCCTCCAGAATTCTTCTCCAAAAACTCCCCCTGCTGAGCCTTGATTACCATTGCCTTATATAGGCAAATGGTATAGTAATAATATATAATAATAATAATATAATAATATAAATATAATATATATATATATATGCATATGTGCGCTCAATTGTGGAATTGATGTCGACATGCCGACATCAATATATATTTTTTTATTATTTTTATTTTATAATATAATATAATATATAATATATAAAATATCTAAAATATATAATTTACCAAAATACTAAACATATAATATACTAATATAATTTATATAAAATAGCAAACATATAATATAATAATTTTAAACACATAAGATAATTTGTTTTATTATTTTCTTTTATATAAATACACTAAAAATATGAACAAACGCATAAAATTATGAAAAATTACAAAAATACTAAATTAATGAAATATTTAATATTTTAAAATAATTTGGCCATAATGGTGAAGGTTGGGATTAAAGTTCAAATTCCATTTCTTTTACTGAGAATTCTGTGAGAAACACATCCTAATTGTCATCATCGGGTAATCAAAAGAAAGCGCCCAAGTCTTAGGGCCAGTCAAAATGGGGTGCCTACAGTTGCCCCTCTTTGACAGAGCTCGAAGTTATTTCATGACGTGAGTGAATGTCAAAGCCCGAAAACGATCCTTTTGACAAGGCCGTAAGACTTGGGCAAACAAACAAATGTGCAAATGCAAGTGGTTGAACCAGAAGGTTGCCTACGTATCCCTTTGCAAGGAATCAAACCAGCGTAGTTCAGGGGCAAGATGCTAATAATATGCAGAATGGTTTTGAGAGTTGGACTTATACGCTTCGCGAAGCCGGGTATTTTTGAAAACCTTATGATCATGCAAGAGAGGGAAGACCTCAACCAAGAGAAATCAACATCCTAACACGTGTCACGCGAAAGGAGGAAAGATGGTGTAAACAGACAGGCGCACCTGCTGTTGTTAACCGATTGGGTGGTGTGAACAGACAGGCGCACCTGCTGTTATTAACCGATTTGGGTGGCCATGGATGCCGCTTTTCTGATCATATTTACAATTTTCCCTATTCTCCAACGGGCTGACAGACTAGGTTGGTTCAATATCCAAAATTGAGACGCATATAAGCTATCTCAACCTATGGGGCTACCATACAGATTTCAAGTCGAGAATGCACCCCTGGATGCACCTCTAGGTATTTAAACCAGACTTTAGTCTCGGAAATCCTGAACCTTTTGCGTTCTAGGCATCGCCATTCGAACTCTAGTTTTCACCGTCGCAGTTGGTCTCCTAGGAACTCATTGCAATCACAGGCAGATGGCTATACCAGACCACCCAAAGTCGTTCGGGCACGACAAACACCAAAGGAATTGCACCTTTATAGGATTTAAGGTCTCCTAGACCGGAAAAAGAACATCAGGCGCACCTGCTGTTTTTAACCGATTGGCAATCCTAACGCGTCTCACGCGAGAAGAGGAAGTGAACTTGAAATCCAAACGCGTCTCACGCGAGAGGAGTATAGTGAACTTGAGATCCAAACGCGTCTCACGCGAGAGGAGTATTTGAGATCCAAACGCGTCTCACGCAAAAGGAGGAAAGTGAACTTGAGATCCAAACGCGTCTCACGCGAGAGGAGTATTTGAGATCCAAACGCGTCTCACGCGAAAGGAGGAAAGTGAACTTGAGATCCAAACGCGTCTCACGTGAGAGGAGTATTTGAGATCCAAACCCGTCTCACGCGAGAGGAGTATTTGAGATCCAAACGCGTCTCACGCGAAAGGAGGAAAGTGAACTTGAGATCCAAACGCGTCTCACGCAAGAGGAGTGTAGTGAACTTGAGATCCAAACGCGTCTCACGCGAGAGGAGTGTAGTGAACTTGAGATCCAAACGCGTCTCACGCGAGAGAAGTGTAGTGAACTTGAGATCCAAACGCGTCTCACGCGAAAGGAGGAAAGTGAACTTGAGATCCAAACGCGTCTCACGCGAGAGGAGGAAAGTGAACTTGAGATCCAAACGCGTCTCACGCGAGAGGAGTATTTGAGATCCAAACGCGTCTCACGCGAAAGAAGGAAAGTGAACTTGAGATCCAAACGCGTCTCACGCGAGAGGAGTATTTGAGATCCAAACGCGTCTCACGCGAAAGGAGGAAAGTGAACTTGAGATCCAAACGCGTCTCACGCGAGAGGAGTGTAGTGAACTTGAGATCCAAACGCGTCTCACGTGAGAGGAGTATTTGAGATCCAAACGCGTCTCACGCGAGAGGGGGATATTGTAGTCCTAACGCGTCTCACGCGAGAGGGGGATATTGGAGTCCTAACGCGTCTCACGCGAGAGGGAGATATTGCAGTCCTAACGCGTCTCACGCGAGAGGGGGATATTGGAGTCCTAACGCGTCTCACGCGAGAGGGGGATATTGCAGTCCTCGCGTCTCACACGAGAGGGGGATATTGCAGTCCTAACGCGTCTCACGCGAGAGGGGGATATTGTAGTCCTAACGCGTCTCACGCGAGAGGGGGATATTGCACTCCTAACCCGTCTCACGCGAGAGGGGGATATTGAAGTCCTAACGCGTCTTGCGCGAGAGGGGGATATTGAAGTCCTAACGCGTCTCACGCGAGAGGGGGATATTGCAGTCCTAACGCGTCTTACGCGAGAGGGGGATATTGAAGTCCTAACGCGTCTCTCGCGAGAGGGGGATGGGTGGTATAAACAGACAGGCGCACCTATTATTTTTAACCGATTTGCAATCCAAATGCGTCTCACGCGGTATGGTAGAAAGTATGGTAGAATGATGATTTTTTTTTTTTTTTTTGGCTGACAAGGGATAAGCGCTACATGTAGAAGCCACAGATGTCCCATTTCTTCCTGATTATATTCACAACTTTCCCTATTCTCCAACGGGGTGACAGACTAGGTTGGTTCAGTTTCCAGAGTTGAGGCGCATACAAGCTACCTCAACCTATGGGGCTGTCATACAGATTTCAAGCCGGGGATACACCCTGGGTATTTAAACTAGGCTTTAGTCTCAGAAATCCCGAACCTTTTGCGTTCTAGGCATCGTCATTCGAACTCTAGTTTCCACCGTTGCAGTTGGTCTCCTAGGAACTAATTGCAAACACAGGCAGGATAATACACAGATATTTACATATAAATGTACACAGATATTTACAGATAGAATACAGACATATACACAGATATATACAATATATATACAGGTATATACGACACAGACATATACGGCCCTATACACAAACATATATGGATATATACATAGATGGAGAATATTCTGTTTGCAACCGTCAACGGGTAGATGCCGTTACTGAGAAGGCACATTCCGTTTGCTGACGTCAGCACACGTACGCAAAAACATGCAAAAAGAAGAAAGGAAAATCTCAAAACGGATGGACATGGGATACGGGGTTTCGAACCCCTGACCTCAGGTCTGGCCTCCGAGTCGTCAACCACTGAGCCACGCCACTCTTGTGACAAGATATGCAAACAAATATTTATATAGACTTATACGAGACATCAATACATAAAACCAAAATCAAAACAAAAGAAACGCTCGATGTGGGGTTCGAACCCCTGACCTCAGGCTCAGCCTCTCAATCCTTAATCCACTAGGCCAAACCACTTAACCCAAGCCACACCTGTGACTCAAATGTTCAAACAAATATATAAGACATATTTATACATAAAACGAAAACAAAATAAAAGAAACACTCGATGTGGGGTTCGAACCCCTGACTTCGGGCTTGGGCTCTCCGAACCCTCAACCCACTAGGCTAAACCACTGAACCTAAGCCACACCTACGACTCGAATGGTCAAACAAATATCTATATTACATAGCTATACAATACTCTTTTTTGATAGCGACGCCTGACACGCGGCCTGCTTTCGCGTCATTGGCCGATAAAAGCAGACCGCCTCGATGTAAGCTTGCCTCGGCTCTCACCCTCTCTTTGTCTTTCTCTCTCGTCTTCTTCTTCTCTTCAGTATCTTCCTCACTCTTTTCTCTTCTTCTTAACCACTCTCTTCTTCTACTTCCATCACTCTTTCATCTTCTTCTTCATCACTTTTCCGTCTTCCTCCTCCTTCTTCTTTTCCTCATCTATTTTCTGTCATTCCTCTGTGACTCCCTTCTTTCCTCTCTCTTTCTATACATGGCTTCATCTCGCCCTCTCTCTCTTTTTCCGGATCTTAATGGTCCATCGAGCTCCTCTGGGCCAAGTGCCCCTGCTCTTACTCAACCTAGTCTTCCCACACTATCAGTTGAGCAAGTGATGGCTACTCAAAATGATATCAAGGCCAACCACTACACGTTGAGGTCCTGCATGGAAACAGTGGCGGCGGTCACTAACCTGTCTCACCGTCTGCAAAACAAGGCGTGTGAGGTATACCAGGTCAACGCCCAACTGTCTCTACTCCAGTGCATGTACAGAGATGCACGGGCAGAGATTTGTGCCTTGAAGGCTGAAAACAAGGAGCTGAAGGCTGAAAACAAGGAGCTGAAAAGGCAATCCACCTCTATGGCCCGATTTGGGACTTCCTCATACCTCGCCTTTGATAGCCGGCGGGGAGCCGACTCTCTCGGCGGAAACACTGTGGTAGTTCTTGGCGGAAGTACTGGAGAAGGGCCTTCGAAGGTTGACGACAAAAAGAACGACAAAAAGCGGAAGAGCTCGGCGACGGAAGAGCCGAGTAAGTGAAGTTGGTGCATGGCCGGCCGTCACCGGAGAAGAAAGAAAAAAGATCCCTCTTTCTTTTTTTCCTTTTTTTTTTTTTTGTATTTCTGGTTTTCTTCTTTTTTTTCTGTATTTTCTGTTTTTGTTTTTTTTTTTTTTTGTATTTCTGGTTTTCTTCTTTTTTTTCTGTCTTTTCTGTTTTTTTTTTTCTTATTTTTGGAGTCTTTGTACTTTCTGGGTTTATTTGTTTTTTTTTTTTTTTTTTTGGAGTCTCTGTAATCGGGGATGTCCTCCCCTGACTGTAATAAAAATTTTCAGTTTTGTATATAAATGGCATGCCCAGCACATCACTCTGATTTTGAAAATACCTTTGTTTGATTGAATTTGAAAATGATTGAAATTTGAGCTCTGAATTGATCCATACTGACCTGAATAAAAACAAAACTGACTCAACGCAAGCAAAAAAAAAAACGAAGTAAAACAATCCACACACACTTATATACACTGACTGGTATGAATACACTGACTGGTATGAATACACTGATTGGTATGAATACACACCGATATACACTAACTGGTATGAATACCTTGACTGGTATGAAGACACACTGATATACACTGATTGGTATAAATACCCTGATTGGTATAAATACACTAACTGGTATGAAGACACACTGATATACACTGACTGGTATGAATACACACTCATATACACTGACAAGTTGACTCGAGTGGTGGAGGAGACAGAATCTCTAACTCGACTATGCCCCTAATTCATTACCTTGAATTTTTTCTTGATTTTTTTTTTGTAAAAATGTTTTGATCAACATGAGAGTTGGAGTAGCATACTTATTTCATTTTCTGTCTTGAAATCATGTAAGCTAAATTGTGAGCACTGAAAATTTTCCTTTTTCACATCCAAAGAATGGTCCAAGTTTGGCAAAAATGGAACAATTTTCGAGAAAAATTAGTCAACTTCATTCAAATTAATCAAAACCTATTTTTTGCAAATGGCCACTACTCAACTAACATGGAATCAACCATTGGGGTGCATAGTTCCAAACCAGATAATCAAAGGTGATATCCGAACCAAGCCAATCCGAACCGAATGAAGCCAAGCAGAACTGGACCTAACCGAACCGCCGAACAAAACCGAACCGAACTAAACCAAGTTGAATTGAACCAATTGAACTGAGCAGAATGAAGATACACCAATCAAACACGGATAGGACAACCAAGTCGACTACACCAATCAAACATGGACGAAATGAATGAGTTAACAAAAATTATTGGGGCCGAACTTCAAGATGAAGCTACCTACGTATCCTCAAGATAGGAATCAAGCCATCGTAATTCCGGCCAAGGTTCACTCGGGTATTAACACTCTCCTTTTTGTTTCATCATCTTTTCATTTTCATCATTTTTTTTTATTTTTTTCTTTTTTTTTCATCATTTTTTTTTTAATAATTTTTTTTAATTTTTTGTTTTTCTGCTCTAACTTTTGCCTGGGTCGCCCTTCCAGGTTTTCGGCCCAGCAAGCCTCTCAAGGGTTACTTTCATTTTACTTTGTCCATGTTGATTGGGTGTGAAATCTGTAGGCCATCTATAAGAACGACTGCTACACTTGACCAGTACTGAATTTGCCCCTAGTGTAGTGGATAGGAACTTGATGTCCTTCAATAATAAAATTCATTCTCTCAACTTCTGGGTTTGCCTTTCTGGGCGGTCTTCATTAGGAAACGATTTAGTTTTAACTCTTTGATCACCTCCAACCTTTTGCCCCTAGTTCAAGGGCTGCTTCAAATCTAACTCACATCGGACCTTCTTGTCCCTAGTTCAAGGGTTGTTTCCAATCTGAATCACATGTCATACATAATTCTGGCTAAGGTTCACTCGGGTATTGACACTCTCCTTTTACGCTCTAACTTTTGCCAAAGCCGCCCTTTCGGGTTTTCAACCTTGCGAGCTTTTCATTTTTCTTTTTAGTTTTTTATTTTATTTTTGTGCTCTAACTTTTGCCTGGGTCGCCCTTCCGGGTTTTCAGCCCAGCGAGCCTCTCAAGGGTGGTACCTTCTTGCCCCTAGTTCAAGGGTTGTCTCCATTTTAGGATATGTAAGCCTCACACTTTCGCCCCTAGTTCAAGGGTTGTTTCAAATCTGGAATCGCATTCGACCTTATTGCCCCTAGTGGAAGGGCTGCCTCCATTTGAATCACATCATTGCCCCTAGTTCAAGAGCTGTTTCCATTTGAATCATATTCAACCTTATTGCCCTAGTTGAAGGGCTGTCTCCATTTGAATCACATCATTGCCCCTAGTTCAAGGGCCATTTCCAATTTGGTTATGCAAGCCTTACACTTTGGTTGATCATTGAATACTTCGAATCATGATTTGAAAGCTAAGGAGCTAAGGAGGTCGGACCTTGAGTCAAGAGGGACCCTATGTTGTATAATCAATTCCAGGCATGTTTTCGTAGAACCACGCAAAAACAGTTTTTTGAAATCTTTTCACAAAGTGACTAATCACTCGTACTCTTACGAAGACAAGATAGAGCTAATTTGGACCAAGCCAGGATCCTTCTCAGTACCCACATTAACAAAAATGATTTTATTCATCAAGGGCTTAGTACACCTCTCTTCTTCTCAGTTGATCAAAATTTGCAAATCCCGAGGAAATTCTTCCTCTTTGTTTTTATCAGAGTTTTGGAAAAAGTTTTGAAAAACTTTGGTCAATGCAATGATTTAAAGGCACAGAGAAGTAGACAGACTCTATGGCATTTTGTTTTTTTGTTTTTCTATTTATTGAAAAGAGACTATGACTCAGCAATGACAACAGACTTTTGACAACATACTCAAAAGAAAATGACAAAGATGACCTAGACAGGACAGAAATGTCTAGGTTAGCACTATCGAAATCAACAGACTCTGACTCATTAGGCTGACTCGAGCCTGACTCTAACTCTACAAACTTGGTGGAGTCAAACTTAGACTCAATACTCAATTCAGAACTCAGAATAAAACCATTCTCAAATTGCCAGTCAACATGTGGGCCATCCACAACATTCAAAATAAAGCCCATCTAATCAACAAGTGGTCACTCCCCAATTACAGAAATGGTCGGATATCCCACAAGTTTTATTTATTTACACTGGTGGACTTGTGGGATATTAGATTTTTTTTTTTTAATATATATACTCAAAAAACAAAAACACATTTTATATGAACAAAAGAAAACAAACCCCATTCCCCTTTTTTCTTTTTCTTTTTTAAAAAATTTTTTTTGAAAAAAACAACAATTACTAAAACGACACAAACAAAATAATTTGATGATTTTTTTTTTTTTAATATTTTTTTTTTGGTATAAAATAACAACACAAATAAAATGAATTGACTTCGTATTCATTTTTTCCTTTTTGTTTTTTTTGAAGCCATGTTTGCAACCCAAAAAACACAATGGGACCCCCAATCAGAATTTTAGCAGCATTTCGACTCAACTGATCACTGATTACTGCTAACTCATACTGACACACTAAACTCAACCCCACAAACTGAAATGCCTGAACTACTGTTCAGAATTTGAGAACCCCTGTATAGATCAAATAAATTGCACAGAACACATAGCAGGAAAGAGAACAAACACCCCTATGGAGGGTGGGGTTATCCTGTCCTAGCTTTTGAAATGATCTAGGGTTCACTATTCAAACAAGCGGCTTCACAACATCCTACAAATGGGTGGCATCCTGTCCTAAGTTGAATGGTCACTAGAGCGTACTATATGCATTAGGTCAAATAGTCACAAAGGGTACCTCAGCAAGACTACCTAATATACCTCTCACACCTAACACCGAGAAGTGAAAGGAGGATCAAACGGTACAGCGGTAATCCAGATCCAAGGGTTGTGTTCCCAACTTGACAGAGCCCATGACCGGTCAGCCTTTTGGCAAGCTTTGTAGGCAAGCCTCCGGTAAACCGTCCAGGAATAACAGATAGCAAACACAGGGACTTAGGCGCACCAATGCAAATGCAATGCAAAGAACATATAAATGTAGATAAAAATTCACATCATAAAGTTCAAGTCAAGTTCTCTAAATCCCTAGCAGAGTCGCCAGAAACTGTAGCTCGGCTTTTCGCGCTCCCTTTCGGAAGAATGAAATAGCCCTTACAATTCGGACTCCACTTGTGTGTTGGTTCTGATTCTGATTTCACAAGTGCAATGTGAAACAGTGGAAACACAAAAAGAGTCCAAATCCAGCAATTGTTTTTGGAAAATCGATGTTTGAATCAAATGCCAAAAATGGACTGCTTTGCCAGATTTCAGAGTCGCCACCTAAATATTTATTTTGGAAAATTTAGGAAACCCATGACTCGTGCCAAAGGCCATTAGTCCGTCGTTACCAAAGTGTCTTGGTTCGGGAACTTAGGTATGAGAGGGGAAGGTCAATAATTGAACACCCCACTCACCCGATCAAAGATCGGCCTCTACTAATCATGATGTGATTTTTATGTACAGTATATGTTCTTATTCTATATGTAACATACAAATATAGACTAATTTCACGAAAAGTTGGAACGTTTAATTTCATGTTTGTTTTGACAAAAGTGTTTTGAATATGTATCACTTAAAATAGTGATCTCATATATACATGAATCAAGTATCCCAATTCAAGTGATTAGCCTTCATCCACAGACATTCAAACAAGTATATCAAATAAGCAGTTAGCCTCATGGTAGTATGTTTGATATGACAGCAATCACACTTATGCAATATGCTAAAGCATAAAAATTTACCTTATGTCCGAAGGCGAGTCAAAAGAAAGTAAATAGTTAGAAAAAAAAATGCATGATCCTAATTAATGCGATATGGCTAGTGCAACACATACAACGTGCAAGTAATAAGCTCGGCTACTAGCATGGCATGCGAGTCTAAAGAGTTTGAATTTGACATTTGAATAATATGATGAGCCGAACTTTTATGCATGCAAACGAATGGATGCAAATTATGGAAAATGCTAATTAAACATGATGTCCCTAATCTAACCATCATAAGCTGGTAAATAAAAGGGAGAAAAACGTGGGGTTGGAAGACATACACATTATTACAAATTTATCCTCACGAAGGAGGGTCCGAATGTCCAAATGCGCCCTCACGCAGGAGGGTCCGAATGTCCAAGTGTCCGAATAAATAATTATTACAAAACCGAATGAATAACAAATGAAAGGGGTTGTCTAATTTATTACAATAATTGATGTAAGGCAAGCCTTGACACAATAAATTCGGTATAACGTCCGACCGAATTCAATTAATCATATTGGTTCTTTAGGTTGGTTGTAATCCAATTTTAACCAATTTTATTAGCCTTTTTTGTTACCTGTCCATTTCTTTATCTTTTCTCCTGTTTGTGCAAAAGTGATATTTACGTCCACTAAGTCCAAAATGCAATAAAGAGAAATAAGTGTCGACTTAGCCCGAATAAACCTTATTTTCTTCAGAGGAAATCACAAAGGAAGAGTCAAACTCATGTACAAGTTAGGGATTTCAAGTCAAACTCAAGATGTGCAACAAGGACTAGTCAAACTCAAAAGAGTAATAATGACTTAGAAAAACCCAAACTTGAGTGATAATGACTTGAAATCCAAACTTGATAATAAGTGATAATGACACTTTCCTTGGTGATTTCCAAGGGTCAATTACTCCCTTAACAGTAAACAAACAGGTGATAAATTCTTCGAGGGAAATTACAAAGGAAGAGTCAAACTTATTTACAAGTTAGGGATTTCAAGTCAAACTCAAGATGTGCAACAAGGACTAGTCAAACTCAAAAGAGTAATAATGACTTAGAAAAATCCAAACTTGAGTGATAATGACTTGAAATCCAAACTTGATAATAAGTGATAATGACTTTTTCCTTGGTGATTTCCAATGGTCAATTAGTCCCTTAAAAGTAAACACACTGATGAATAAAGAGAAATGAAAAATAAAAGATTGTGCTTTAGTATAAGAACATGTATACATTTGGGGTAGTGAACCTCCAAAGAATTTAAACCGTTAAGCATAGAACGTTTTATGCTTTTGGTGGTAAATCCCCTAAGAGATTAAATCAGTAAGCATAGAACGTTATATACTTTTGGTAATGAATCTCTTAAGCATAAAACGTTTTATGCCGTTGGTAATGAATCTCCAAAGAGATTAAACCATTAAGCATAGAGCGTTTTATACCTTTGGTAATGAACCTCCTAAGAGATTAAACCATTAAGCATGGAAGAGTTCCTTTCTTATACTTGAATCACAATCTTAATTTTTCATAACTTTTTAATCGAAATAAGCAAAGAATGGAGGGAGGTTGCAGAGATGATTATGCGACATTGATTAATTGGTTAGTACAAACAAACTTGATATTTAAAACATAAATCATTGAAATAAATTAAACAGCCCCCTAAATAGCATATAATAGTGCTGGAATTAAGCTATAGAAAGCAAGCAAAATTAAATAGCCGGAGGTACTATTCACCGCCGGAGGTACTATTCATTGTCGGGGTTACTATTCACCGCCGTAGGTACTATTCATTATCGGGGTTACTATTCACCGCCGGAGGTACTATTCACCGCCGGAGGTTACTATTCACCGCCGGGATAAATTATTTAAAGTAATAAATTACAACAATTTATATACAATATTTAAATTACAACAGATATGTGGGTGGTGCAGCCATCCCATTAAAGCGATAAAAAAAAGTTATAAAACGAAGTAAATAAAGTATTTAAACAAATTATATCACATTTTTAAATTAAATGAAAATTTACGAAAACTCACCTTTTGGGGAAATGATGAATTTTCTGAGTCACAAACTTTCTTTTGACTACTCTCAAGTCTGTGGAATGTGTTCTCAATTCTCAATCCAAAATTTAGAATTATAACTTTAGTGGTTGTTTTTTTGAATGGTGTATTGATGAAATAGAAAATATCAAAAAAAATATTTTATTTTCCCTCCTCTCTTTTTTATTTTTCTCTTCAGACTCTTTCTCTCCAGAATACTGAGCCTCTCTCAGAATCCTTTTCTCTTTGAATTCCCCCTCCTCCAGAATTCTTCTCCAAAAACTCCCCCTGCTGAGCCTTGATTACCATTGCCTTATATAGGCAAATGGTATAGTAATAATAATAATATAATAATATAAATATAATAATATATATATGCATATGTGCGCTCAATTGTTGAATTGATGTCGGCATGCCGACATCAATATATTTTTTTATTATTTTATTTTATAATATAATATAATATAATATAATATGTAATATATAAAATATTTAAAATATATAATTTATATCAAAATACTAAACATATAATATACTAATATAATTTTATATAAAATACCAAACATATAATATAATAATTTTAAACACATAAGATAATTTGTTTTATTATTTTCTTTTATGTAAAATACACTAAAAATATGAACAAACACATAAAATTATGAAAAATTACAAAAATACTAAATTAATGAAATATTTAATATTTTAAAATAATTTGGCCATAATGGTGAAGGTTGGGATTAAAGTTCAAATTCCATTTCTTTTACTGAGAATTCTGTGAGAAACACATTCTAATTGTCATCATCGGGTAATCAAAAGAAAGCGCCCAAGTCTTAGGGCCAGTCAAAATGGGGTGTCTACAATGCCCAAGGGTGATCGAGTGGAATCTTATCAAATTACATAAACGTATGAAAGTCATATCACTACATCAGTTGACAACAAGACATGTTACATTCTCATCTCATTTGAATTTCAATTCAAGTTGGGAAAAATCCCTATTTTTATACATTGAATTATTATTGAGAAACTTTTTAGTTTCCTAAACTTCAATTATTTACAGGTAACTAGTGCTCAATTGAGTGAGGAAAATGATGAAGAACTTGATGACACTGAAGAAGAAGAAAAAGAAGATGCTGAAAATACTAAAGACGAAGAAGAAGAAGATGCTGAAGAAGAAGAACAAGAAGTACAGGAACAAGAACAAACTTTCAGATCAAACATAAGGACAATAGTGAAGCTATTACAGCACATCAAACTCAGGAATGAGCATATTAATGGCTTGAAGAGAACCCCATTTTGGTTATTGTTTGATGCAATATTGAAAAACAAGATGAATTATAAACAATACAGAAAATTTGATGACATTACATCGAAAATAATTCAAACATACCAACCAGGCAGCAATGGTTTTTTCCAGTTAATTAGGACCAGAAATTGTAAAGCTAAAGACAGAAGACATCAAGTCCATTTTCGGTATATCTTGTGGAGATGAGCCGATGCATCTTGGTTATGGAAATAAAAGTTTATCATCGTTTCTGAGAAAAAGATCTATACAAACTGAAAGGCTATCGAGCATAACCATCATAGACTTGTTGCAAAAAGCATTGAAAGGCAAGAAGAAAGAAGTCACTGAAGATGTGATAAGGATGTTGTGTATGTATACATGTTTGAAGCTTTTTTTCTCTACATCAAGAACAACAGTTGGATTGGTATTTCTTAATTTCGTGGAAGACATAAACTCAATGAGAAAATACAATTGGGCAGAAGCAATAAGGAACACACTGATGTCTTCAATTGAAAAATACCACAAAAATCCAGCAAAAGTCACAGGATGTGTTATGACTCTCCTAGTAAGTACATCTTTACTCTATTCTATTAGTTTGTCATTAATAACAGATAGTATTATTTCTTATTCAAATGACAAAAATTCTTTACATTTGCTTTGTAGTATTGGCTGTGTGAGCACACACTGATCATCCACCCTGAAGTTAGCGAAGCATGCCCAAGGGTGATCAAGTGAAATCTTATGAAATTACATAAACGTATGAAAGTCATATCACTACATCAGCTGACAACAAGACAGGTCACATCCTCGTCTTATTTGAATTTCAATTCAAGTTGGGAAAAATCCCTATTTTTATACACTGAATTATTACTGAGAAACTTTTTAGTTTCCTAAACTTCAATTATTTCAAAAACTAGTATCTATTGTATGTTGACCTACAGGTAACTAGTGCTCAATTGAGTGAGGAAAGTGATGAAGAACTTGATGATACTGAAGAATAAAAAAAAGAAGATGCTGAAAATACTGAAGACGAAGAAGAAGAAGATGCTGAAGAAGAAGAACAAGAAGTACAAGAACAAGAACAAACTTTCAGATCAAACATGGGGACAATAGTGAAGCTATTACAGCACATCAAACTCAGGAATGAGCATATTAATGGCTTGAAGAGAACCCCATTTTGGTTATTGTTTGATGCAATATTGAAAAACAAGATGAATTATAAACAATGCAGAAAATATGATGACATTGCATTGAAAATAATTCAAACATACCAGCCAAGCAGCAGTGGTTTTTTCCAGTTAGGACCGGAAACTGTAAAGCTAACAACAGAAGACATCAAGTCCATCTTCGGTATATCTTGTGGAGATGAGCCGATGCATCTTGGTTATGGAAATAAAAGTATATCATCATTTCCGACAAGAAGATCAATACAAACTGAAAGGCTATCGAGCACAACCATCATAGACTTGTTTCAAAAAGCATTTAAAGGCAAGAAGAAAGAAGACACTGAAGATATGATAAGGATGCTGTGTATGTATACTTGTTTGAAGCTTTTTTTCTCTACATCAGGAACAACAGTTGGATGGGTATTTCTTAATTACATGGAAGACATAAACTCAATGAGAAAATACAATTGGGCAGAAGTAATAAAGAACACACTGATGTCTTCAATTGAAAAATACCACAAAAATCTTGCAAAAGTCAGAGGATGTGTTATGGCTCTCTTAGTAAGTACATCTTTAGTCTATTCTATTAGTTTGTTATTAATAACATATAGTATTATTTCTTATTCAATTGACAAAAATTCTTTACATTTGCTTTGTAGTATTGGTTGTGTGAGCACACACTGATCATCCATCCTGAAGTTAGGGAAGCATGCCCAAGGGTGATCAAGTGGAATCTTATCAAATTACATAAACGTATGAAAGTCATATCAATACATCAGCTGACAACAAGACAGGTCACATCCTCATCTCATTTGAATTTCAATTCAAGTTGGGAAAAATCCCTATTTTTATACACTGAATTATTACTGAGAAACTTTTTAGTTTCCTAAACTTCAATTATTTCAAAAACTAATATCTATTGTATGTTGACCTACATGTAACTAGTGCTCAATTGAGTGTGGAAAGTGATGAAGAACTTGATGACATTAAAGAAGAAGAAAAAGAAGACGATGAAAATACTGAAGACGAAGAACAAGAAGATGCTGAAGAAGAAGATGCTAAAGAAGAAGAACAAGAAGTACAAGAACAAGAACAACAAAAACAAGATGCTGAAAATACTGAAGAAAAAGAAGAAGAAGAAGATGATGATGATGAAGAAGAAGAAGAAGAAGAAGAAGAAGAAGAAGAAGAAGATGGTCAATATGCTGAAGAGTGCCACCAAGAACAAAAGCCAGCAAATGAAGACTTTAATGGCTTCTGCAACATTATACTCAATGATGCACCTGAGGGAGAAGAACAAATTCATCAACAAACACTTAAGAAACTTAAAATTGAGAATAACAATTTGCAACTTGACAACACAGTGAAGACTATCTACATAAATAAACTTGAAGAGGATAACAGGCTACTCACGGCACAAATACAACAATTGAAAGATGAAAATTCTCAATTGCATAACCAATTGGTTAAAAAAGAGGTCCATGAGATAACCCAAGAAGTTTGTGGAGTAAAATATTCTGGGACAAATGCAAAGAATGAAGGTCATACAATAAACGATGAAAATTCTCAAGTGTTGCAAAAAAAGGTCCATGAAAATTCTGAAGTGGTGGACAAAGAGCTCCATCACCAAGAGGTCCATGAGATAACGCAACAACCTTTTGCAACAAAACATTGTGAGACAAATACAAATGTGAAAGATTGTCAAAATTCTCAGTTGCAGAATCAATTAGTGGAGGAAGAAGTCCATGACTTATAGCGATCCCGATCTTTCCCCATTTGGTTGTTGTATCTGTACTTAGGTTCCGTGGAGCTTGTTGTTGTTTATATCTTATTGTCATCCTTTAATTCCTTATTTATGAGTTATAAAATATGTTGGGCAGGTTTGTTACAGGTTGGGTGTGATTGGGAGCAAATGGTTACTGCCCAGATTTTGGTGTCTTCACTCGAGCGAGAACTTTGTCGCTCGAGCGAGCTCTTTGTTTTAGATCCTTCGCTCGAGCCAGGGTTTGTTAGCTCGAGCGAGAGTTGAGTTTTGTATCTGGTGGCTCGAGCGAGAAGTCCTTCGCTCGAGCTTGCGTCTGCGTCTGGTTCTGGACCTGAGAGTTGCATTTCTTGGCTTAAGCGAGCTTTCCTTCGCTCGAGCGAGCGAGGTGTATGTTTTGAGTTTCTTCGCTCAAGCGAGCATTCTGTCGCTCGAGCGTGCTTCTGGGTTACAGACCTGAAGCTTCGCATTGTTGGCTCGAGCGAGACTTTCTATGCTCGAACGAGGGTTCTTTGTGTCTGGTCGCTCAAGTGACCAATCCTTCACTCGAGCGAGCCTGTGTTTATATCAATAGACAGCAGCGGGTAAACACTTCACTTTTTCATCTCTTTTTGATTTCAAAACCCTAGATCCGAGCTCTCTCTCTCTCTCTCTAAACACCTTCTCTCTAGGGATTGATCTAGTTCTTGAGTGTTTCTACCCTAAGTTCTTTGTAAGAAAGATAGAGGGTGTTGAGGGCTTCGTTTTAATCCGAAAAGTTATGGATTTGGAGCACTTTGGATTTTCACCATCTTCTTCTTTGGTCTCTTCATTTCGAGGTAGGGATACCCTACTCCATCTTATGAGTTTTGTCTTTAATTTTAGTTATTTTAAATAGTTGGTGATGTTGGGTAATATTGAGAAAATTAGGGTTTGTTATGTAATTTATGTAGAGGGTTTTCAAATATTAAAACCTATGTGTATGTGAGTTGTTGAAAAATTGGAATTATTGTTGTTAGATTGGTGAAATCAAACCTTAGGGTTGATATGTGAAATATAGGAAAATGCCCTAGTTATTATGACAAATTAATTTGTATAATTAATTTTGGAGAAATGAGAAATTGAGTTGAGAATCATGAGATTGGGAAATTATGGGATTATATGGTGTAGTTGGATTAATTTATCACTCACCTATGGAAAATGTTGATATTATATCTGTTGATGCATTTATGTTCTGTTTAGAAATATCTACTTTGGGCTATCGGTGGAGGATAGTCTTGATTGTTGTAGACACTGCATGTTGATTAGGGAAAACTGAAACTAATCACATTGAATTTGTCAATGAGTATGACAGTTGGAATAATGCATCAAATATGTGTATTGATTGATCCCTGTATATGATATTGTTTATATACTTGGAATACGTGTATTGTGTGGGAGGAGATAGGGGATGTACTCCATGGTTTGAGGGAAGATAGGGGATGGACTCTCAAACCGGTTTGGGAGGAGATAGGGATGAACTCCATTGATACAGCAAATATGTGTATCAGATTGAAATGTTAATACAGCAAATATGTGTGTTAAATGGAAGTGTTAATACAGCGAATATGTGTATTATTTGGAGTATGGAAATGTTTGAATATGAGATGAAATCTCATTTATGAATTGTGAAAATACAGAATTGTTTTAGTATGAATCTTAGCCTCATTGAATTGTTTGGCCAGGTTCTGAACCATGTACTATGAAATGATTTTGACAAGTAAAGGAGAAATGAAATATAACATGAACATGTTTGTCATGGAACTGTATTATGAGATAAACTAGTTTTATAAGTGTTAACCTTCTATCAAATACTATTGTTTTAGTCATTGCTTATATTTGGTTTAGTATATCTCTACTGAGCTGTGGCTCACCCTATATGGGACATCATTTTCAGGTTCAGGTGATATGCCACCTCCAAGATCATAGCTTGGGAGGTTTTGGGGATTGAAGACTCCTTTTGGTTATTTTATTATCTTTTGTTGTATTACATGTAATTTCAAGCCGAGGGCTTAATGTGTATGAGTTAGTACTCTCTTTTTGTAACTAAGTTTTGGCTTCGAAAGTTGTAAGCCCGTAGGGCATTTACTTTTGTTGTCAACTGTAATACTTTTTGTAATGAATGCTCTGATGAATAGAAAGATGCTTATTTCTTATGTCTATGCATGTCAATAATGTGGGATTCTATATTATTTTTGAGGGCTTACAAGACTAACCCAACAAGTTTGGCAATAAAAGCGCTTGATATGACAGAATCAAGACAAACAAATCTACAGAATTCCATGATTAAAAATATCAAAGCTAAAGCAAGGAGAGACTACTGAGAATCAGATTATGAGTATAGAGGTAAGAAAGTTAAAGTTGAGAAGGCAGAAAACACAAAGATGAGACAATTTCAAACAAGTATGTTGTGGCTCAATTGCTACCTTCTAAGATAAATATAAACTAAATTCTTTGGAAAGAAAAGCAAACAGAATCAAGGTATAATCTTACATAAATCTTACAATTTTTCATGTAGTACAAATATATGAAATGAAACTGAAAAATAACTCTGTTTTCTAAAAATATTTTGACTTAATTATTAACACATTTTTTATTGTTTTGTAATGCTTGTATATGGTTTGGTGCAAGATATGACAATTGTATGTTTATAAATGATATCAAGAACTTGGTAAAAGGGACAGACATATCCAGCTGTGTACGTATAATATTTGTAATATTTTAACACTGAAAAACTTCTCATTAATTTGTTAACATCACTTTTATGTTTCAATTTGATAGACAATTGATGCATATGCTGAGATTCTTGAAAGAGAACCACAAGCACAGAATTCTGGTGATGGAGCAAAGCACAATGGCAAGTCTTTTATATTGTCAAGTCTACATTGGGTAAGGAACAAATGTGCATGTGTCAATTCTATACTTTATCTTCCGTTCAATATTGGTTTCAAAGTAGATTTTTTGTGTTTGTTATCATTGTTGTGAATGTTCTCAAATTTTGATTTTGGTATCATTACTGGGAATATACTTAGATTTCAAAACAACTTGAGTGATAAATCATAGTTAATCATGTTTTGTTGCTTTTCATCGACATTTGAATATTGAGTTCATACCATTACTGTGAATAGTCACATATTTTTTGTAAAAAACAACCAATGTTGAAGAAGAAAACTTCAGAACAAAGGAAAAAGATTTTGAAAAATACTTTGCAAGAATCCCTCTCATGTAGATACATCCATATCACCATCCACAATTTCAATCATTGGACATTACTTGTTATCGACAAACACTTGGGGACTTGGAAACATTTCAACTCTTTGAGACCAAGAAAAGGAAAGGACAAGCACTACAACGTTGCAAATCAACTGGTAAGAACAATTTCAGATTACCATTACAATAATCAGATGTAAATCATTACATACTTTATATTGATGTTTTTATAGCAAAAATATCCATCAATACATAAGGATACACCTTGTCAAGCAGAAAAAGCATGGAATCCTGATGTCAAGATTGAATCAATCAAAGACAGCCTAACAAGAAGCATGATGTATGTTAATTTATTCTAACTAACAAATTTTAATATCTTTTTCAAAAAATTTTGTTTTTTCCCTAACTGTGTCAAAAATGATTTCTGTAGGAATGATTGTGGAATTATTGTTTGCTACATCATAAGACAATACATGAGGCATTAACCAATTCCAAACACATTACCACCAGGCACATCCACAGACTCAGAGCAGACATGGTACATGAGTTCCTCAGTGATCCACAAAGATCAATCAGAGTCAAGTAGAGTCAAGATTGCAACATTCAATGAAATCTTTTTTGATGTGTAACTCAATGAACTCTTTTTTGTAACACTCTGATACAATAACTAATGTTTTGTTAATAGTTCCAAGCATATTACTAACAAACTATTACAATTTCTATGATGTTCATTGAATATTTGTCATACTCTCAAAGATATATGCACCCGAGCTTTGTTGATGTTTTTGTCCATATTCTCAGTTTCTATTATCCGTTCCTCACACTACTATATGGGAAAGTGAAAATAGTATTACATGTGAAATAGTGGACACAAGACTTTACTGTATCACAATCAGTGCTTTGTTGATGTTTTTGTTTATATTTTCAGTTTTTATGCAGTGTTTTGTTGCCTCACAATATTATCACAATCACTTATTTTCAAACTTAGAACTTTAAAACTAAGAATATTTTCAGTTTTATACAGATCACTCAATTTTCAAATACAATATTATCACAACAATTTATTTGCTACCTCACAATATTATGACAATTTGAAAAACTAAAATTCGAAACAAAGAATATTTTCACTTTCAGTCCACGGTTACTTTAATCAAAACATAGAGCATTGACCACATCTATTTAGAATATTAATTCACATTCATTCAATTCATCACATTTATAACTAGTTCAATTCATAACAAGAGCCTCACATTATTATCACAAAAATCAGCTATTTTGAAACTAAAACTTAAACTGAGAATATATTCACTTTTATGCGTATTCACATAATCTTCAAAACAAACATTCAACAGTCAAGTTTATTTCCAAAAGCCAACAAACAATATTATCACAAACAATTTCAAAATTAAAATTTGAAACTAAGAATATTTTCACTTTCAATTCAATGTCACTTATTCAAATCATAGAAGATTATTACTTAGCGCTCAACAGTACAAACTGCTACTTCAAGAAATTTATGACACGAAATTTTTACAATCACAAAGCAGCTTCAAAAAATCACAAAACCTCCTTACACGATTTCTTATTGTGATTGCCAACCTTCCCACATCTACTACAAGTAATTTGCCTTACTTTCTCACCATTCGAACGAATCCTCTTCTATTTGCCTTCCTGGTTGCTTCTTAGACAAATGAGGAAAACAACTTCACTATCACCATCAACATTACGATTTGGTTTCCAAATTGAAGGAACAAGATATATGGGAAAAAATAGGACTCTCGATAACTTTGAACATAGAAGTATTGATCAACAAATAACTCAAATCATGTCCACTCTTTTATATAGCACCAACTGCATGTGAACATGAAAACCCTTTCAACTGCCACTCGCCACAAGAACATATTCGTCTACTAATGTCAACTGAAACAGATGGATATGAATGCACCTCATAGACATCATTTCCAGATGAACTAACAATCCATGGCCTGGAAGTATTAAAACCAACATGCAACTTGGATCCATTTTAGGGCATATCAAACCATTCCATTTATTAACAAGTTCCTCCTCTAGCAATTTTCCTCATCAACTTAATTCTTACACTATCAATCAACTTTTGATATGCAGTGCCTCTCCTCTCGTATCACGAATTGAAAGATTCAGCTACATTTGACCACATCTCTCCCAAGCGTTGCCATCGAAAATATGCATTACTCCAATGATCATATGTATGTCATCTAAAACTTTCAACTTTGACCCAACTTCAGTCGTTAACTCAACCAAAACATTGATAAATGTTTCTTCAGTTGGAGCATATGCACATTTCCCAACAGAGTGATCAGCTTTCTTTCAATCCATGAACATACCACACAAATGATGCTCAAGTTCATCTTCAAATGATTAAACAATAAGCATGGAAAACCATTGGGAAAACCTTTGGCAACACTTCAACTAATCCAAGGTTACATTGACACAAATGTAATATTTCGTTCTGGTGAAACAATTCTACTCAAATGCTCCAAAAACCAACGCCAGTTATCTTGATTCTCTGAGCAACAATTGCAAAACAAACAGGAAAGAACCCTGCATGTACAAAAGAAAAATGAAAATATTCTATTATTCTTAGAAATGGTAACACTTTAACATTCAAAAATATCAACACAAATGAATACTGAAAAAATAAAAATGCATATACACAACAATATTATATAAATTTAAAACATTCAATCATATTTCTAAATTGAGAACTTTCTCAATTTCAGAACAGAGAAAACAAATTTCTTATGTACCTTGATTTCATCTTTTCCTGTACAGCAAGTAAATTTCCTCTAAATCTTTCCTTCAAAAATGTGCCTCAAGGAATAAGAGAGGTCGACAATAATCAAATCTACTATGGAACATGAAAAGAAACAAATATCTCTTTAAACGTTGTATCATCGTCACACTCAACTCAATGTAATCCTTGGATGCAACTCTTTACAACATCACATACCATCTTAACTGGTCAATGACATTAAGTGTCTCCAAAATCTCACATTTTGCTTTCTCTACCCCAACCAAGCTTGACAATAACTAACTCAACCCATACCCCACTTAAAATCCGAACAGCATGAACTGGACGTGTCAATGGTTATCATGAACACTTCAACAATCAAATCAGCAACTAATTAGAACTCATACAGAATGATTCATCGTACGTACTTCAGCACCACATGTGTGGACATTGTTCAACTTCCTTATATAAAAGAACCCATTAACATTCTCCACTCTACCATGAACATTCCACATACAACCTTTTGTCTCTCTAAACAAACATTGTGCGATAACACGAACTTTATCATTCTTAACAAATATGAACCCAAATCCACACTCAATAGAAAACTTCGACAATGCATTACGAAATTCAACAATTCCACTTTCAAATTTCTGTCCTACATGTGTAATACTAACTGCCCAACTGCCCAACCAGCAAACAACAGTACTTTTTCCTTGTGTCGACAAAATGATGATAACATATCAACATTTTCTTCAACCTCCAACCTCGAATTTCTTTTGGAGGATGTAGATGCTCTGTTTGACAAGTTCATAAACTTACTGCTGTCATGAGACAATGCAATATCACAAACTTCAAGATCTAACATTGACTCTCTTTCTCCATAATCCAATCTTTTGTTGAGATAACCACAGTCAATGGTTGAGCCTTTTTATAGCGACCCCGGTCTTTTCCCATTTGATTATTGTATCCGGACTTATGTTCCGTAGATTCCATTGTTGTATCATTGTTGTTGTTGTCCTTTAATTCTTTATTTTGAGTTATAGGATTTATTGGGCAGGTTATGTTACAGGTTGGTTGGGTTTAGAAACCAAAAGTACATGTCCAGTTTTTGGGTTGGTCGCTCGAGCGAGCTATTCTTCGCTCGAGCGAGGTCTTTGATTTTGGTCCTTCGCTCGAGCCAGGGTCCCTTCGCTCGAGCGAGCTTTGCGTCCAGTACTTAGACCTGATGGATGTGTTTCTTGGCTCGAGCGAGCTTCCTTCGCTCGAGCGAGTGAGGTGTATGTCTTTGAGTTCTTCGCTCGAGCGAGCTTTCCTTCGCTCGAGCGAGCTTCTGGGTTGCAGACCTGAAGCATCGAGTTTTTGGCTCGAGCGAGCATTTCTTCGCTCGAGCGATGATTTTCTGTGTCTGGTCGCTCGAGCGACCAGGTCTTCGCTCGAGCGAGCCTGTCAGGTATAAATACGCAGAAGCGTATTTTAAAACAGTTTTCAGCCTCTTTTTGATTCTAAAACCCTAAAGTCCGACTTCTCTTCTTCTCTAAACACCTTCTCTCCTAGGTTTGATCTAGTTAGGGTGGGTTTTTGCCCTAGTTGCTTTACAAATAAGATAGAGGGGAGTGAGGGCTTCCATTTAATCTGAGAAATTCGTGGTTTGGAGCACTTTGAAGTTTGGGCATCATCTCCTTCTTCTTCTTTCTGAGTTATATATTCGAGGTAGGGATTTCCTACTCCATTTATACGCTTTAATCATAAGTGTTAGTATTTTGGTATGTGGGGGTAGTTTGGTAATTTTGGTATGTGGGGGTAGTTTGGTAATTTTGGAAGAAACCTTAGGGTTTGGTTTAGATTAATTTGTATAATTAATTTAAAGGAATAATGTGGAATTTGGTTTAATTCATAGAATTGGGAATGTTAAATTTACATTCATTGTTATATTTATTTCTTGTTTAGAAATAACTGTTTGGGCTATCGGTGGAGGATAGCCATTGATTGTTGTAGACCTTGCATGCGGCTTAGGTATAACTGAAATTATGTCACCTATGTTGACTGTTGAATTAATACAGAACATTACTTGTATTGATTATGTGTTGTATATGGCAATTGTGTGTTTCATTGCATATGCATTTTTATTTGGAGGAGATAGGGGATGAACTCCACGGTTTAGGGGAAGATAGGGGATGGACCTCTAAACCGGATTTATTGGGAGGAGATAGGGGATGGACTCCAGTAGCATCACTCTTATGTGTGCTTATTGTTTAATAGAAATATTTCTATTTATTGTGAATATGATACATCACTAAAATGTGTATCAGTTGGGAAGTATGGAAGTGAATTGATTGTGAATGATACAATACCACTATGTGTATTTGTTATGATTAGGTCTAACTTGAATTGTTATTCCTGTTGTATTGGAAGTAATGATAATAAAAGATGAAACCCTGTTGAGTTATTTGGCCAGGTTCTGAGCCATAAGTGGAAAGTAAAATGTGCCATAGACAATGTGTCATAGGCAGTGTAGACATTCGTGTCATGAATATTGTAACTTGATTATAGTGTGTTAACCATGTATCAGATGCTAATGCTTTAGTTATCGCTTATGCTTGGTTTAGTATTTCTTTACTGGGCTGTGGCTCACCCTATATGGGAACTTTATTTTTCAGGTTCAGGTGGTTCACTCCCTCCAAGGACTTAGCTTGTGAGGAATTGAATTTGAAGACTTGTTTTATCTGTTATTTGTTTTATTTGAACATTGTAATTCTTCAAGCCTAGGGCTTTATCTGTTTTGAGTTAGAACTCAGTAAATTGTATCCAAGTGTTGGCTTGGCAAGATGTAAGCCCGTAGGGCATTTATTATGGTATTTTATTTCGTAAGACTCTGATGATTGATGTAATAAATAATGTCTTCCTTTAATAATGCATGTTTTGTTTTATATTCTTTGGGTTGAATTTTGAGGGCGTTACACTTTTACTCTCTCAACAACATCAATATACTTTGAATCAAAATGCACAACTAATGCCAACAACAAATCTAACTCCTCATTGTTGTCCAACGTACAATTAGGATGTCCAGGCAATGAGTAAGATAGACAAATATTATCAGATTGCAAATTATCCGATTTCAAACATAGCTTCTCAACCAATTGATCATATGTAACATTTTAATCAATCTTAATTGTAAATGTGCAACCATTATACTTGCACAACAAAAAAATAGGTGCACTCGTACAACCTTCACTCATCTTTCAATCTAAACAAGAAAAAAAGATCGCATCAATAAAAACCAGAACAAATACTTCATAACAATAATAAGAACTTTCTTAGTTTTCACAAATACTTCATAACAATAAACACCAGAACAAAAAACTTCATAACAATACAAATACTTCACAAATCACATTTTCAATTCATAAAATAAATAACCAAACTGAGAAATCATCCAGTAAATCACGTCTTCAATTCGTAAAAACAAAATTATTCAACATATTCTCATAAATAAATTCAATCAAAACTTAAAAAAATTCTAAAAAAACATAATATACAAAATCGAAACAATACATACCTATAAACCAGATCGAAGATCAAATATCCAGTAAATCAATTCTTCAATTTATAAATCAAAATCGTACATAACAAACTCCAACAGATTTCAACTCAAAAAGCGAACCAAACTAAGAAATCCTTCAAGATCCTTTCCTATTCGAATGAAAATCGAGAAATCAATTACGTACAGTAGCGAACCAAAGCAATAAATCCTTCAAGATCGTTCACGATTCGAAGCTTCATCAGCTACTTCCATAACTGATCTGTTAACTGATTTCTTTTTCTTTCTAGTAAATAACGTGAATGGAATTTTATATACAGTTGTTTATGTTGAAGGGCAAACACGTCTTTTTACCTACAAATGGGACTTATTGGTTCAAAAAAAATTTGATAGGACCTAAGCTACAACCAAACATGTTGATAGGACTTTTAGGTAATTATCTCAAAATTAAATTGGTGAAAAAAAATTAAAAACACATCATTTTTATATAATTTTATCTTTTGGAGAGTAGAAATAATTTTTTTATATTTATTTTCGTTAAATTAGTTTCTATTTTTTCAAACGTCAAATGTAGCGATAACTTTGATATCATTATTAAACCAATCCATTAAATCAAAAAATCCAAACTAAAAATATTTAATATATTAAATATATCGATTGCACCTAATAACCATCCATTACATGATAACATTCAAAAATATCTGTTAACAATAAATACAACCATCTATTACCTGATAACCATAAAGAAAAAAATTAACAAAAACAACCACTTATTACATGATCATCATCCAAACACATTAAAAATTAATTTGATTAAAAAATAAAAAAAAAATGTAAAGATTTATCATTTTTATAGTTTTATCTTTGGTTGGTAGAAATAATTTTTATAAATTCAAAAATAATTTTGGACATTTATTTTTGTCAAACTAGTTTATATTTTATCAAATTGATGACTTTGCTCTTGAAATGGAGCAACAGTGTCTTCAATTGTCCTTATTTGGAATAAGGTTCAAAATTTAAGGTCAAATATATTACAATTGAAAACTCAGGGACCAAAGTGACACAATTCCTAAACTACAGGGACCGTTAGTGTCCTTAATTTTTTTAGGACAATAATACATTTATTTAGCTATCCCATTTGCATGTTGTCTTTCTTATCTTAGTGGCAAAGTGCAAATGTGATCATCAAATAATGACATTATTGCCAAAAAAATTCAATAAATGTGTCATGTACTTTAACATATGATATGATTTTATGTAAATTTTTAATAAAATCCTAACATAAGGGATTGATTGTAACAAGATAATATTGAGAAGGTTAACTATTGAGTTTTGAAGTTCAAGCGGCAAAATGCAAATGTGTCATAATTTAAGAGAGTTTACTGTAATTTATCCAATTTTTTTTATGTTGTAGACATTTTTTTAAAAAAAAAAAAACCCTCATTTTCATATCATTTTTATATTTGTGAATTTTTTTTTTTAAATTCAAATATTATTCCTAAAAAAATTGTTTTGGAAATAGTTGGTCAAACTTTTCATGTTAGTTTCCAATTTTTTATTTCTGAAAATTAAAAAAAAAATTACCAAATGCCTCTAAATTCTTCAAATCTTATAGAATATTCATCACTAACTAAAACTCATTTCCTATTTCTAGTTGATAGGATGATATTCTTTCTTGTAGCCCTGGATAGTATGGATTATTGTTCATATCAACACAACTTTGCCTAAAAGAATTATTTTGACCCTAATTTACATCAATGTTAAAAGTATATCTACTAAAACATACAATTAGTTAATAGAGAAGTGAATTGTCATTTTTTTTTTTTTTTGGTGTCAAGATTATAGAATATTAGTTTATTAGTAAAGGTAGATTACAACCAAAGGAGTTATCAGCTTGAATCCTCTTGACTTCCCACAGCCTAGGGTGTGACTACAAAATCATTGGGCCAAACCCAAAGTCCGTTTTTCTTAGATTAGAAATGGTTTGAAACCACTTTTTCATTAGCCACAATGACATTAATTTTTTATTTTATTTTATTTATGTTCCTCTTGAGTGAGGAAAGAAGTCCCATAACCATAATGAAAATGAAAAAAATGTTTAAATTATCTAAGGCATTCAAATGTTGTATGATCAAATGTCATCTTCATGTACCTTTAATTTCATGTTTTTTGAAATTTTTCTTTGCTAATCAAAAAAAAAAATGTTGTATGAATGTATGACAAAAAGTCTTCATGTTTGAATTGAGGAAGTGATCAATCACAAGCAAATTGTTTATTGAAAGTTGAAACTACGGTTAGTTTGTGAAAAGTGTAATCCTATGGGATAATATGTCATTTAATATAAAGTTTATTTTATTTTATTTTATATTATTATTATTTTTTTTTATGATAAGGACACGTATTGAAAAATAGTTAGTGCTGGCAAAGACACTAAAATTTGGCCGAAAGTCTCTGGCGGCTGGCTAACGGCAGCAGCTGTGGCAGTGAGATACATAGATAGGTGATATTGAACGTATCAGTAAATAAATAGGCGACATGAATACAGATAGTGAGACAGTTGAAAATTTTAACAGATAGTTGCACATATAGGTGGCACATATATATATATATATAGTGGGACATTTGAACAAATAGTTGCATAGATAAGTGACATATGTACAAATAGTAGGACATTTGAATAGATAGACAGATAGGTAAGTTTTGAATAAATAGATGTCCTTTTGGCTCAAAAACATTTAAGTTTCGGCTTAATGAACTAAGAATTTTAAAAATGGACTAATGATTTCCATGCCCTTGAAATTACTCATATTTAAGTTTATTTCAACTAGCCATGAGAATGGGGTTGAAAACATCCCACTAGATACACTAACCCAAAGATTTAAGCCATGCCGGCGTGACCAGCTCTACTGAAAACCCAAAAAATAAAAAAATAATAAAAACAAATTCAAATACATAACGAAACACGTAATAAAATAACATTTTATAAAATTTGTTGAGAAGTTTTCTAAAATTTTTGCACATGTATCAATGTTATCAAAAAAAGGCTTAAAACCTTAAAATTTATCTTTTGGAATGCATGTTGGTTTTAAAACGGTGAATCAGATATTCAAAGTCATCTTAAGAATATTTTCTAATACAACTTTAAAGGTCTGTCTGATTTGAAAAAATAAAGGGGCAATTATTAATAAATCTTATATCCATAACTTATAGACCATTTAGTTCCATAAATATATTTTTCTATTTTTTATGACCATATATGTTCGGACTAGCTTACGTGCACCTCAACTAATCCCGAGACTCACGCAACGCGCCCCCTCAACATGGATTGTAGTCTCATAAATAATCTTATGAACCCACATAAGTCATTTCTCACATCAAAATCTTCCAAATTAAGCATACTCACATTTGAAAAAGTAATGAGGCAATAATGCACACACTAATGATATCCCATTGTTAAATTTTAAGAATGACATATTTGACAAAAATTTAATAAGATAATAGTGCACAAATGTCCCATTATCACATTTTAAGAAGAATGACACAATCAACAAAAGTTTAATAAGACATTAGTATACACATTAGACTGATTTTTCATTGTCACATTTTAAGAATTATACATTTGACAAAAGCTTAATAAGATAATAATGCACAAATATCTCATTGTCACATTTGAAAAAAATTTAATAAAACAATAGATCACATTGTCACATTTTAAAAATGGCACATTTGGCAAAAGTTTAAAAACAATAGTGCACAAATAAAAATATATCCACATTTGTTGTCTGTAAGAAATAAAATAAAAGGACCTCATGGTATACGTTTTCAAATTCAATGGGACTTAATAGTTTGCAAGAAAATTTAAATTTTGAGTTGTATTTTAAAATATACGTTGTTGAAATAAATTTTGAAAGTTGAAAATGTGTTTGGTTATGAGTTTTGAAAATAGTTTTGAGATGATTTGTAGTTTTTATTTATTTATTTTTATTGACTGATGTGTTGAATGTGAGAGAATGAGAGAGAAGAGAGAAAAAGTGATTGATAGATTTATTAATAATAAAAAAGAGAGAAGGAAAGAGGAGAGAGAAAAAATAATTTTGACTTGTGTTTTAAAAACATGTTTATCTATTTTTCGATACAAATCATGATTTGAAAACAAAACCAAACGCTATATTTTCTATGAATTTCATTAAGATGAAAATTTTGGAAGGAAAAAGAGAGAAATTAAAATTTTAATTAGAAGTCACTACTTCAATAAACAAATTTTAATTTTCTTTCTTTTTTTTTTTTTTTTTTGGTAAGAACCTAAAAGTTTAGTTGCCATGCTACCATAGATTGTACTAAAAAAAATAGTATAACTTTTTTTTGTAACGTTTACTACTTTCATGCTAAACAAACTAAGAAATTTTTTATTTATTTTTAATGTTTTACCATTTCCCTCACTTTTAGGAGGGTAGTGGTTTGGCGTGACAATAATAATGTTTTACTGTTGAGAATTGATACCAATTGATCAAGAAAATTGGTTGTTATAGCCAATAATAATAAGATGTATTATGATGACTTGACCATGGGTGTCTCTGCTTGCCATTCTTTTTCTTGGGGGGTTATACTGAGCTATCCTACTAGCATTGCAGTTGTTAAGAACCTTTCAGTCACTACTCAACATTAATCTGCCTTGTACAGACTTGACTTTGATTATTCAACTTACAAGTGTTCAATTATGTAGAGAGAGAGAGAGAGAGAGAGAGAGAGAGAGAAGGAGAGTGAGAGGAAACTAATACAAGTGATTAAGGGACAAAATATTTTTCTAATCATTTTCGAAACATTTATCAAATTGCTAGCTTAGAAAGTAAATTGTTGTTACTAGTACTCATCAAAATAAATGAGCAAAAAATGGTCACAAGGACTGTGATGTAGAACATTCATAGTGCATGAGCCAGTCATCCCACTGGGAAGAAAATAAGGTGTAGTTCTGAGGCATTAGGATAACTTGATATTCCTTATTGGACATATTTCTTAATAGGTTTACCTTCTTGGAAATTTTTTTACTTAACACAGTATCAGACCTCAGGTTGGTCTTGGATTCAAAGTCTATTCGTTTGCATTTTGATTCCCGTTTGCATTATTTGTTTCTTTCTTCTCTCTATGTACGGATGTTTGGTGACTTAATTAACATTATCATCCCTTGTATATGTGTGTCCAATTGCTACCCACAATTAGGCAATATTTGGTTTACTAAAATGGATTGGAATAGAATGATCATTCTATCAAAATATTTATTCTCATATTTGATTAAGTGAAAAAATAATGAAAAATATATTGCAAATAGATTCATAATTAACTATTGTAAGAAAATTATCATTTTTTAGGAAAGCCTAAGAAATGACTGTTCCATACCATTTCATCTCATTCCAGCAAGGGCGACGTAGTGATGGTGTCCCATCCACCCATCACCCTACAAAAAGCCCTGAATTTTTTTTTTTTATATGGTAAAAAGTTTATTTGATAACTAACTGATCCCATTAAATAAAAATAAGGGACCACATCCATTGAAAATCAAAATTCATTAGGAATCTAATCATTCTCTATTACATTTTTATTTTCAACACTCAAATTAAATAAAAGATCAATAAATGATGGCTTCATTATGTATATAAAAAAGTATGTGTATGACACTATTAATAATGAGGTTATCATGTAATAATTAAAAAAAAATTGACAC
Organism: Camellia japonica; assembly: GCA_030407325.1. NCBI lineage: Eukaryota > Viridiplantae > Streptophyta > Magnoliopsida > Ericales > Theaceae > Camellia > Camellia japonica. The sequence continues at coordinate 95,552,962 of JAPPVO010000036.1, forward strand.
CTCGTCAAATACAATTGCAAAAGAATTTTTCTTTCCTTTTTTTTTTTTTTTTTGTTGAGACGATAGTATTTTATTAAAAGTTTATTTTACTTGAAGGTGGAGAAATTCAAATGTTGATTAGTTTAAAAAGTTTTTTTTAATGTGACTCCATCTATAAAATTTTCTAGAGTCGCCACTGCATTATAGTGAACCATACAGAGCATTATTTATTGCCTTGCTTATATCGAAAAGGAGTACAATTTTAATCAAAATACCATCAAAGACTTGAATTCCCTCTACAGGTGAAGCTAACAAGCCTAAGTTAACAATTAACTGATATGAGGCTATGAAGTTACACAATGCTTACATTTTGATAAAGTTTTAAGCATGCTGCCAAGAGGAGCTACATGATCTTTCTTTCTTTACGTTTGAAATGATCAAGGGTTGTTTTGTTGGCCCAAAGAAGAGGGTGGTTGTTATGCTTAGCCAGTATTTGCTCACGTAGGAATTTTGTGTTTCCGTGGAGCAGATTACACTCAAGTTCATTAATACATATTCTGAGTTTGAACATGGACAATTTCAGACTATAAAATAGAAGCATAAGTTTTACGGCCACCTAAAGACACGATAATGCAAACTTCTCAAATTTTGGTATGTCGATGCAAGTTAGGTGAACATGGTTTCGTGACTCTAATGTTCCTTGGGATAATTATCATCAATTTACTTTTTTGATATTATTTTTGAGTATCTAAAGTGCTGAGGACTTGAACAGCATGAGCGAAATATTTGTTTGAAAGAGATTTTGAAACCCCATAGTTTTTTATTTGGTTTTAAATTTATTTTGCCTATTTGTATTAGAGATATTTTTAACCTAATGTTTTAGACTAGGTTCTTAATTTTATTTGCTATATTTTAGTCTGGTGTAGTGATTTTATCTAACCTTAATGTGTGAGATTTTTGTTTGATATACTAGTATGTTGTCTGCGAATTTAGAATTTTCTTATGCATATTTTCTAAAATGTTCACCTTAAATGCAATAAACTTCTTAAGCATGTCGAGATATCTAGCCTTTGCTCATTTTTATGGTAATAATTCAACAACACTTTTTTGTTGACAAAAGTGGTCATGTGCATGATTATGAGTTCATTTGTATCAGTTGGCTTTGTGTGTTAGACCTACATGTGCACATGTTTGAGACTGAGGTCTAGAGATTGGGCCAGGAAAAATAAGGAAAAAGATTTCTACCCCCAGCTGGGGGTGACACCCAGTGAGGTGTCAGCTGGGAGTTGGTCCGAAAAAACAGTTTTTCCTTTTTTTTTTTTTTTTGATTTTCGACCAGTGGGGGCGCGCCACGTCACTGGGGGCGCCACCCCCACTGGGTGTATGAAGCTAGGTTCGAAAAATAATACAACTTTTGCAGAATCAATGTTGTAGGAATGATTTGGATGCTTGAAATTGACTTTCTAGTGAAAGTTTCTGTATGGCGAGGACTTTTTACAATGTGTTTGAATTGATTTTTTTTTTTTTTCTACTGAAAGCCCTCTTTTTTTGTTTTTTTTTTTTTTTTTTGCATTTTTGGTCAGCCAAAAGAAAAGAATTTTATTAATCAAAAGTAGATCAAGGAACTTACAAAGTGGGAACAACACTACGTCATTATCAAAAACATAGCATCCCAACTATGTTGGCACCATATGCATGATCAATAATGAGCAATCTCACAGTAAACCAGAAATGGAGAGGCTCCGATATAGCTACACAAGAAAGAAGCAGACCAGAAAAACAAAAAAATAGAGAAAATAGAGAAAATGGAGCAAAAGTTCAAGCCCCAGCATCATGCCTACACTGCTGCAAATTGAAGATCAAATCATAAACTGAATGCCCTTTTTGAGGTTTAGGGACTTAAAAAAATTTAGCATTTCTTTGTTTATTCGAGAGAATGAGTGGAAGGAGGAAAAAGTTTATGAAATGATCAAGGAATTATCCATGCTATGCAAATTGGTTCCAAGCTTGAATGCTTCATTAACTTCATTTCACATACAAAGCAATTACAAGTGAACCATAGGAATAGAGAGATCAAAAGAAAAACAACACTAAGTCTAGTATAGGAGAGAATCCTAAAAAACTAAGTTCACCAAACTCCCAATCCACCAAAGTGAAAGCAACACACCACACTACCCTGCTAGAAGCAAAATCAAAACAAAACACATAAAACAAGACAAACTAACCCACCCAAAACTTGATTGAGATGACCAACAAAGACTGAGTCGAATCCTTTCATTTTTCGAAAAAGTAGCGATACAATGATCTTGGTTCTCTTGGCTTTTGAAACTCAGGACTAAAGTCGTGGATGTCCAATAACAGTGGAGCCAAGTTCCCATGGAAAATCTTGTTCGCCAGCTACCTGGAAATACAAAAATCAAGAAGACAGGATATTATACAATGTCGTACGTATTGATAGCATGCAAGATGGCAAGAGCTTGAGTGTGTGTATTATTCATGGTTGGATTACGCTGACCACAGAGCCTACTTGTTGATCTGAGAGCCAAGATATATGTAATACAACAAGTGAGCTACTGCAGAATTCAAGACACATCATTGTATCTCTAACTGTAATGGAAATTATAGAGAATTGATACTTTTAAATTAGGCATATAAAAGTTTGTAAAATGGTAATTAGTAGAAAAGAGTAGCAAAATAGACTGGAAACAGGGTGAAATTGAATGGTACAAGAAGACAATCGAAAGCAAGAACATCATGCAATCCAAGAATAAAAGGAAAAATAAATACTCAAGAGCTAGAGCAGTTGATGTCAAAGAGTTGTCCAGATGTAATCGTGTAGAATTGATTTTGCAGTGTGCACCTTTGCTTTGATAGTATCGTAGCAACTTGTTGCATGGTTGGCCGAGATAGTGGAGTGGTGTGTAAACATGCAAATGCTAGTTTCACAACAACATCTACTTGCTTTGCCACTTGATTCCTCGGAGGAAGGAGGCATTGGTCCAAGATGTCCTTCAAAAATATCCCTTGCGCAGTCGATGTTGATGATGAGGATGAGGATGAGGATGAGGATGAGGATAGATCACCCGGATGCTTCGCCATAATCACTTCCAGTGCCAGCACCCCAAAACTATAAACATCGCACTTCTCATTCACTTCCATTGTATAAGCAAGTTCTGCCAAAAAACAAAAATGCCCATCAACAGAAAATAGTTAAATAAAGAAAGGGTGGAAAAGTAAATAAAAATGCTCCTGGCCCATTTCCAGATATTGATTAAATTGCTTAAAATTCTTTGATAAATGACGCGAATAGTTTAGGGTTCCAAAAGAAGGAAATTATATAAATGTTTGATGAATGCCAATGCCAAAATTTCAGAATATGAAAACCTGAGAGCTATGAATATCTTAAAATAGGATAGTTCATTGAAGCAGCTACCTACCTTTCCATACATGATTTTCAAGACATCAATAGGATTGTTAGTCACCAATATTAACTAAAGTCTTTCAAGTGTTATTACTCTTTCTGATTTGACAACCAACCTAAACAATTTGAGAGAAATAAAGAATTAATGAAAATTTGCTCACTGCCAAATGTTAACTATAGAAAGATAAGCTTTTGAAGCAATGAACTGTATACAGTGGCTTTTGTAGCACTATTCACAAGTGCAAGGATGGATGCATGATTTTAATCTTAGGGAGCAAACTTTTAATCAAGGAGAAAAAATTGATATTTGTGTTGTTTAGCTGGATAATTTTCATTAACAAAAATGTGCATTTTGTAATCAATGTAGAAATAGGTAAAGTTAAAAGACGACGATTCAATCTATTGATGAGAGGATAAATTATCGACTTTCTTGCTTTACAAACACTTTGGCACAACTCAAATATTATTAACAATTTTTGAAATTCGGAATGTCTAATTTTGTAACTGGAATTTCAAATGTAAATTAAATTTACTTGCAAGCTTGCAAATATCTTCAATTTTGAAAAATCAATCAGTTTTTTTAAATCAGTTTATCTAATTCTTATAATTGAGTCACATGTAATTGTAAAATGTCAACTCGAAAATGCTCAATGGCAATGTGATCTCTTTGTTGGTGAGTACGACTTCCATCGAATGTAATTAAGATCTCAAAGAAGAAGAAGAAGAAATAAAGACATAATTTAAATGGAGAAATAAGAAAAGGAGAAAGAATAGAAAGTATAAGTTGTTTTAAAATAGAGATGGAGAAGAGGAAGAAATGGAAATTGAGCTCTGGGCAGAATTGAAATAACAAAAAAGATAAAGAGGAAAAAATTGAGGAAAAAGAAGAACAAGAAGAGAAGAGGAGAACCGAAACAAACAAGAAGAATAAAAGGTAGAGCGAGAAAGGAAACCTAGAGTTACAGAGTAACGATTGAAACTTAAAACAGCAAATCAAGTTAAAGAAAATCAATAAAATCTTGGAGGGGTGAGCCTATATAATTTATAAATATTGATAACTAATACAACTATATTTAAGGAGTTATTTCAAAATTTCCCTGCACAAGTGGTAGGTCATTAGAGCGGGCCAAAGTCTCAACTAAAACCATAAGTACTAAAATAAAGGAAACACGTAGAATCCTGCTGAAATAATCATTTTCTTAAATGAATGTTAAACAAAGAGAAAAAATATTCCATGTCTTGCAAAAAGGAGTTTTTATTTTTTACTTTTTGGTAAACCTTGACAACATAAGGTGAAATTTATTAATAATCTAAAATCAATAGGCGTAATGAGCCTTATCTCTCAAGCAATAGAAGAAAAAAAATTATTCATGCAAAAGAATTGGTAAATTTCACTTTACATCCTTATACTTTACATCTAATCCCACTTTACCTTCTGACCTTTTAATTGTTTTAGTCAACCCTCTAGACTTCGAGTCAAATTGGAATTGGGCCCATTTGTATAACCTTACTTCAAAAACTAAAATAGAATAGTCATGTGATAGAATTAATTACAATTAGCACCCATGCACTTTTATCAAAATCTCACTTTATTCCTTATCAACTTGTATTTTTACCAAAATCTCATTTTAAGACAATGTTATATGCTTAGGCCCAATTGAAACTGGACTTGAAGTCTAGGGGCTGACTGAAATAATTTAAAAGTCAAGGGGCAAAGTAATAAATGGTGTAAACTATAGGGATACAGTGTAATTTGGCCCAAAAAAGAATAATTACCTAAAGTTTCCACTACTTCAATCCTAAAGTTTCACACTAATCTTTCATGGTTGCTAGGAAAGCCTCCACGCTTAGAGGGAAGACATAAGCTTTGAAAAAAGCCTCCACACTTAAGAGGAAAGCCTCCATTCATGGATTCTCTTAGCATCAATACACTTCAAAAAAAGTATGCGGAGAAAATTCATTTTATTAAACATAAGCTCATGTCGACTGCTTTTTAGCTAAAATTAAAATCATATACTTCAATTCTTTTAACTTTTCACACTTTTTTGTTGGTTGGAGTCTCTTCCCCATTATCTTGTCAACTGTTCATGCTTAAATAAGGATACAAGTGAAGTTCAAGCACTACTTGATTAGCATTTTTGGAAGTATTTCTATTGTATGTGAACTACGTTCGCTTACAATCAAACAAATGATTTACTTGAGATGGCTATTTAATTCAACTAGAACAACTACTAAACATTACCAAAAACACTTGGAATAACTATTTGCCTCAACTTACAAATTGGGAGGTCCCAACCACAAGTTATAGTTGCTTCATGTGAATATCACTAAATATATTTTGAGATAAATCTTCGGTAAACATGTTAAGTCAATCACAAGTTTTCAACATCTAAATGCAATGAAAATATAGTTCCAAAATACATTTGGTTAAATTACTAACGAACTAGGCATTTTTACAAACATCTTAAATGCAATCAAAATTCAGACAGCATAATTAGCTCCATAATTTTAATGCCAAAATTTCTCATGAAATATTTTGCAACAACACAAGAACAAGTCATGGAAGCAACAATATGGTTACAAAATACTACATTAATTAATGTAAAAATGGACGGATTATTTCATTACGAATGTCAACTGAGATATATAAATAGCAAAATAGAACAAAATCCTTGCCAAGCCTTGCTTCAGTACAAATTTCGAATAATGTGAGCCAAGAGAGACTGGAATAGAAATTCAGATAGAACACTAGAGACAAAAAATAGGGTAAAAATCAAATAGTATAGTTTTAGAAGAGGGAGGATTTCACAAATATCCAAAAAATGGGGAAGAAGAGAGTTTTTAGAAGAGGGTTTAGGGTTTCAGAAATAATCAAAGGGGTACCTTGTTGGTTGCTCTTCAAAAAATCCTCATTATGTACTAGCTTAACAACCTTCTGCATAACAAACAATTAGAAAGCTAAAGGCTCACCATAACTCAACCCACATATGAAGACCTCACATCACTCAACCCTCAATAGAATTGAAGTAACTAAGAAGCTAACACATGAAACTCACAACACTCAACCCTCAACATCTCTATTAATGTACCAGCATAGCCTGCATAGCACACAGATAGGGGAAATAAAAATTAAGATATCAAAAGAGCTCACTATTCACAAAACACCGACACAAAATATATAGGGCTTACATCACTCAACCCACACACAAGGCTAGGGAAGCAAAATCTCATAGGAAAGAGATCGAGTACCCAAAAGCCTAAAACAAGCACTCAAGAAAAGAAATATAGGGCAAAGATCACTTAACCCTCAACAAAAGCAATCAAACCTTGTGCAACCCTTGCAAACTCTTTGTCAAAGCCAGTAGAGACAAACTCATTTTATGTGTAAATAACAAGGAGAGACATCCCTGCTTTGTATATTTTACCAACTTAAAAATCTCAACCTTAAAGACAATACAAGACAAAATTTAGTAATATGAAGGCTTTTACATATTTTTTTTTTTCATGTGACCCTGCGAATGAACTCTTCAACAATAACCATAGGAAAGATCAATTAATTATCGTGGATTAGAGTCATTCATTCACAATTTAATTTTGTAAATTACAATAAACCTCACAAGTTTGGCATAATTACACTAGCTTCCCTTTTAGTAAGACTAAAGCCTCCAGAAGTAACGCAAATACATTGATCTTATACAAAAAGTTAAATACAATCTTGAAAGGGAATTGGAGTTGTGAAAGGACAGATTAAAAAAATTCAATTTGAGTAATAGTTCACAAAATATATTTCTAACTTTCAATTTCTATTAGGCTGCTTGTTTCCAAGGTAATTCTTTTAGTGAATAAACATAATTGCCCGAGTCAAGTTTCCTCGTTGAATCTTAGGAGGACATTTTTTTCCCCATTAATAGTCATTTGACTTGGCAAAAGGCAGGAGTAATTTGGCAATAAGAGAGAAATCTCAAATCAGAAACCCACCAAACCTTGTACTTAGCCTTGCCAGTATGTGTGCACACATGCAAGCTAAATAACCATAGACCACTTGAACAAAAACAAACCATAAGCATGAACCAAAAAGATTGGAAGCATAACGATGAAGTTGAGGTTTGGATTCTAGAAAAAACTTGAAACATATAATTTAGGAACGGTTCCAAAAAAGACAACGTGGTGAAAGTAGAAAAATCAATGCAGGTTTAAAAAAAAAAAAACATATGATGTCGTTCTTGAAGTACATCAAAATATTCTATCAATCGCCCAAAATTTACAGACACTACAAATTGATAAAAACACAAAACCACATGTACTATTCTCAAGAGTAAAACACTTGCCATAAAATTCCACCAACAATTAGCACTTGAATAAAAATCAAAACCAAAATCTCTCCGTCTTATATGATCATCTATTTTATATAGTCAATGTTCTATATGTAATTATGTGGCCACTCTGATCCTTGGGATGACACTTCGGAAAATTTAAAATCTACCCAAAATAGTAAAGGGTGCAGACTATTGTTATTCCCCATTTGGGTCGTGGTGTTTATGATGGGTTCAACAAGAGAAAGCAACAAAAATAATGGGAATGGTGTGTGTTTGTTTATGTCAGGGGTTACGGCTGTTAACAAACTTGTGTATATTGTTCTTATTGATTAATCAAAAGAAGTACAAAGATATAAGCACTAGAATAGAATGAAACCCTAAAAACCTAAAGTACTAAACTATCCTTAATGAATAAGATAAACTACATAATTCACACCCCCTCAAACTGAGGATGCGAGCGCAGAAAACATCGAAGTTTTGCCAAAAGAAAACGAAAACGAGCAACAGTATGAGTCTTCGTAAAAAAATCGGCCAACTGAAGAGATGAGGGAACAAAAGGAGAGTAATAGTGCCAGCCTGAAGATGCTGTCTGACAAAGTGACAATCTATTTCAACATGCTTTGTCCGCTCATGAAAGACTGAATTATGGGCAATCTGGACAGCACTCTGATTATCACAATACAACGGAGTTGGATCAGAAAGAGAAACACCCTATCAGAAAGAAGCCAGCGAAGCCAAACGATCTCGGAAGTAGCATGAGCCATGGCACGATACTCAGCTCAGCGGTGGAACGAGCAACGACAGACTGTTTCTTACTCTTCCAGGATATGAGGGAATCGCCAAGAAACACAAAGACCAGAAGTGGATTTGCGATCAGAGATGTCACCTGCCCAATCAGCGTCAGCATAGGCACGGAGAGTCAAGTCCGAAGAGGCAGATAACAGTAAACATTGCAACAAAGTGCCACGAAGGTAGCGCAAAGTACGGAGTAAGGCAGCCCAGTGTGTAGAGCGAGGAGCAGAAACAAACTGACTGAGAATGTGCACAGCATAGGAGATATCCGGACGAGTAACGGTGAGATACACAAGGCACCCAACCAACTCACGATCACAAGTGGGATCCTCAAGAGGAACGCCATCAGAAGCAGAAAACTTAGCATGCAACTCAAGAGGAGTGTCGACAATCTTATCATCAGTGAGATTGGCACGAGAAGAGAATATCACGGGCATATTTAGTCTGAGAAAGAAGATACCCAGTAGGAGAAGTAGCAACCTCAATACCAAGAAAATATCGAAGAGACCCCAAATCTTTCATCTCGAACTCCTGAAACAACTGATGCTTAACCTCCTCAATAGTATTACAATCAGAGCCAGTGATGATCATATCATCCACATATAAGAGAAGAAGAACAAGGCCAACAGAGTACGCCGAACAAATAGAGCACAATCATGATGACTAGGGCAAAATCCAAGCTGAAGTGCAACAGAGTAAAATCGCTCATACCAAGCACGAGGAGACTGCTTAAGACCATAGAGAGCACGGCGAAGACGACAAACCACACCAGGAGGGTGTGAAAGACCCGGTGGAGGGCGCATATATACTTCCTCTGCAAGATGCCCATTCAGAAAGGCATTTTTGACATCAAGTTGAAACAAAGGCCAGTGATGGGCAGCAGCAACAGAGATAAGAGTGCGAACAGTAGTCATCTTGGCGACGGGGGCAAAAGTCTCATCGTAATCAATCCCATACTCCTGAGAAAAACCCTGAGCAACCAAACGAGCCTTGTATCATTCCAAAGAACCATCAGAACGGGTTTTGACCTTATAGATCCATTTAGAGCCTACAATATTCTTGCCAGTAGGTAATGGAACCAAATCCCAAGTCTGAGTGTTAGCCAGAGCAGTTAACTCGTCATTCATGGCAGTAATCCAATTGGGATCATGACAAGCTTCCTTGTAGGACCTAGGCTCAAAATAAGTATGAAGACAAGAAAGAAAAGACTGATAGGAAAGAGAAAAACATGTATTACCAAAACCATACCAGTTCGGAGCACGACGATCACGCGTGGGAAAACAACGTGCAGGAGGAGCGGGATCCAAAGAAACAGCTGGAGGGACAGTAGAGCTAGAGACAGGCGAACTCGGAAGTGCTTTGCGACGCTGATAAACAACAAGAGGAACAGGGGAAACGGGAGCTGGAGAGGGAGGACTGGCGAGATATTAGAGGTACTAGGAAGAGGCAAGGTAGAGATCTCAAGATCAGAAACAAGCTCATCAGAAGAAACATCAGAAGGAAATGGGTCAATGTGAATCAATTCCTCCTTGGTAATAGGGACAGGGGTGGAAGGTATAGTGTAGTAGGGTAGTTTTTCCAAAAAAGTGACATGCCTAGACACATAAAGCTTTTTGGTGGCAGGATCATAGCACCGATAACCTTTCTGATTAATGCCATACCCTAAAAAGACACATAGGACACAACGAGAACTAAGCTTAGAGCGTGCTCGTTTAGGAAGGAGCACAAAGCATGTAGAACCGAAAACACGAAGAAGAGAATAATTGGGAGTAACACCAAGAAGACGCTCATACGGAGATGAGCCTGAGAGAAGAGGAGTAGGCATTCGATTGAGAAGATATGCAGCAGTGAGCACAGCTTCTCCCCAAAAAACAGAAGGGACAAAAGATGAGAGCAACAAAGAGCGAGCGGTATCAAGGAGATGGCGATGTTTGCGCTCAGCTCGACCATTTTGGGCAGGAGTGTCAGAACAAGAAGACTGATGAATAGTACCATGAGTAGCTAAAAACTCCTTAAACTCAGATAAGTAATACTCACCCCCCAAATCAGAACGGAGAACTTTAATGGTGGTGGAAAACTGAGTGCGAATCATGGAGTGAAAATCATAATATATTTTGTAAAAATCAGATTTTCGAGTCATCAAATAAACCCAGGTAAACCAACTGTAATCATCCACAAAAGACACATAATATTGTGAACCACCCTTGGTAATGATAGAGGAAGGACTCCAAACATCAGTATGAACCAATTGAAAAAGGAGAAGATGAAATGGAACTACTTTTATTAAATGGAAGAGCAGACATTTTAGCCAGTTTACAACCACGACACTCTGAAATATCAGCAATGGGAAATGACCTAAATGTCCAGACTGAACTAACATCCTCAAACGATCACTCGACAAATGACCTAACCTAGAATGCCAAATATAAAATAAAGAAGACTTATTGTTTAAACAAAAAGAAGACAATGCAGTAGAAGACACATCTAAAGGAACATGCAAGCTGTCCAAGATATATAGTTCTCCAACTCTACGCACGATCCCAATCTGCCTCTTGGAGACCCGATCCTGCACAACACAATGAGAGGAAGAGAAAACAACATCAAAACCAGAATCAGATAATTGACTAATAGAAATAAGACTAAGTGAGAGGTGAGGTACATAAAATACAGAGAGAAAGGACAAATGGGAAGAGAAAATAGAACCAATAGAGGAGACAGGCATAGATGAACCATTAGCAGTAGCAATAGTGATAGGGGAAGGAGGAGAGACACAATTACTAAGGAAAGATGCAACAGGGGTCATATGATGTGAACAACCAGAATCAAAGATCCACGAAGTGTGGATATTACCTGAGGATGATGAACCAGACAAACCTAACTGAGTGGTAGTCATAGCGGAAGCCTGGGACGAAAGATTTGGATTGGCCACCATGAAAGACTTGAACTGCTCAAACATAGACTGCATATTGGAAGATGGATCATTCGCAGAAACTGGTGCAGAAAAGGCGGCAGATGAGCGAGATCCTGAAAATGTCGGTCTTTAGCGAATGGTGACTCCAGATGAACGACCCTTGGGCTGCAAAAGTTTAGGACATGCATGTTTCCAATGGCCTTTTTGATGACAGAAGCTCACTCATCCATGGAACCCGAGGCTTGGGCTTACAGTAACTTGAAATAAATGAGAAGATGGGTGGGCAAAGCGGAGAGGGTGGCAAAAACTGACGGGAAGTAGGAGTACCATGAGCCACCTTAAACCGAGTTTCTTCCGCAATAAGCTCACGGACAGCACCATCCACAGAAGGCAAGGGAGATCGATGAAGAATAGCTCCCGAAGTGGCTCAAATTGATCACGAAGGGCCATGAGAAATTGAACAAGATGTTGTTTCTCCCGATACTTGATATAACTGTCAAGTAACTGCAAATCGGACGGTTCCATCAAGCAAGCTGATCCCAATAAGTAGTCTCTCATTGTAAAACTCCTGAATAGACTTATCTTTCTGACTAGCACTGCGAATAGACATCTCAAGTTCATACTGTTTGCAAAGTTAGACTCAAGGTACATAGTCTTCAAATAGTCCCAAACTTGTTTAGAAGTAGAATACTTGGAAAATTCATACCAATGGTAGTTTGAACTGAATTATGAAACCAAGTAAGAATTTGTGCATTTTCCTTATCCCATTTAGCAACATCAGCCTCAGTTTCTTGAGATTCCGTGGGTCTAATTGTCACACCAATCACATAGTTCCACATGCCTTTACCCATTATAAAATTTTTCATTACATGAGACCAATAAGAGTAATTAGTACCATCTAACTTAGTGGTGATAGCTTGTAATTTATCATCAACCATAATGATAATTAAGTAACAGTAAACCCCAAATCAGAGTGACTAATCAAAATTGCTATTGTTCTAATTACAGAATCAATGAAGTCAAACTTATAATACCTCTATCACCACAAACCAAGGCAGAGCAGAGAGAGACAGAGACTAGAGAAGGAGACAAATATCACAGTAAACCCAAATATCAATAGTCGGGCATCAAGGTCAGACCTTGCTTTGATCCTGTGAACTAGCGAAGGAGACAGAGAGATCACCAATCTAAGGCACACAGAGAGATGAGAGAGCTTCGATCGAACTCGATGAGGGCTAGGGCTCCGACGTGACCAGATACAAGCGACGTGCGAAGAGCACAAAGGCTTCGATCGGACAAGATGAGGCTACGATGGTCGTTGATGACCTAGGGCTCCGACGCAACCAGATACAACGAACTCAGAGACCACAAAGCAGACCTTGCAAAGAGAGAGAAGGAGTTGCGATGGTCAATGATGACCTGCGACAGGTATGCTAACGTCTGGATCGCTGCTCTGATACCATGTTAACAAACTTGTGTATATTGTTCTTATTGATTAATCAAAAGAAGTACAAAGATATAAGCACATAGAATAGAATGAAACCCTAAAACCTAAAGTACTAAACTATCCTTAATGAATATATAAACTACATAATTCACAATTACTAAGGAGAGATGCAACAGGGGTCATATGATGTGAACAACCAGAATCTAAAATCCACGAAGGCCCTGTTTGGTAGAGCTGTGGGAAAGTGCTTATAGCTTATGCCTAAACAGCTTATAGCTTTATAACTATGAACATAAGCTGATTTCTGACTTATAAATTAAGCATCTCTTGCCCCACTCAAAGAATAAGCTGATTTCTGACTTCCAAAAGCTATAAGCTATAAGCTAAACCAAACACATCAAAATAGCTTAAATTAAGCTGAAAGCTGAAATAAGCAGCTTTTAAGCTGCACCAAACAGGGCTGAAGTGTGGATATTACTTGAAGAAGAAGATGAACCAGACAAACCTAACTGAGTGGTAGTCATAGCAGAGGCCTGGGACGAAGGATTTGGATTAGCCACCATGAAAGACTTGAACTGCTGAACATAGACTGCATATTGGAAGACGGCCCATTCTCAGAAATTGGTGCAGAAAAGGCGGCAGATGAGCGAGATCCCGAAGATGACGGCTTAGAGGATAGTGAACCATATGAATGACCCTTGGGCTGTAAAAGTTTAGGACAAGCATGTTTCCAATGGCCTCGCTGATGACAGAAGCTGCACTCATTCATGAAACCCGAGACTTGGGCTTTCCAGTAACTTGAAATAAATGAGATGGTGGGGTAGGTAAGAGCGGAGAAGTGACAAAAACTGATTGGGAGGCAGGGACACCATGAGCCACCTTAAACCGGTTTCTTCCGCAATAAGCTCACGGATAGCACCATCAACAGAAGGTAAGGGGAACCGATGAAGAATAGCTCCCCGAAGTGGCTCAAATTGATCACGAAGTGCCAATAAGAAACTGAACAAGACGTTGCTTCCCGATACTTGGTATAACTGTCAAGTTAACTGCAAATCTGATGGTTTCCATTAACGCAAGCTGATCCCAATAAGTTGTCATCTCATTGTAGAACTCTTGAATGGACTTATCTTTTGGCTAGCACTGCGAATAGACATCTCAAGTTCATACTGTTTTGCAAGTTAGACTCAAGGTACGTAGTTTTCAAATAGTCTCAAACTTGTTTAGAAGTAGAATACTTGGAAAAATTCATACCAATGGTGGTTTGAACTGAATTATGAAACCAAGTAAGAATTTGTGCATTTTCCTTATCCCATGTGAAAACAGCAGCCTCAGTTTCTTTGGATTCCACAGGTCTAATAGTTAAACCAATAACATAGTTCCACATGCCTTTACCCATTATAAAATTCTTCATTACATGAGACCAATAAGAATAATTGGTACCATCTAACTTAGTAGTGATAGCTTGCAATTTATCCTCAGCCATATTTCTAAATTTCAATTCACTGTTCCAACACTTTATCAACAAATAGCCCTCAAATTTTCCTCTAAATACAATTTCTATAACTCACCAAATGCTCATATAACTCAAATGAATAGTGGAAGTGAACAGTACCCAAATCAATAACTCAAATTAATAGTGGAAGTGAACAGTACCAGAGAGAGAGAGAGAAGTGGAGACGCTGTTTATCAACCCAACCGTGGGTTTTGAACACCAAATTCCAAGTAAACCCTAGTACATGATCAAACCACTCTGAAGGCTGCGATGCACTGGGATGGACGATGCTCTGCGATGCAAGAGAGAGACAGACGAACCACTTGCAAGCACTGGGATGGACGATGCTCTGCGATGCGAGAGAGAGAGACAGACGAAGGCTGCGACGATGCTCTGCGATGCGAATGAGACAGAGGCAGACCTGCGATGTGCAACTTCTGGTGCCAAGAATAACCTAGGTTCGATCGCAACTTTGCTCTGATACCATGTTAATAGAGAATGAATAGAAATCTTGTATTGATTTACCAATCAACTGAGTACAATATATAAGCTAATAGAAGACAAGCCCTAACAACCTAAAGGACCAAACTATCCTTATTGAACAATATAAATTACAAATTCAACACATGCAACCACCACCACCAATTTTTTCACAAACTCCTGTACATTGTCACTATCATGACATATGATAACACTTACAATCTTACAAGCTTCTAATATTACCGTCTACTATTACCCATTAAATCGTTTAAGCTAAGGCTCTATCTCCGTAGCTGCTTCATCAAATTTTGCAACGACCCCACCAATTGGTGAGATCTCTTCCCCTTTTGTGAACAAGGTAAAGCTGTTGTTTTCAATGCTTCTTCTTTACTTGACTTTTATTTTGATCAAGTACTATTCCTCATGCAGAAAAAAGTTTCTGAGGATGAGTAAACCAAGAGAAAAGACAGAAAGTTTCAAAGTCCAAATCATTCCTCCATCCAAATGGCCTGTGGTTTTAGATTTGGTTCCTACTTTGAGACCCTGTGTCAAAGAACCACTCCATCTGTTTTTGGAGCTTAAGGAAGTGGGACTGCCTCATTATTGAACTGTTGACAACCTACTCATCTAAAAGCTCAAGCTGTTAGAGAGAGGGACAACTTTATTATTTATAGAGCGAATTACACTAACAGTCCTTGTAGTTTGAGGTTTGTGTTACTTTGGTTTTTAACTTTTCAATTGTATTACATTTGACCCTGAATTTTGAATCTTGTTCAAAACAAAGACAATAAATGATGTTTCCTTTGCAAACAGTCTATTTCAAGGGCAAAGTCATCATACAACTTATTTTGTATTGATTAACTTGTATACTATTTGAAATATAATTACATTTTTTTAATGAATAATGCATAAACTTTTTTGATTATAAAATTATATTTGATTTGGTTTTTAGAATCTATTTTCAAAATTTTTTTAACTAAAAATTAAATTGGTAAAAAAATTAAAAACACATCATTTTTATATAATTTTATCTTTTGGGAAGGTAGAAATAAATTTTTAAAATAAATAATTTTTTTATATATTTATTTTCGTTTAAATTAGTATCTATTTTTTCAAAAGTCAAACATGACAGCAACTTTAATGTCATTATTAAACCAATCCATTAAATCAAAAAAATCCAAAACTAAAATTTCATATATTAAACATATCAATTACACATTAAAAGCCTAATAACCATCTAAAAATATATGTTAACAACAAATCCAATCATCTATTACATAATAACCATCCAAAAACATCAACAAAAGCAACCACCCATTACATGATTATCATCCAAACACATACTAAAAATTAACTTGGTAAAAAAAAAAAATGTATAAGATTTATCATTTTATATAATTTTATCTTTGGGTAGAAATAATTTTTTAAAATTCAAAAATAATTGTTTGACATTTATTTTTTTTCAAACTAGTTTATATTTATCAAATTGACAGCTTAGCCCTTGAAATGGAGTAAAAATGTCTTCAATTGTCTTATTTGAAATGAGATTCAAAATTCAGGATCAAATATATCACAATTGAAAGATCAGGACCAAAGTGATACAAGTCTCAAACTACAGGGACCGTTAGTGTAATTCGCTCTTATTTATATTATATTCTCACCACTCATCTTCCTATGTTGCTTCGTCCTCCAATGAAGTTGAGAAAGCCAAAAGTGATCTGAAATCCCTTATACCCTTTTCATTCTCAGACGTTCTGCATCTAGGAAGATTTCATCTGCTCAGCTTTGCTCTACTTTCAATGTTTTGGTCAATGTCTAGGACCTTGACCCTTCTCTATAGTCCATCCTTCAAAATTTTTAAGAGAAACTCCCCACTCTAAGTCATTTGCATCATTAGATTGCTTGTGCCCAAGTAGACATTGATGAGAAATTCCAGCATTCCTCCTACTTGTAGGCCGTTTTGAAAGAACATGTGGAGTCCTACAAGAAGCTGAAGAAAGAAACTGAAACTAAGACCAAATAGATCCTGGGGATCAAAGATTAGATTACCATTCTTCAAGCTCAGTTGGAAGATGAAAAGGATGAAAAGAATGATTTGGCTTACCTAAGAATAAGATAGAGGCCATTTATATATAATCGATTCATGATACAATTTAGGAAACGATAAAAACAAGACACTCAGTGATTCACACAATCACTGATTATATACATAATACTAAAAAGTAAAAAGATTCTATATACTCTAATTCCTATATTCAACACTCCCCCTCAAGCTGGTGTGAACATATTCAACAAATACAGCTTGCCAATAGATGACTGGAGCAATGTCGGTCTTACAGACTTTGTGAACATATTTGCTAACTGTTGAGAGGAAAAGACAAAGGATGGACTCACAATACTAGTCTGAACTTTTTCTCGAATGAAATAAATATCAACCTCTATATGCTTAGTACGCTCATGAAGGACAAATCAGAGGATAGCATAATAGTAGACTTGTTGTCACAAAACAAAGAGGCAAGAGCATTCTCCTCAAAAGCCAACTCTGCTGGGATAGAACGAAGCCATAGAATCTCACATGTTCCCTGTGCCATAGCCCGATACTCAGCTTTTGCAGAAGATCTAGAAACAACTGTCTGCTTCTTATTCTTCCATGATATAAGATGATCACCATAAAAAGTACAGAAGTCAAAAGTAGAACGCCAATCAGTTCTAAATCCTGCATAGTCAGCATCAGTGAAGCAAGAGAGCCCAAACTGCGGATTAGTTGTGAAGAATAATCCCAAGCCAGGAGAGGTCTTCAAATATTTCAAGATGTAATGAACAGCATCAAGGTGCTCTGTACGAGCTGCATGCATAAACTGACTCACAACACTAACCGCAAATGTCAAGTTAGGTCTAGTGTTGGTCAAATAAATGAGACGCCCAACAAGCTTTTGATACATGCCTAGGTCCTCTAACAACTCACCAAATTCTGATACGAGCCTGACATCAGGTTTACACCCTAACATACCAGTATCTTGAAGTAGGTCAAGAGTGTACTTCCTTTGAGACAAGGAAATCCCATGCCGTGAGCGAGCTACCTCAGTCCCTAGAAAATACTTTGATTCCCCAAATCCTTAATATCAATG
Source organism: Camellia japonica (assembly GCA_030407325.1). Classification (NCBI taxonomy): domain Eukaryota; kingdom Viridiplantae; phylum Streptophyta; class Magnoliopsida; order Ericales; family Theaceae; genus Camellia; species Camellia japonica. Next base: position 95,570,928 of record JAPPVO010000036.1, read on the forward strand.
GTTTGTCCCAAATCTCTTTTTACTTGACCAATGCCTACAACATCATCACAAGTGAGAATAATATCATCCACATAAGCCAACAAGACTATACACTAACTTGTTGGATTATGACGGATGAAGCAAGTATAGTCTGAGTGGCACTGAACAAACCCCATGGAGAGGATAATAGAACTGAAATGAGCAAACCAAGCTTGTGGAGAAATTTTGAAGCCATACAAGGATTTGCGCAATCTACACACTTTCCCTAATTACTCCCCATCATCAGCCAGAAAACTAGAAGGAGGAGCCATATAAATCGTATGAAGAAGATCCACATGTAGAAAGGCATTCTTGACATCAAGTTGATGAAGAGGCCAAGAATGAGATGTAGCAAGAGAGATGAGAAGACGAACAGAGGTAAGCTTAGCCACAGGGGTACACGTAGCCCTAAAATCCTTGCCAGGAACTTGAGTGAAGCCCTTGGCCACCAAGCGGCCTTTGTAATGGTCAACTGAGCCATCAGCTAGGTACTTAACAGTGAACACCCATTTGCAGCCCACAGTACTCTCACCAGAAGGTAAAGGGACCAAATCCTTAGTATGATTCTGTTCTAAAACTATCATCTCAACCTTCATAGCCTCCACCCATTTTGGATTTTGAAGGGCCTCTGACATATAATGAGGAATGGCCTCGCACTCAAGCTTGTCAAGAAAAGAACGATATTTATTGGAGACCCTATCATATGAAAGATACTGGGAAATGGGATGATTAGTAGTACTCAAATAACCCTAACGGTCTGGAGGATGCCGATCCCAAAGGGGATTACAACAAGAAGGTGGAGGGGATGTAGGTAATGGAGAAGAATTACCTAACCCAAAGATTAGAGAGGCGGCAGGGGAGTTGAGAGCGTGGACGATGAGAGTATATTGCAAAAAGGAGAGGTGGTGAAGGTGGAGAATAAGGAAGGGGCACAACCTCATCCGTAACCTTGTCTAAAATAGAAACTAGGTGAACACTAGAAGTAACGAGAGTGGAATCTTGCAAAGGAGGGTTAGTACCAAAAAAAGAGAGATCCTCACAAAAAGTAACATCCAAATTGTGGTGGAAGTGAAGAGACACAGGATGAAAACACCTATACCCTTTAGACATGGAAGAATACCCAAGAAGACATATCGAATAGGCTTGTCATCTAACTTTGTACGAGTGGGACTCCGATCCTGAAAAAAACGAGCACACCCAAAGACATGAGGTAAGAGAGGAAAAAGAGTAGTATGGGACATAAGGACATGAAATGGCGTAAGACCCTATCACACACGACTATGGGTCCTATTAATAAGATAGACAGCGGTGAGGACAACCATATGCCAATAGGACTTAGTGACACTCATACCACGAAGGAGACATCTCACAAAAAACATAATATGATAGTTTTTACATTTAACAAAACCATTTTGCTCAGGAGTCCGTGGACACGTAAGTTGTTGAAGAATACCAGTCTAATTAAGATGGGAACGAAAAACATTGGAAATATATTTTCCACCATTATTAGAACGAATATTCCTAACAACTGTACGAAACTGAGTCTTAATCATTTGCAAAAACTAAACAAAAATGGAAAACACGTCAGATTTACGACGAAGCAAATATACCCAAGTGCATCTAGTGTGGTCATTAATAAATGTACATAATATCTATGGCCATAAAAAGCAAGGACAGGAGACGAACCCCAAAACGAATGTATAAGGTCAAAAGAACAAAGGGCACGGGTCATATGAGGTATGTAATTGGTATAAGTATGTTTAGATAATTCATAAACCACACAATGAAACTTAGAATTTTTGCAAGTTTATTTAATAAATGAAAAAGTTAACATAAATATTGAAAATTAACATGACCTATAAGTGCATGCCATAATTCTAAAGTTTGAATTTAGAAACACAAGATGTAGAAGCAAGCAAAACGGACGCCTGAAAACTAGCTAAAGTAGAAGGAGATTGGTCCGATGGGTCCCCAATATAGTAAAGTCCATCACGCTCATATCCCCCGCCAAAAGTCCTCTTCAAACTAAGTTCTATAAAAGATACAAAGAAGGTAAGAAACAGCACGATTGAAGGACTTGGCAAGCCGACAAACGGATAGTAGATTATATGCAAAATTAGGAACATGCAAAACAGAGGATAGAGTAATATTAGGGGATAAAGACACTTGACCCTTATGACGAACTGAGGATAAAGACCCATCAGCAAGACAAACAGATTGGTCTATAATAGTAAGAACTAGAGATGACAGAAAGAAAAACCCACCTGTCATATGATCATTAACCCTAGAATCCAAAACCCATGAGCAAGGTTTTAAATAATGGTGGCAGTAACTGTAACGATAAGGGTAACGTTGATGCAGTTGTTGGGTGTAACGGCTATAGCGTAACGGTGGCGACAACGGGAGCCGTGAATTCTTTTAATTCTTCACACAACTTTATGCATGTTTTTATTTCATAATCACATTTAGTGAGGTTCAAAATGATTTTTAGTAACTTTTTTTTTTTTTTTTTTAGTTTTAAAGCATGATCCAATAGATATACTAATTTGTATATTAGTTTTAAGTTGCTATTGAGAATTTTCCTACTGTTGGATTTATTTAATTTTCTTTACTTTACTAATTATAATTATGGATAACTTTTCCAATTTGTTAAGAAAAGGAAATGAAGTACGTTTAATAATAAAAATAATAGTCTCGTAAATAGAAGTTCAAAATACAAAATGTTTAATAATGTAAAAGTACATAACATGAAATCTAAATTTTGTTCAACAAATTTAACATAAGATAAATAGATATAAGTTCATATTCAAATATAATTAAGTAAAAAAGTAATGAAATCTTGCAGAACTTGAAGAGTGGACATTCAAACATGTATAGATAAGATTTTTACTTAAGTTCTACTATGTAAATAGAAAATAAAAAGAGAAAATAGCAATATATATACAAAATTTATATAAAAAAATAGAAGCATAACGGTGCTGCAGCGATAATGTAACGGCCGTTACGGCCTTTACATAATAGTGGCGGCCATTACGGTCTTCAATTTCTATTACACCGCTATAGCGGCCGTAACAGGTAACGGTAACCTACATAACCGTTACGTAACGGTTGCGACCACTTTTTAAAACCTTACCCATGAGGGACTAGCAACCAAACATGAAAAATAGTAGAAGTACCTATGGCGAGACTAGCAGTAGTAGAGGGTGATGGGCCAAAGAACTAGTGGTAAAAAAGTCCCAAGCTGAGTTTGAAACTAGCCAATTTGAGTCTGTAACTGCTGTAAAGTAGGAATACTTGGACACCCAAAAGTATGAGAGGCCTCCACTAAAGTAGTAGTGCAAGGTGGGCCAAAACCACGAGTGCAAGAAGATCATTACCTCAACTCAAGATGAAGGTTGAAGCAGGGAGCCTTGACATGATCAAGAGCCCCACAAATGATGGTAAGTAACTGAACCAATAGAACCCGAGAACAAGAGTTTGCAGCAAGGGCCATTGGTCAGATAAGATAGGAGTCACTGGAGTAATGGTAGGCTGAACCAGACGCCGACAAGCTCATCACTATCAATGGTGGCGAAGGCCTCATAAAGGGATAGCATGGGCGATGCGTTTAAAATCTGAGTTTGAAGAAATTCAAATTCAGAATTTAAACCCATCAAAAACTGGTAAGTGTGTTGGAAGGCAAGGTGGCTGGACACGAGCAGCGGCGGCGTCTGTTGGTAATTCAGTCAAGGGCTCATATTGAGCAAATTCCTCTCAACGGGTCTGAAGGTATCCAAAGAACTCTGACACAGAGAGACCCAAAGTAGACTGGGAGGCACAAGCAATGTCTTGATAGAGCTCAAAGATGCAAGCATCATTATAAGTATCAGCATACATCTGAGACAAGGCACGCCAAAGGCTTGAAACCGTGTTGCAATAAAGAAACACGTGGTAAATACGATCCTCCATGGAGTTGAACATCCATCCTAGAATAGTGCAATTATCTATATCCCACTGGGCACGTGTAAGATCTGTCGTTGCAGGTTGGATAGAAGATGATAGCCAATGGGCCTTTCTCTTTCCCCCTAAATAAAGCTTAAGGGAGCGGCCCCAAGCAACAAAATTTTTCCCATTCAACACCACACTCGTAATGCAATGAACATGAATGTGATGATAAAGAGAAAAATTAGAACTCACTAGGACGGTTTGTTAGGTACATCAGATGCAACAAGGGATGGGTCAGTCATGGTGGGATAATAGGGGCTAAAAAACACACAAAGACATAGCAACACAATCTAGAAAAAGCCAAGAAGCCGAAAAAAACTCAACAACGTATTCAAATAAATGCTACCGAATAAACCCGGTAGCCTAAAGGAGCAAAATAGCAAAAAGGTGCTTAATACATCAGCACAACACCCCGAGAGGAGAAAAACCAAGCTCGGACTACCCTAGAAGGGTTGTCGAACTGCTCTAGACCAGCAAGAAGGCTGGTCGGCAACCAGAAAAGCCTCGATAGTGGCTGTAGAAAACTGTCGAGGGGAAGAGGGTGGAGAACAGGGACTTTGGGGGGCTGGGTAAGGCTTTGGAGTGGGAAAGAAGGACTGGGAAGGGCTGTCGAGTGGGTAAAGGGGTTCGAGAGGTCTGTCGGTGGCTAGGGAGGAGGAATAAGGCAGCTGATGGTGATGGGTAGTAGAGAGAGAGGCAGTTAAGGTTGGCTTTGATACCAAAAAGGATGAAAAGAATGATTTATCTTACCTATGAACGAGGTAGAGGCCATGTATATATAATAGATTCATGATACAATTTAGGAAACGATGTAAACAAGGTATTAAATCAGTGATTGACACAATCACTGATTACATACATAATACTAAAAAATAAAAAGATTCTATATACTCTAATTCCTATATTCAACGAGATGTAGAGGCTAAAGTTGCAATTCTTGTAGGCAAGGACTGCCATGTTTAGCAAATTGCAATCACGAGGGGTGTAACGTCCATTTTTTTGTAGACAAACACGATAAAATGAAAATGTATGATTATCGGATCGATCTAATTTTTTCATAGACAATATACACGGAGGGCCTTACAAAATAAACGGGTCAATCATCAAAACGCAACCCATGGTGGGCCCTACGGGCTTGAAAAATTCTCTCAAATGTAAATTTGAACTTGAGAGAAGCCCAACCCACCCAACGTGAGCTTAGGCCAAAATTTTTTAGGGCTTAGACAACAAAATTTTCAATTCAATGTGAGCTTGGCAAAAAATTCAGATGCCCAAATCAAATTTGGGTCGGTCTTGGACAAAGATATCAGGCAACCGAGCAATCTGAAGTCTGAATTATATATATAAACGTATAATAAAAAAAAAAACATTAATTATACATATAAATTATTAGCGTTGGATGATGTTAAGATAATCTAGACCTTTATATCATAATTGCTAATACTATATATATATATATCACATGCACAAGTAATACAACACAAATTTTATCCTTTTCTTTTCTCACTCAAATAACAAAGACCGCCAAAACAACGCAACTGTTCATTGATTCTCATCTCTCTCCTCTATATCTCTCATCGTATAAATTATTTGTTTTGATGTTATTAATGGTTTTACGAAAATAGGTCTGACTTTAACAAATTAATTAGCATAGCTACACACACACACACACAAAAAAAAAAAAAAAACTCAAAGTTGTGTTAATTCTGGCAATTCCGGCATTGCTTGAGTTCAATTTACTATGCTTAGGTCGGGCTTGGGTAGACAAGTTCATGTTGGAACCCTCAACATAACTCGAGCTAGGCCTGGCCAATTCCTCAATCCCACCAAACCCACTCAAGTTGCACCCCTAGCAATCACCACACATCATGTCACAACTATCAGCACCGTAAACTGCATACAATTAGAAGCTGCCACTGACACTGCTTTGTGATCACTTTGAGCAACATGAAATAGCCACCATGATCACTACCACAATTCCAACACAATGTTGCCATTATCAACTCCAACAACATGCTACCACCACCAATATTTCACAAAATCCTGTACATCGTCACTACCATGGCATATAGGATAACACTTACAATCTTACAAGCTTCTAATATTACCGTCTACCATTACCCATTAAATCGTTTGAGCTAAGGATCACTTATGGATTTGAGATTTGTGATGACGTGAGCGATGTGCAATGTTTTTTTTTGTTTTTTTTTAATTTCATTGGAACTTGAATAAAAGTTGTTCCTCCAGAAAATAGCTCACATGCAATTTCAGACAGCAATAGGGAGAAGTTGAAAGACAAAAAGAGTTAAAAGAACAAAAGAGCCAAGCAATTACCATATTATCAAATGAATTTTTCAGATTCAGTACTCTGTAAACTAACTAGCTAGTAAGGATTGGGGTAATGCAATACGATTTCAGTTTCTGTTTATATGAGTTCTGAAGAAAATCAACTTGCATGCCAACACCTCTTTCATTAAAGAACATACGATCGTTGCCACCACTATGAAGTATTTAATACCCTGCGGCTCACTTTAAATTCCTATTATCATCACCCCTCATCTTGTCATCCAATACCATCATGGCCATCATCACCATTGATCATTTGCTAATTTCCAGCTAAATAATATAAGTTAATAAATATTGATTACTAAGAACAAAACTGCACATTTTGGCTTGTGAGGATTGAAAGTCCAACTAAGAGCATTTTGGCAATTCCAGTAACATACTTACTGTGCTCCCCACCCAATTTGGCTTGAATTACTTATCTTTTATCACAATAATACAATTAATTGCTTCATTGAATCCACAACCTCTTCACAAAGATGCCATAAAGCAGAGTATTGTGCTTAACATGCTCCTTAAATTCCATCACATGTCTGATTAAAGGTACATTACATTTTGTTAGCATGTTAAGAAATAAAATCATGGCATGATTCTTTATGCTTTGAGGTTTGCCTTTCTTAATTAGCAGTAATTTCATGCCTGGTACGATAACCCACTACAGAGTATGTGACTAACTAGTGATTTTGCTACTTCAAAAAAAAAAAAAAAAAACCTAGTGATTTAGCTACAACAATTTCTTATATGGATACATACATAACTCTAGATAAGTGTTATCTTGTTATTGCAATCAATTATTATTATTATTATTTTTTTTTGGGTAAGTAATTTTATTGCAATCAATGAACTAAAGTAAACCAATTGAGATTCTCAACAATATTCATAGCTTGCACTAGCAAAGCTATTTTAGGGGCCAAAACATAATCATTAGATGGTTTAAGAGTGATTTAATTTTGGAATGATTATATGTTTTGGATTCTTTTAATTAGCATTGCAAGAAATGGAAAAAGTATTCCAAATTCAACACATTTGAGCATTACAAGACCAAATTAGACAATGACCCAAAAATGAGTAGTGGGATTAGAGAAGAGGGAAAGTAAAGCGAAACAGAAACATTACTCAGAGAGGTCGCCTAACTGACGTAAGATCCCAACAAGTCCAGCCACAGCTACTCCATCAACCACTGCTTTCGGATCTTCTCTGTTCGCTTCCCTGTACAGCTCTGGCTCTCCCAAGCCGTACTCGTTCCTCATCTGAACCCGCACAAGAGGCATCTCTCTCTCTCTCTCTCTCTAAAACAAACTTGTTTCTCTCTCTAGATATGAAGAAGATAGAGATAGAGAGAATGAGAGACATGAAAAGAGACACAAAATGAAATGAAAGAACTTTAATGGAGGAATAAATGAGACATGAATGAATTAATTAAGAAATAACATGAGGGAATGAAATGAAAGAGACACAAAATGTTTGTTTTTAGAGAGAGAGCGAGAAAAACAGCTTAACTGCCGACAGAGCCATAGCGGAGAAGACTTCGGTAGTGTACATATATAAAACAGTGGTGCTAAAAATGAAAAATGATTTGGTGCTACACATCTCCATATCCATCGTTTTCTAATCACCCAATATAAATTTGTAGATTTCATCATTTTCATCAATTATAACATTATTTAGGTTATATTTGATTCACAAGACTAATAGTAAATGTATTAATAATCGTATCAAATTAATATGGTATTCACTATCTAATTAGATTATTCATTATCCATTGTTTAATTTGTATTGGATAAAAAAATATATGAATGTAAAATTGTAACTATATTTATCTTTTTTTACAATCTTACCCTCCATCAATGTTTCTTTACAATTTTTACTTTATCAAAATTTATTCATAAAGGTGATTTTTTTTTAAAAATTATAAATAGATAAATACAAGCAAAATAAAACACAAAATACAAAGGTCATGTTTGTTTGTTTTTAATTTTTTTTTTTAAAATATAAACTAATTTGATAAAATAAATATCAAAAAAATTTTTAAATTTTTAAAAATTATTTTTAACTTTCTAAAATATAAAATTATATAAAAATAATAAGTGTTTTAATTTAAGGTCAAGAGTAAAAGAGTTTTTTTATTTTATTTCTCAGCTTAGGATATATAATCCCACACCTAACCCATTACTAATAATTCTATAAATTTGTTGGATTAATCATCTATTGGATTAATAATCCTAAAATAAAATTTCAAAACAAACACAGGATTATTGGTCCCACGGATTAATAATCTCAATCTCATGCTCTAATCCTGTCAATCAAACATGCCCTTAGGGTATCATATAGCAGTATTCTAAGATCAACCAATATTTTCTCTCTAAGAATACCCATTAGTATATATAATATTGTCACTTTGACATTACAGACTTCACTTATTATATAAATTATAAAAAATTTTAAAATTTTAAATTATGTCACATCATCCGTCAGTAAAAATGAACCTCAATTAATGCATATAACTTTATTCTATATCAATGTAAAAATACGGTAAAATGTTATTTAAACTTTTTTTATATAGTGTTTTTATAACGAATATGACAATGAAAACTTTGATATTTAAACGGGTTATGCTATGGTACATAATATGCATCTTATCACACTTACAATTTTTTATTTTTTATTTTTTTAAAGTAGGAATTAGAATAATTTGTAATTTAAAAATAAAGTTAGATATTTTATGACAATGTTATGTATTTTTGTGATAATATTGTGTATTCCGTAGTTCAAATATTTTCTAACCACAATATTTGTGACAATACAACAAATAATATGTAATATTTATTAGAAAAATATATAACATATACTTAAAAAAAATATGTAACATTGTGCATCATAAAGTTTCTTTTTATGGTTACACACTCACAAAAAGTATAACTAAAATTTTATCACAATAAATTATAATTAATATCACAATGAGTTATAATTGATTTATAATTAATATAAATATGTCATAATCAAATATCACGAATGTCATAATTGAGACATATAGTACACACTCCACTTTTCCTATTTAAAATAAAATAAGTTTTATAATACATTTAAAAAAGGAGGGTATCATATGCCATAATTATGATATTTGTGATATTTGGTTATATATCCTAGGTTATAATTATAATATTTGTAAGTTCTGATTATCACTTATTGTGGTGTTAGTTATAAGTTAATTACGACCTATTCTTGTTATTTTAGTTTATAACCGAAAATATGTTTCTTTGGTTATACTTTAAGTGGTCACTACAAGAAAAGTGGGTTTATGAGACGGAACTATTTGCGACGGCACACTTGCCGTCTCAAAAAGTCACTTTTTGCGACGGCAGAAAATGCCGTCTCAAAGAGCAGAGTAAATACTCTCATTTTTTGAGACGGCAAATTGTGCCGTCGCAAATACTCTGCTTTTTTGAAACGGCATTTTCTGCCGTCGCAAAAAGTGACTTTTGTGTTTTTTTTTTTAGTGAATATTTTTAAAATTTTAAATATTTTTTTTAGATGCACCTTACTTAGATGTATCTAAAAAAAAATTAAGAAATTTTTTTTAAAAAAATTAATAAATACATAAAAATACAAAAAAAAAATGTATTGAATTATTATATTTTTGGTATTTAGTGAATTTTTAAAAGATTTTTTTACAATTTTTAAAATTTTTTAGGTGTATTTATGTTAGGTGTGTCTAAAAATTACAAAAAATACTTAAAATATTAAAAAATTCAGTAAAAACAATATAACACGGAAACAAGAAAGTATAATTTTCTCAAAAGAGTTTTTGAAAAACTCTAACCTAGCATAGTGATTGTGGTTTTGAGACAGCTTCATATACATACAATCACAAAATGGTTTGAATAAATTCAACGGTATTTTTCTGTCGAAAAAAAATTAAAAAAAACAATGTCGTCTTACTCTTTTGATATAACATTTCTCTTTTCATTCATTTTTTTATCTTCCTGTCTCTCTGTCTCTATCTCTCTCTCTTCTCTTTATCTCTTTCACTCATCACTCTTCTTTCTCTGTCTGTTTGTTTCTCTCTCTCATTTTCTCTCTGTGTCTCTCGTCTATCTCTCTTCTCTCTATCTCTCTCATCTGTTTTCTCTATCTGTCTCTCTCGCTCATCTCTCTTCTCTCTATCTCTCTCATTTCTTTTCTCTCTCTCTCTCTTATCTTTCTATCTCTCTTGCCCATTTCTCTTCTCTCTCTGTCTCTCTCTTTTTCTGTGTCTCTCTCTCGCTCATCTCTTTTCGCTCTATTTCTCTCTTTTTTTGTCTATCTCTCGCTCATCTCTTGTTTCTCTCTCTTTTTCTATCTCTCCCTCTATCTCTCTCTCTCTCTTTCTCTCTCTATCTCTTTTTCTGTCTATCTCTCTCTTTCACTGTCTCTCTCTCACTTATTACTCTTCTCTTTTTCTCTCTGTCTACTTGTCTATTTGTCTATCTCTCCCTCACTATGTTCGCCTTACTTACTCTCTTACTCTCATCTTTTCTATTTATCGAGCTCCTTCTCGATTTATCGATCCATTATAAACGACGTCGTCTTACTCTTTTGAACATTTCTCTTTTCACCCATTTTTTCATCTTCAAATCTTTCTGTCTCTGTCTCTCTTCTATTTCTCTCTCTTACTCATCACTCTTCTCTGTCTGTCTGTCTCTCCCTTTCTCTATGTGTCTCTGTCTCTCTTCTCTCTCTCTCTCTCATCACTCTTCTCTTTCTGTCCGTCTCTCTCTTTCTCTCTGTGTCTCTGTCTCTCTTCTCTTTCTCACTCTGACTCATCACTCTTCTCTATCTGTCTATCTGTCTGTCTCTCTCTTTTTCTCTGTGTCTCTCGTCCATCTCTCTTCTCTCTATCTCTTTCATATATCTTCTCTCTCTGTCTCTCTTCTCTCTCTCTTATTTTTTTCTCTCTCGCTCTCTCGCTCATCTCTTTCTGTCTCTCTCTCATTTATCTATTTTCGCTCTTTTTTTCTCTCTCTCTGTCTCTCTTTCTTTGTCTATATCTTTTCACCCATTTTTTCATCTTCTTCTCTCTCTTTTCTTTCTCTCTCTCATTCATCACTCTTCTCTCTCTGTCTGTCTATTTGTCTCTCTCTCTCTTTCTCTGTCTCTCATTCATCTATCTCTTCTCTCATCTATTTTCTCTCTTTGTCTCTTTCGCTCATCTCTCTTCTCTCTATCTCTCTCACCCATTACTACTACCATCGTCACCACTCCACTACCACTACTACCACTATTACCACTATTACCACTACTGTGTAAATATCGATCCACTGTTTCTCTCTTTCTCTCTATGTGTCTGTCTGTCTGTTTGTCTCTCTCCCCCATTGTGTTCACCTTGCTCATTCTCTCCCTCATCTCTTCTCTATTTACTGAGTTATCCACTACAAGAAAATGCACTTTTAGCGACCACTTTGTCTCTCTCTCGCTCATTACTTTGTCTCTGTCTGTCTGTTTGTCTCTCTCTTTTTCTCTCTCTCTTTCTCTCCATCTCTCTTCTCTATCTGTCTCTCACTCATCTCTCTTTTACCACCTATCTTCTCTACCACATTCACCACTACTACAAATGTCATTCCACTACTACCACTGTTGTCACTCCACCTCTACAACTATCATTACTACCACCATCGCTACCACTCCACTACCACCACTACTACTACCATTACCTCTCATCTACCACTGCTATTCTATCTTCTCTACTACTACCATAACTTCACCACTTATCTCCTTCACCATCACTACCACCACCACTATCACCTCTTATCCACCACTTTCACCACTACTGCCACTTCCTATCCTCTATCACAAAAAATTAGTTCTTGATTTTTAGTAACAAAAAAAAAAAAAAAAAGGGTCACAAAAAAATATTTTTCATTGACCACAAAAAATTAACTTTATTTTAATGGAAAATATTATCCCTACTTCTACCAAATAAAAAAATAATAATAATTTTTTATTCATTAAAATAAATATGAAACAAATAAATTTTTAACCTTACTAAATGAAAAAAAAAAATTCATTAACTATAAAAAAAAATTCATTAACTATAACATTTGTGGGTGTGTGTAGGGTTTTGTTTGAGAACACACACACAACACAAACACAGCAGAGCTGTCTCATCTCCTCCTGCTCTCTCCATCTAGGGTTTCGCCTTCCTCTCTCTCTCTTTCACACAACGACGGCGCCGATCATCCGTCACTGCCGATCCTCCCTCACTGTCGCTCGTACCTCACTGTCGATCTTCCTTCCTTACCGCCGCTGCTGCCTCTCTTTCTCTCTCTCTCTCTCTCTCTCTCTCTCTCTCTCTCTCTCTCACAGACGACGTTAATGGTTGCTCGCTTCTCACCGCCACTCCTCCATCGCCGGCGATCTTCCCTCACCGCCGATTTCAAAGGGTATCTCTCTCTCTCTCTCTCTCTCTCTCTCTCTCTCTGTGTCGGGATTTCGGATATAGGGGGTTTTCATACACACACACACACACACATATTTATCTGTGAGTGTATATAGGGGGGTTTTTGATCTGTTACATATATATATATATGATTTGGTTTTTTTCTTGATCTGTTTTTTCCATACAGATTTGCCTAGTACTACTACTCATACCAGCCTCTCTGCTGTGGACGAACATGACAGCATTCTTTTAGAAGCAATTGGAGAGTAATTCAATTTCTATCCTTTAAACTTTACATTATACATTAGCTTAGCATACATATCCTTTCTATTTATTTATTTTAAATATATACATATATATATATATATATGAGTTGATCTTTTATTGAGTTTTTGATCTATTACATATATATATATATATATATATATATGATCTGGTTTTTTTCTTGATCTGTTAAATAAATATATATAATTGATCTTGGGAAATATAAATAAATATATATATATCTGTTAAATATATCATTTTCTTTTGATTTATGGGGATGCAATGTCATCTTGGTTAAGCTATCTTGGGAAATAAATTGTAGCAGAAATATGATTTGTTTTCAAGTATCTTTAAACCAGGAAGTGTTGTTTCTCAGTACTAAACATGTCTCCATTTTGCCAATGGAGTTTGTTTTTGGTATCTAATTGATCTCCATGTATTTAGACATTTTGCCATTTTGCCATTTTGATCTCCATTTTTGCCGTTTTGATCTCCATTTATGCCATTTTGATCTCCATGTAATTGATCTCCATTTTGCCATTTTGCCAATGGGAGTTTGTTTTGGTATCTAAACATGTCTCCAACTTGTCTAGTATTTTATATGCCTTCTTTTGTTTTAGTAGTTTTCCTCAGTTATGGAAATTTTTATGCTTTTAGTCAACTTTTTATCTTGATCTGTGAATCATTAATTCAAGGCATGTACTAATTCATTTATGCTATTTTGCTGGGTTCCCATTTGTACTTAACTGGGATTGGAATACAATGGATTTGATTTTTTTTTATCTTGTAATGGATATTTTTTTTTAAGTTTTAATTTCAATTTTTGGGTAACCTATCCCTTATGCTTGGGATTAATTATTTTCTTTGCTACTTGTTGAATTTTCTTGTGTGTGGGTTGTGTATGGGCTGCTGAATTTTCTTGGAGAAACAGGATGCTATTTTATGAGTTTTGTATGGCACTGTCTCAATGATGACAGTCTCAATGTTTTGTATGCTACATGATGTTTGTGTATGGGTTTTGTATGGCAGTCTCAATGTTACAGGATGTATGGCACTGTGTGGGTTTTGTGTATTGGCACTGTGTGGGTTTTGTGTGCAGGATGTAATGTGTGTGGCAGTGTCTCAATTCTCAATGTTTTGTATGGCACTGTGTGGGTTGTGTGTGGGTTTTGTATGCTACAGGATGTAATATGCAATTTCACATGCTACAGGTTGTGTATTACAGGATGTAATATGCAATTTTTTTTTTTAATTGGCAAATATATTGGCAAATATTTTTGGTTGGTTAACTTGATGACCAACCACTGCCCCAGCTAAGTCCATCCTATGAGACCAAGAGTGGGGGGGCATTGAGGTCTGTTACTTGGTAGCTGGTGCAGGAATTTGCCCTTTTGCTATCTCTAGTGGGTACGTGTTTTGCACCCTTTTTCAGCACATCAACTATTTTTTATTTTTATTTCTATTTTATTTCTATTTTTTTTTTATTTTTAGTTTTTGAGAATTTCCACTGAAGTTTTATAAATAGAGAGTTCCAAGCATTATTAGTAACTTATATAAAAAAATAAAAAAAGTTTCATGTTTTCCTGCTGAATACTTTAGCAGTTGTACATATATCATTTGACCTTTTCTCATTGGTGTCTTCATTTTCTAGTTTCTAAGACATTAAAACCATATGTTTGACATAGGTGATTCTTTTCTTGTTAAAATTTTTTTGCGTTTTGTTAATTTATTAAGAAAATTACTTTAATCAGCTACCAGATGGAAGGGTCATCAAAGTTGGCACAGAACGGTTCCAAGCTCTAGAGGCTCTTTTTACTCCTGTAAGTCTGTTTTTCTTGTTAGTTACTTATCTTCAAGAAAATGGGAATTTATCTCTTCTACTATTTGGTCATATACACAACTATGAGGGCTGGTTGATGGATCTTTGTGCCTTAATTAAAATATGGGCACACTTCCTCTGCATATGTACTTTAACAAGATGATTGTGAATAGGTTAAAATTGTTGGTTTGTACAACTTTCTAAGACACTTTGTAAATTGATGGGTATATTTGATCAACTGAAGAATTCAAATTGATGGGTATATGCACTACAGCTATAGAGGCAGGTCCTTTTGCCATGGACCACTCCCTACCTCGTGCCATATACACTTGTAATGCATTTGGTTTATTTCATTTATTTTGTTTTATTTAACTTTTAATTTGTTTTATTTTTCACAGCTCTACCAACACATAGTTTTAAGTGGGGGAGTACTATGTATCCTGGATTGCCTAGTCGGTAAGAAATTTAAATCCCCTTTTGCATTATATAAAATCATTGCACTGCTTTCTTCTTGGTGATTAATTTGTCTCTCACAAGTTATATTTGCAGTGATTTTTAACTTATTGGACTTTTTGAAAACTTGGTCTTAATTGCTCTATGTTCTTCTCTTGGAAAACATCTGTCCGCATGTTTTACAGTCTTGCAACTAAAGTAGTCATCTGCCTTTGTGATTTTAATAGTGAATCGCTAATCTAGTTTTGTAAGAACCCAAGGAGATGCCCTCTTTAGTTCTGATACTTCGATATAGCTTTAAATTTAGTTTTTTGAAGTTTTTCATTTTTATTTTCCTACAGCCTGGAGAAAGAAATTTTAGACCGTTATCTTGAAGCTGTTCTGAAGGGAAACAAGGATGGGTTGAAGGTAAGACCCAAGTTACATGTGTTATGGTATGGAAGGAGAATAAAAAAGGAAAAAATATCATGCTTTTTTTTTATTTTGTTCATCCAATTTAACAATGAGGCTCTCACTTCATGTTAGCTAACAATTCTTCTGATCTTCCTCTACTTCTAACAGAAACTACGGTTGCGGATAGAGGATCCACCGCGAAGAAAGCATATGGTGTACCTTGGAGGAGCAGTCCTTGCAGGAATTATGAAGGTACAGTGTTGCCTCTCTCTCTCTCTCTCTCTCTCTCATACAAACCAGGACACAGTGGTTTCAATGATGTGTTTTGTCAACTTGCATTTTTCACCCCCATGTTAAGTATGTCTTGTGCTTCTAAAAGTAGACCACAATATTTGGACAGTGCATTTGTTGCTTTCAGATTTGTGAAAAGCAAACTGAAATGAAGAGCAAAAAGGAAAGCAAGAAAAGAAAAAATAAATAAAGGGAAAATAATTTTCTTAACAAAAAGCAATTTTTTAGATACAGGGAACAAAAACATGAATTGATATGAAGTTGGACATTGAGAAATTTGATTACTCGTGCAGGATGCACCGGAGTTTTGGATTAGCAGAGAAGATTACCTGGAAGAGGGAATTGCATGTCTAAGCAAGTGTGGCCAAGCATGAATTTTTGGCTAGGAGAGTGTTAGCATTTAAGTCTTCCAAGAGTTGGGTGGCTAATGCAGTGATCTATTTTTGTGATAATTCTAGCAAAAGTTTCGTTATGCCATATGTATCGCCCAAAAAAAAAATCTCACCATGCCATACCCCTATTGCTAGGTATAGGGAAAAAATTATGTGTTTTAATGCTTCCTGCATATCTTTATATTGGTGGAGCAGATGTCTATCATGTATATCAGTGTAACAATTTTTGTACTTGAATTTTCCCTTTTATCGTAGGATGTTTTTTTCTTTTTTGCGACGGCATTATACCGTCGCAAAAAATAGAAAATTTTAATATTTTTATTAATTTTGTTACAGGTTTTACTTTTTGCGACGGTATTATACTGTCGCAAAAAATAGAAATTTTATTATTTAAAATAGTAATTTTATTATTTTTTAATACTTTTTGCGACGGCATTACACTGTCGCAAAAAATAGAAATTTTCATATTTTTAATACTTTTTGCGACGGCACCACACCGTCGCAAAACAGTGTTTTTGCCGTTGCAAAAAAAGACTACTAGCGACGGTATTTTTTGCCGTCTCAAATAACATTTTTAGCGACGGTAAAATAGTGCCGTCGCAAAAAAGTCAAGAAATTTCAAACGTTATTAGCGACTGCACTGCCTCTCGCAAAAAGTCATTTTGCCGCGCAAAAAGTATTAGCGACGGCATTAGGAGTATTAGCGGCGGTATTTTACCGTCGCAAAAAGTCAATTTTTTTGTAGTGGGTGTCTGATTATGACTCTTAGTTATTATTCAGTTATACTTATTATGGTTGTAATTTTGGTTATGATTAAGGATGTCTTTGGTTATGATTCATTAAATTATGACACTTTATGGTATCATAACTTGTATATGATATATACTTTTATTGTTATTATTATTATTATTTTGATATGTATGGTAACATTACTCAATAAAAGCAATTTTAGAGGCTTTAAAAGAATTATTAAATATTCTACATAATATTTATATGGTTATGGGATCCACACCACATGATTCCTATGACCATATGAGTATTGTGTAAAAAATTTATTATTATTTTTAGATTTTTAGCATTCTGAAAATAAAATTGATACGATTTTATTAATAAGTATAAATTATTGTCAAATAAAGTAATAAAATAAAATAAAATATATAACAAAATATATTTGTATACCATTAGTAATATTAATACTTATGTAGCCTAGTTCACATAGAAATACAAATGGGGCAATGGAAGA
Organism: Camellia japonica; assembly: GCA_030407325.1. Taxonomy (NCBI): domain Eukaryota; kingdom Viridiplantae; phylum Streptophyta; class Magnoliopsida; order Ericales; family Theaceae; genus Camellia; species Camellia japonica. The sequence continues at coordinate 95,588,543 of JAPPVO010000036.1, forward strand.
AGACATATGCCAACTTTTTTTTGAACAGCAAAAACAGTCCTTTATTGATGATAATACCACACATAGATAGGAATTACATCAAAGAAAGGATGAGAAAATGCAAAAGCATCAAGGCATAACCAAATGATTCCAACTGGGTTGGCACTGCAAGAAATGCCCAAGCATTTGCTGGCACACCTCAAGGTTGAAGAGAAAACAACCACAAGACACAAAGAAATAGCACCAGACCAGCACAAGACACACAAATACAAGGCAGCAGCGAAAAAGAAAATTAGTTGCATCCCACAAAAGAGCTAGACCTGAATACAATTCCTCACACTTGAAATGTTATAGAGGAAATCATTAATTGAAAAATGAGTCTTCTTGGAAGTAGCCTTTAACCAGATAGCAAGTCTGGTGATAATGAGCTCTTGCAGCTCCTTGCAGCTCCTTCACAAGCCATTCCTGGGATTATACTCATGGGATGTCTATTTCCACAACAATGATACATATCTAAAAGAAATTATTGAAAAATTACTCACAAAAATAAATTTATCAGTCACATCTTTATTGGGAATGTTATTTACATATTACTCACTTTAAATTTATACTATACACATCACTTTTAAATTAAGTTTGAAGATTTAAAAAAAAAATTATAATACGTAACTTTTTTAATTTTCAATAACAACAAAATTTTATTAGCACACATTTTTTCAATATACGCATTAAAGAATTTTAAAATATGAAGTTTTGTTTAATCACAACTTGTCATGTCAAAAATATCCTATTTTCCTCAATCGTCAAACCTTAATCTAATCCTAAAACCTTTAACCACTTTCAATCTCCTCTCTACCATTTTAGCTGTCGTCACCTCATTACTTACCTTTCTCGTCCACTGCCCCTTTCAACCATAGTTGGCTGCCAAAGTTAGGGTTAGAAAGAGGGACAAAAAGAAAGAGATAGTGGGACAAGATAATAAGAGAGATTAGAGAGGTTTTGTAATGATATGGCGGTGGTAGTGGTCAGTGTTGTGTGGAGCTGTGTATTGAGAAATTACATTTTATGTTATGTTCACTACAAGAAAAGTGGGCTTAAAAGATGGAGGCATTTGCAACGGCACTACTTGTTGTCGCGAAAAATGTGAGTTTTTGCAACGGCACAATTTGCTATAACGGAAAAATAGAGTATTTGCGATGGCAAAAAATGCTGTCGCAAAAAAATGAGAGTATTTGCGACAGCAGAGATTGCTGTTGCGAAAAAAATAGAGTTTTTACGATGGTACCAGCTGTAGTCGCAAAAAAAAAAAAAGTAAAAAAAAAAAAATATTGAGGCTTTGAGATGGCTTCATATATATACAATTATAAAATTGTTTGAATAAATACAACGGTATTTTTCTATCGCAAAAAAAATAAAAAAATAAAACGACATCGTCTTACTCTTTTGATATAACATTTCTCTTTTAACCCATTTTTTCATCTTCCTATCTCTCTGTCTTTGTCTCTTCTCTTTCTCTTTCTCTCTTTCACTCATCACTCTTCTCTGTCTGTCTGTCTATCTATCTCTGTGTGTGTGTGTGTGTGTGTCTCGCTCATCTCTCTTCTCTCTATCTCTCTCTTATCTCTCTTCTCTCTATCTCTCTTGTTCATCTCTCCTCTCTCTATCTCTCTCATCTCTCTGTCTATCTCGCTTACCTCTCATCTCTCTATCTCTCTCGCTCATCTCTCTCTCTCTCTGTCTCTCTCTCGTTCATCTCTTTTCGCTCTCTTTCTCTCTCTCTCTGTGTTTATCTCTGCTCATCTCTTGTTTCTCTATCTTTTTCTATCTCTGTCTCTCTATCTTTTTATCTCTCTATCTCTCACTCATCACTCATCACTCTTCTCTCTCTTTTTCTCTCTCTATTTGCCTGTCTATTTGTTTGTCTGTCTCTCGCCACTATTCCACTACGTTGTCACTCCACTACTACTACCATCACTTATCTTTCATCACCGCTATCACCACTCTATCACTGCCGCTACTAACTCTCTTCCACCACCACTACCATCGCCGCCATTTTACCACCACCACTACCACCATTACCACCATGCTGCTATCCATTACCGCTGCCGCCCCGCCACAGCATCACCACCACTACCATAATCACCTCTCCACTACTTCTACCACCACCACCAATACCACTGCCCTACTGTAGACACCCCATTTTTGACCGTCCTCAAGACTTGGACGTCACCATTTGAACACACGGTGATTATCCGTGTTTGTGTTCGTCTCGAGTTCCCGGAGGCCTTGGCAGCGCGCCTCGTTTCAGGACCTCCTGACTCGACTGCTTCGCGTTTGGTTTTGGCACCAAACACCTGTGTGTTTGCCTTGAAGGACAGGGAATGGCTTGTTGGCCATCCCCACACCCCACCGGCCCTCCCATATCATCACCGGCTTCAAATTTGTGCCATCGGCAGTGTTTTCTTAAAACCTTTGGCCGGTCGGCACTATATTTAGCCGACCGGCACTTTATTGTGCCGGTGACCTATTTGGTTGGCCGGCGACCTTTCTGCATCCATTGGAGTATGGTGCATGCCAGCTGTGCCAGCTGGAATGCACCCACACCACTCCCCATGCACGGGGATGACCCCTTTGTACCTTTTAACCCCCAAACCTATCTAGAAGGTTGACCCCTTTTGGCCAAGCTTCTTGGAGAAGCTTGGCCAGCTGTCTTAGCTTCCCAAGAAGCCAAGACCCCTTTGCACCCCTTGCCCCTTTTGGTTAGCTTCTTGGAGCCTTGAGCCTTGTTTTTTGCCTATATAAGCACCATCTCTCTCCCTTAGTGGGGGGTTAGCCATTTTTGAGCAAAAACTAGAGCTTCTATATCTATATATCTGTGTTATACTCTCTCTCTCTCTCTCATCCTTGTGTGTGTGTTTTAAGCCTAAATAGTGTGTTTTTACCTCACTTTTGCACTAATACACACACCATTACACCTTAGCTCGAGATTGAGGGACTTGGAGGGTTGTTTGTTGAGATTTTGGACTGATTTTGATCATTAGAAGGGGGCTGCACCACCTGTTCTTCAAGGGTTCTTCAAGGGTAACTACTTTACTTTAGTTTCCCCAATCTTGCATTGACTTTTGACTATCTTTCTTTGTGTTTTGAGCTTTGTGTATAACTAAAAAAGTCTTATTTTTTCTTGCTCTAGAACTTTCATTAAGGTCATTTTGTGGTTTGAGTGCAAACTCACCCACTTAGGCCTTGTTTTGGCCTCTTTGGTGCCTTTCGGTAAGGCTTTGTTTGCTTGTGTGTTTGGATCTTTTCACCACTGAAATCCAGTGGATTTTCAGTGGTGAGAAGGTGGTTTGAATTCTTGTATAGGGAGGGACACCCCTCTCCCCTTTGTCCCTCTTTGACCTTTACTTTTGGTTCAATGTGATAGCATGTATGAGCACTTACATTTGGCTTCATTTCAGAGTCTTTTTGGATGTTTTGGAGCATGTTTAACCTCTGTCTAATGTGGGTTCATTAGCTCTCAGCATGGATCTCATACTTGCTTTGTAATGCTCTACTTTGCCTAGAAATGTGCATGTATTTAGCCTAGCATATCCTCATGTTTTAGCGTAGCTTATTGAGGTTTTTGTCATGATTTATCATGCTTTAGGTCTGTTGGCCACTGATTTTGTCATGTTTGGCATGATTAGTATAGTTGCTTTGTACTTTGGCTTGTAAGCCTTGGTTGTATCGGCCTCTAGCATGCTTAGCTTAGGCCATCCTCATGATTTGGCATCATTTAGGATCCTATTTCAGTCCATAAATCATGTGTGTATGCTTGCATATGTGACCTCTCTCATGCTTTGAAGGTGTCCCCTTTTATGCCTTGAAATAGGCCTTGTGCATGCTTGTATGTTTAAGGTATTTTGGGGCTGCCATATCAAAGGGTTTGGGTGTATTTTTGCATGCTAAAATTCTGTTTTTGCTTGTCTAATACATGCCATGAATGGTCATCTTAGTAGGTAGTGGAATGCTCACTTTGTGCCTTAGACTTGGGCCCTTTTGGTTTGCATGTTAGCATGAATCATTGTCCACCTTTTGAGCACTTTTTGCCACTGTTTTGGGGAGGTTTGAGGTCTGCCCCTCTTGGTTTGAGTCCACCATTGTGTGATTGTCTCATACTTGTTGCATGGTTGATCCATAATATGTTGTTACATGCTAGTTCTATTGCATGATTTGTCCATGTTTGCCATGTATTCGCATTTTGCATGTTCTAGCACTTTGCATTTCCATATCTAGTTTACATCACATTTGGCGTGTTTGCATCATAGCTTCTTATTGAACTTTTGAGCCATGTTCGCATAAATGCATTGCATTACTTGGTTTGGGGTGTCAAACCAAATATGAGAGATGAGAGGTGTTTGTACTTTAAGTGACAAAACACATCTCAATTCTCATGTCATCAAGGCTCTTGACCTAGACATGATAGGGCCTTGGTCTTCATTTGTATGTTGCATGCATTTACATTGAATTGCAATCTTGTCCTTAGGCCATCATGCACCAAAAGGCATAATTGGTGGCCCAAGGACCAAGGGCCATGCTTCCTTGAGTCCCACAACATGATAGGAAACATGCCATGCTTAAATATGCCCAAAATTCCATGCCATGCAACTGTCTGTCTTTGGTTGCTGTCAAAAAACTGTCTTCTGCAGGAATTTTCTGTCGACCGGCAGTATATAGTGCCGACCGGCCATTTATGCGTGGCCGATGAACTCTTGAGCAGCCGATGGACATTCTACATGGCCGGTGGCCATTTCATCCAGCCGATGATGATCCTCAGTGTGCAGGGAACATTTCCGGAGACTTTGGAAATTTTCCAGAGAAGTAGGACAGTAAAAACAGAGGCAACAGTGGCATGGTACGGGTTTCCCGGGCGAGTCGGATCCGAGCATGCATCATTCGCGCATCCCGAGGCGGGGGCTGTGGCCTTCTTTCTTTTTGCATTTATTTACTAAGTTATTAGAAATTTTGTAATAATTTATTTATTCATTATTCGGACTGTATATTCTTTTGGTCCCTCCGGGCGAGGGCAAATTTGTAATAAGCGTGTGTGAGTGGTGTGCATGTCTTCCAACCCCACTTCTTTCTTCCCTTTTATTTACCCGCTTATGATGGTAGATTAGGGCACGTTCATTTTAGCATACTTTATGCTATACGTGCGTGCATTCATGCATTCGTTTACATGCATCGGGCTCGGTACATCATACAAACTGCATTGTATTTTCGATTCCAAATTGAATACGTGTATCGAATGATTGCATTTTACATGCCATTTTAGGGTTAGCCGAGCCTACTGTAGATTGTACCCTTGCCTGCGATGCATTAGTCATTTTAACATGAACTAGGACATGCATGTTTGCTAACTAGTTTATTGTTTTGGCACGGAGTACGATGTAAGTATTTATGCTTTAGCATCTTGCATGCGTGTGAATGTTAACATGACAGCATGATTACCATGTGGTTAAATGCTTATATGAGATAAACTGTTTGAATGCCTGTGGGTGGAGGTTGGATTGCTTGAGTTGGAAAAACTCATTGAAATCCGTGTTTTAGCCTACTTGCGAGTAGCAAATTCCAAAGCGCTTTTCAAAACAAACGGATATGCAATGCTTGTTTCCAAATTAGGCAATCTAGTCTATACTTGTTTGATGTGCGCATAACATAGTAATTCTAGGCTAATAACCGGAATAAGAACGCATAACGTTTTCAAAATCGGATATCATGGTTAGTAGAGGCCGGTCTTCGGACCGGGCGAAAGGGGGTGCTCATAGCTGACCTTCCTCGATCGTACCCAAGTTCCCAAGCCAAGACAACTTTGGTGATGACGGACACGTGGCCTTCGGCACCGAGTCAGGGTTTCCTAAATTTTCCCATTAAAAAAATATTTAGGTGGCGACTCTGTATCTGGCAAAGCAGTCCCTGTTTGGCACTTCTTTCTCAAAAATCTGTTTTCTCAAACGATTTGCCAGAGTTGGACTCTTTGGTTCAGGTTAAGAACCGCAACAAACAAAAAGGGAGTCCGAACTGTAGAGTGAAGCCCAAGGGTGAGTCTACAGTTTCTGGCGACTCTGCTGGGGAATTTTAGAGAACTTGACTCGAACTTGTGCTATCTTGTTTTGATTTCACTCATGTGTTTCTTTGCATTGCATGTGCATTGGTGCGCCTAGGACACCGTGTTGGCCATCTGCTATTCCTGAGCGGTTTGCCGGAGGCTTGACTTTGTCAAAGCATGCCATAAGGCTGACCGGTTGCGGGCTCTGCCAGTATGGGAACACGAACCCCGGTTTTACTGGGGCACCCTTTTCGACCATTCGACCTAGTGCATATTCGGAATCCAGAGTGACCATTCCAAACTAGGACAGGTTGCTTACCCGATCATAGGTTGTTTGAAACCGCTGCGTGCGTAGTGAAACCCTAGCTCCTGACAAAATAAGACAGGGAAACCCTACCCCAACATAGAGGTGTATTGGCTCTCATTTACTTGCTATGTGCTTTTAGAGTGTATCTCTACAAGGAATGCATATACCAGTTTGCGAGTCTGGGTATCCGGCCTGCGGGCACCAGTATCAGTATTTTGAGAATCAGTTATATCTGCGGATATCAGATTCAGATTTGTGGCAATGATTTCGGGGAACAGTGATCAGTAATAGAATACAGTCGTTCAGCTTTGCTCGTATCCGTTCCAGTGAAGTTGAGCTGAGATGCTGTCTGTTTTCTCTTTTGCTAGGTAGTCTTGGAATCATAGCTTCAGAAGGCTCCACTATCCCCCGGGTACATTGGATTTGTGTTGGTAGACTTTGTCAAGTCAGAGACTCAGTTCAAGGGTAATCAGGGCCAAAGAGGGCCAGTCAGGCACAGACCACCAGTACAACAGCTACCGGATCAGTGATCTTTGAGCGGTCAGGTTGAGATTTCCGAGCCTACTGCAGACACAGATACACCGGTTGCTCAGTTAGATCAGGACAATATGTCGAGTCTGGAAGAGATGGTGCGCCAACTCCAGGATAGTATGAAAGTCATGCAGCAAGACGCTGTCCGTCAAGCAGAATTCGCCAAGCAACAGGCTGTGGTCATAGCCCAACAGGCAGAGACAATTGCCAGGTTAGAGCAGCAAACTGGAGCATCTGCTTCGCATCAAGCTCCTCCACCACCAGGGTTCAGACACCGAGGAAACACCCAATGTCCAGGAAGGTACGGACATTCCGGTAGGGCCGGCTCCGCCCCCAATTTTACCCCAGCTATCCAAAACACCTACCAATCTACCGGACTCCCTCTTCGAGTTCAAGAGAGACCCCACAACATTGAAAGTGAGCAAGCTTGAGAAATTGTTCAAAAAGTCCCAGGGGCCCACTCTATTCCTGATATAGAGGATGGTTATACCGACTCAGTGGTGACATTACCGGATCGGTTCAAGATGCCACATATCGATCGATTCGATGGCTCTGAAGACCCAAGGGTGCACCTCCAACTGTTTTCTGATATCTTGAGGCCAATGGGTTTGACCACAGCCCAAAAGCTGTCACTATTCGGCCGAACCTTGTCTGGGATAGCCGCAATCTGGTATGGGAAATTGGAGAACTCTGTGAAACAGAATTGGGAAGAGATGGCTGAGGCCTTCAGTGATCAATACTCCTACAACACACAGATTGAGGTCACAACTCGTGATCTTGAAGTCACCCGCCAAGAGCCAAAGGAGGGCTTCTCAGAGTTCGTGACGAGATGGAGAGTAAAGGCCTCAATAATGACTACAAGGCCTTCCGACAAAGATTAGATACAGATGGTTGTGCGCAACCTCCAACCCAAGCTCATGCAGAAAATGATTGTTCTCCCATTCCCTACCTTTTCAGATCTACATGAGATGGGAGTACAAATCGAGGACGCTATAAAGCAAGGCCTTATTGACCAGGAAAAGGAGCAGCCTAGGAGGGCGTTTACCCGCAGTTCGAATGCGACCACCAGTGGTGATGCAGCTGCAAGATCTTCTGAAGTGGGCATGGTCACCAATACCACATCACAAAAAGCTACCCCATTCACCGGTGCGTCCGGAAGTAGCTCACAGAAAACCAAATATCCACCTCGAGTCAAGAGGATTTTCACCCCACTTTATATGCCTTTGTCAAAGGCTCTAGAGGTCTTAATCCGGAAAGGACATCTAAAACCATTGGAACAACAGCCTTTACCTGATCCTCTCCCTCCAAAGCATGACAGGACTAAGTACTGTGCCTACCATCAACAAACTGGTCATGAGACCGATAGCTGCTTTCGTCTGCGCCATAATGTACAAGATTTGTTTGACAACAAGGTCATTGCCGCACCAGCTCACAAAGTCTATCACCACTGGATCAGTGAACTTTGGGGATAGTACGAATATGTGATCAGGGGATGAACCCCTGCGGGAGGCACTCAGTTTACTCTAGATGTGGCGTTTGGCACGCACTGTTTTGAGCATTTGCGAATGCTAGTTTTGTACTTTCTGACTTGGGTATTGGGTCAGTCTTGTCGTTTTGTATTGAGTCGGTTTTTCATACTGAGTCAGTCAGGTCTGTCTTGTTTTATCGAGTCAGTCCTATTTGTCAGAGTCAAGTGATTCCGGGGGTGTTACCTCGGGCATCGCCATTTTGTTTTGTGTTTGTCTTTTCGCTTTCTTTTGAGTCTGTTTCTGCCAGGGAGCTAGTTGTGCCAACAGATTTGAATGAACAGCAGTGGTTTTTCATCTTTTGTGTTTGCTTCTGCCGTGTGCCAGTTGTACCAGAAATTCTAAATGAGATGGCAGTATTTGACTAGAAGCTGTGTCTTTTCTGTGCCTTGAATCATTGCATCGACCTAAGTTTTCAAAAGCTTTTTGAACACTGCGGTGAAACGAAGAGGAAGGAATTCCTCGGGATTTGCAAAATTTGATCAATTTGAGAGAAAGAGAGGCGTGCTAAGCCCTTAATGATGAATCATGCTTGTTAGTATGAGTACTGAGAAGGACCCTAGCTTTGATCCAGATTGGTTCTACACTGTCTTCAGCACGAGCGATTTGTCGCTTTCTTAAAAACTTTCAAAAAATGTTTTGCGCGGTCCTGCGAAGACATGTATGGAATCGCTCTTGAGATTGTGCAGCTTAGGATCGCTCTCGGCCTCGAGACTCAACCCCTTTGCTTTCAAACCTTGAACTTGGATTCAGAACGTTCAAAGGACAATCATGATGTGAGGCCTGTGTGGCCAGATTTGAAGTAGCCCTCGAACAAGAGGCACCGAAGTCAGATCAAGAGATCAGATGTTGTCAAAAGAAGCTTGCAAAGCTAGATCAGAAGCACCCCTCGAACTAGGGGCAAAAATATCCGATGTGCTCGAAGAGCCAAAGGTGGATCTTTCTGCAAATCAATACAAGCCACTCTCCTGGATACAGAGGGCTTCAATCTCAAAACCATTTGGCATGGACTTGTACACTTTTACCCTTTGAGAGGCTCGCTGGGCCGAAAACCCGGAAGGGCGACCCAGGCAAAAGTTAGAGCAAAGAAAAAAAATACAAAATAAAAAGAAATACAAAAATACAAAAAAGCAAAAAAAAAAAAAGAAAAGAAAAAAAGAATGAAAGACAAAAAAGAGAAAAAGAAAAAAGAAAAAAAAAAAAACAAAGCTCGCAAGGTTGAAAACCTGCAACAGGCGCCTTGGCAAAAGTTAGAGCATAAAAAGGAGAGGTTAAATACCCGAGTGTACCTTAACCCCGAACTACGTAAGGCTTGATTCCCATCTTTGGGATACATAGGCAACTTCATCCTGAAGTCCAGCCATAAAACACTTCAAATTGGATTATGCCATGCGATGGTTCTGGTCATCTTTGTCTTCTCTGTATCTGAGGATTTGGTTGTGTTCGTCACTCTGAGGACTGACTACAATGCGCCGCGGTGCTATCCAAACAAGGGGCAACTTTCCGTTGCCATTCAGTGTGCTGCGGCGCCATCCAAACAAGGGGCAACTCTTCGTTGCCATTTAGTGTGCCGCGGCGCCATTCAAACAAGGGGCAACTTTCCGTTGCCATTCAATGCGCCGCGGTGCCGTTCAAACAAGGGGCAACTTTCCATTGCCATGCAGCTCCCCTCCAGCAAGGGGCAATTTTCCTTCGAATCTGAGGTTGTGCATCTCGAGAGTGGGTTCTATGCTCGTTGAGCAGTGGCCGTTTGCAAAAATAGTTTTTGAGAATTTTTACTGAGGTTGACTAATTTTCTCGAAAATTGTTTCATCTTTTCCAAAAAACTGGACCATTTCTTGGACCTAAAAAATGAAAATTTTCAGTGCTCATAGCCTGATTTGCATGATTTTAAATCAGAAAATTGAACAAGCATGTTAATCTAACTCTCATGTTGGTCAAAATTGTTTTAGTAGAAAGCAAAATAAAAAATGGTCAAAATGATGGGCACAGTTGAGTCAGGCTTCCTGTCTTTTCCCCGTCGCCAGCATACTTGCCAGAAAGGGCACAACTGAAGTCAACAACAAAATGCAGAAAGCTCTCTCATCCTCCGAGCAACGAGGTATCAAGCCAAGTGCGAAGCACGAACTGGAATGGATCAGGATGTTCCACTTCCTCATCTGGACAGATCTAACCACGTCCAAACTCCCTAGCAGAGCATCGTCAACCAATGTCAACTACAGATTTGCTACACACCCAGTTGTGGTGCAACCCCTCTGTGGGAAAGTTCACTGCTGTGTGCAGAAGAAAAAGAATCTTGCAGAATGCTAGGGGCAAGAGCCCGCAACTTCTTGTCTATCCACCAACCACTCTGGGGAGGGATGAAAAATGAGAGATTGAAGAATAGAGAGATGTGCGCTGAGAGAAAAAGTGAGGAAAATGGCTTTTTCAGAAAAATAGAGCTTGAGGGCCGAGTGATGTGAGAATCACAAATGAGAAAGGGTGGGAAATAATACCCGGTGAAACAGGCTCCCTGTGCACATTTGAGTCTTGTGTTTTGTTTTGTCTATCTTGATTCTTGTTTTGAGTCGTTTCGAGTGTCAATAGATGTGTTTAGGTTGTTTACCTTTTTGTTTTCCGTTGTTGAGTCGTGGTGTGCTGTGTTCAGTCGTAGGCTCAATACCCAGTCGAGAACTTATTCTCACCGTCAATTTCAAAAAAAATCATCTTGTGCTCAGAGTGTTGTGCCATTCTCCACATTTGTGCAAAACAATATTTGTTCTTTCATAAAACCGCAGGGTTCAACCCAGGTCATGTGAGAACAGTAGAACCGGGACCTATCTGAAGCTATAATGGTTCCGGACTGCAAAGCAAAAGCAAAAGAGGAAAACGTCGGGTATCTGAGTTCGTTTCAACTTCAGTAAGTTCCGAGACTACATCCCGTGTGTACCTCTTCAGGCCTTGCCAATGCTCCGAAGTATGAGTGTACCTCTACCTCAAGCTCAAGATCAAGTCTGCTTCAAGCCAGAATAGTGTATCAATCACACCTCATTCCCTTAGTGTATCAATCACACTTCATTCACTCAGTGTATCTAACACACCTTATTTGCCTTAGTGTATCAATTACACTTCATTCACTTAGTGTATCAATCACACCTCATTCACTCTGTTTGCCTCATGTATCTGTCACATGTTTATTTAGTGTATCAATCACACTCTCTTCACTTAGTGTATCTACCACCCACATTTTCATTTTGTGTATCTATCACGCACATATTCACTTTTGTGTATCTATTACACTCTCACTCAGTGTATCAATCACACTTCACTCATTTTGTGCATCTATCACACACATTCTCGTTTTCTGTATCACACTTCATTGATTTAGTATATCCATCATACTTGTTCACTAAGTGCATCTATCACACTTCGTGTTCACTTTTAGTATATCCATCATACTTTGTTCACTAAGTGCATCTATCACACTTCGTGTTCACATTCAGTATATCCATCATACTCTGTTCACTGAGTGCATCTATCACACTTCGTGTTCACTTTTTTGTATATCCATCATACTTTGTTCACTAAGTGCATCTATCACACTTTGTGTTCACCTTCAGTATATCAATCATACTCTGTTCACTGAGTGCATCTATCACACTTCGTGTTCACTTTTAGTATATCCATCATACTCCTGTTCACTAAGTGCATCTATTACACTTTGTGTTCACCTTTAGTATATCAATCATACTTGTTCACTAAGTGCATCTATCACACTTTGTGTTCACCTTTAGTATATCAATCATACTTGTTCACTAAGTGCATCTATCACACTTCGTGTTCACCTTTAGTATATCCATCATACTTGTTCACTAAGTGCATCTATCACACTTCGTGTTCACATTCAGTATATCCATCATACTTGTTCACTAAGTGCATCTATCACATTTCGTGTTCACCTTTAGTATATCCATCATATTTGTTCACTAAGTGCATCTATCACACTTCGTGTTCACATTTAGTATATCAATCATACTTTGTTCACTAAGTGCATCGATCACACTTCGTGTTCACCTATTGTGTATCCATCACACTTGTTCACTTAGTGCATCTATCACACTTTGTGTTTGCCTTTTGTGTATCCATCACGCTTTGCTCACTTCATTCATCTTGTGTATCCATCACACTTTGCTTCATACAGTGTATCCATCACACACTTTTACTTTGTGTATCAATCACACGCTCGCTTTGTGTATCAATCACACACTTTCGCTTTGTGTATCAATCACGCGCTCGCTTTGTGTATCAATCACACACTTTCTCTTTGTGCATCTATCACACTATGCTCATCTTGTGTATCCATCACACTGCGCTCACCTTGTGTATCCATCACGTTTTGCTTCATATAGTGTATCCATCACACTCGCTTCACTTTGTGTATCTACCACACACGTTCACTTTTTGTATCTATCACATGCCCCCTTTGTGTATCCACCAGACACATTTGCTTAGTATATCTATCACATATTTGCTTAGTGTATCCATCACACTCGTTTTGCTTTGTGTATCTGTCACACTTTGCTTCACTTAGTGTATCAACCACACTTTATTCATATAGTGTATCCATCACACTCTCTTCACTTTTGTGTATCCATCACACATGTTTGTCCACTTAGTGTATCTATCACGCTTTGTTCGCTTTTGTGTATCTAACGCACATGTTCGTGAGAATTGCATAATTTTCTTACATCATTTCTGCATCGTAGTGTAGTTTGGTGTATGCTAGCTTAAAACTGTTGCATGTGTGCTTCGTTACAGCTTTCTGTGCATGATCATCAGTTATGCCCGACTCTGTGCATCGTCTTGCATTTTGCCCCTGCCTTCGGGTGCATATCTTGTTTATCTTGCATGATTGTCCAAGTCTTCGGCCTTGTCAAAAATGGGTCGTCTCTGGGCTTTGACATTCACTCCCGTCATTGTTATGACTTTCGAGTTCTGTCAAAGAGGGGCAACTGTAGACACCCCATTTTTGACCGTCCTCAAGACTTGGACGTCACCGTTTGAACACACGGTGATTATCCGTGTTTGTGTTCGTCTCGAGTTCCGGAGGCCTTGGCAACTGTAGACGTCCCCGAACGCCCCGGGAGGGTTAAGTCCCGTTCCGTTCATATTGGGGTCACTACAGTTCAAGGACTCAAATGTCACGGTTCTTAATCTTGAACCAAAGAGTCCAAATCCGGCAAATCGATTTTGAAAATAGATTTTTTGAAAAGAAGTGCCAACATGGACTGCTTTGCCAGATACAGAGTCGCTACCTAAATATTTTTTAATGGGAAATTTAGGAAACCCTGACTCGGTGCCAAAGGCCACGTGTCCGTCATCACCAAAGTTGCCTCGGCTCGGGAACTTGGGTACGATTGGGGAAGGTCACTTCGTGAGCACCCTCGCTCGCCCGGTCAAAGACCGGCCTCTACTCACCATGATATCTATTTTTGAAAACATTGTATGTTCTTATTCCGGTTATTAGCCTAGGTTACTATGTGATGCGCACAGCATACAAATATAGACTGAGTCGTCTGAATTGGAACAAAACACTTCATGTTTGTTTGTGAAAATGGTTTGCTACTCGCAAGTAGGCTTAAAATGCGGATTTTGCCACCTTCGGGTGGGCTTAGAAAACATGATTTTGCCACTATCTAGTGGGCTTAACACAAACATTTGATGAATTGTTCCAATCCAAATAACACAACCTCCACCCACAGGCATTCAAGGCAGTTATATCACATAAGCAGTTAGCCTCATGGCAAGCATGCTATCATGGCAGTCACTCACACGCATGCAAGGATGCTAAAGCATAAAACTCACCGAGTACTCCAAGCCAAAACAAAAGCTCATTAGAAATCATGCATGATCCTAAATATGCTGAAATGCCTATTGCAACACATGCAAGAATGCAAACTATAGCAGGCTCGGCTATTCTAAACATGGCATATGGAATGCTACAACTGACACGTATTCAATTTGGAATTGAAATACAAATGCAGTTAGTATGGTGCGCCGAGCCCGGTGCATGCAAGACAGATGAATGAATGCAACATGCTATCATACTGTATACTAATTAAAACATGCCCTAATCTAACCACCATAAGCAGGTAAATAAAAGGGAAGAAAGACGTGGGATTGGAAGACATACATCACACTCACCCACACTTATTACAATTTTGCCCTCGCACAGAGGGTTCGAATAAATAATACAGTCCCAAATGAAAGAATAGTACAGTCCAAATATTACAGTCCAAATAATGTACAAATTCCTAATTAATTTACAAATTAACTAAGAAAATAATAAAACTGGCATGCAAGCCAGGGACTGCCTTGATTCTGCTCCGGATGATGGAATGATGCATGTTTGGGCTGCTTTGCGCGGAAATCCACTGGAATGCCCCAATTAGCCTCTGTTTTGCAATGATTCTTGAAAAGCGCGCAAGCCTCGGAAGACCGCTGATTCTTGTATGCTGCAACAGAGAGCAGGAAAGGGGCATAGCAATGTATTTCACAAATATATGCATGCCTCGATCCTTGTGCCACCAATCACGCATCTCGATGCATGATGGCGAGGAGCCGAATTGCACAACTCAATATAGAATGAATGCACATGAAAGCTACAACAAAACCTAACTCCATCATAGATAATCCGGAGTGTCGGCGACTTGGGAATTGAGACACGTTCCGTCACTCGGAGTACGGAATGCACCTCGTTTCCCGTGCCCGGGCTAACTCCTATCCCGAACACGATGCGATATGCATGATATGCATGAAATGTAGCTGATATGCAACCCTAACATACACAATGTCATGGAATGGCATACACGCTATACGAGGTAATACACAACCGGGCATACACGATGCTATGGATGAAATGGCATGCGCAATGCAATAATGGGCTTATACCAACATGAGAGAGCCTCAGCCACACTCACACAGGAGACCGATGGATGAAAAATGAGATGTTTCGAAATGCGTGCACACGGGCACGCAAACCGAGGAGATGGCATACGCAATGCAATGAGACTAAAATGGCATACAGAATACAAAATGGACTTACACTAACATGAGTGAGCCTCAGCCACACTCACATAAGAGGCCGATGATGAAAATGAAGTGCCTCGAATTGCGTGCACACGGGCACGCAAACCGAGGAGATGGCATACGCAATGCAATGAGACTAAAATGGCATACAGAATGCAAAATGGACTTACACTAACATGAGTGAGCCTCATCCACACTCACATAAGAGGCCGATGGATGAAAATGAAGTGCCTCGAAATGCGTGCACACGGGCACGCAAACCGAGGCAATGGCATTAAGGCATGAAATGACATAGAAAATGATATGCAAACATGCCAATGGAATTTCAGCACTG